>NIJG01000001.1:310253-333576 GCA_002201625.1 Euglossa dilemma
CCGGCGGCGAAAAATTCGCGAAAGTTGGAACGGCGGCCGGCGCCGGACGTTCTCGCGTCGCGTCGAAGCTACTCGGCGTCGCGAAACCGTTTACCGAAGAATCCCCGCGTCCGGCCTGAAACGAGTGCTCGTTAGGTTGAAACGTAAATCGCGAGCGCGGGATCGCTGGAATCCCTCGTGAACGGGTTACTTGATCGGAAAAAAAAAAAACGGTGTGCCAGAGAGGAAGTTGGAAAAGCTTGAAATTGGAGGCGAAACTTTGCGTCGCGGTGAAGTGTCTTCGACTGGATGACGTTCGATCTCCTCGCGAGCCGTGCACACAGTCGGCTCTGTACACCCGTGACGTTTAACTTTCACGCCGACACGGTTTACCTATCCGCGTCTATCTAGCCACGACTGGCGGTCATAATTGCGGTGATTGCTTTTTCAGAGCGGCCGCATTTTATCGCGATTAGGTAGACGATGAGAGATAGCAGGTATCGTGTCTAACGATATATGCGGCGTCATATCTAGTCGCGGGTTTCGCGGGTTTCACGGGTTCTCTATGCAGATGCGAAAGAACCGAGGCGAATGAGTAATTATCGTTACACACTCGTTAAGAACCGGTTATTTTTAATTACCGCGATGATTACCATACGAGAAGGAACTGCCCTCCTGCCGTGGTCGTCTCCTTTCCTCTTTTTCTCGTTCTCGCGAATTCCTTTGGCATTGCAAATCTCGCCGAGCTATCGCCGGCCGAGTGAAAATAATTCACGAGACCGTTCGAGCGTCGGCACGCGAATCGTTCGAGGATATCAGCGGTATCTCGCGGGCTCGGTAATCGATACGAGCGTTGTTAGCGGTACAAGCGTTATTCGTAATCGCGATTGTACAACCGACCAAGGTTTCCCTCTTCGTACGCCTTTTTCTCGATTTTTCCAACTCGCGCCTGATTCACGAGATACGCGTTGTCCAACGAGCGACGATTATCGTCCTCGGCTCGCCAGACTCTGGCGCCATCGGCCAGCCACCCGCCATCTTGTCGCCGTGATTCCGTCCCGGTTCTCCAACCGTTCACCACCATTCCAGACAATTCACGATTCACCCAGCCAACGGAGAGTGCACTTCGCTTCTTTCTCTTCCCTTTTTTTTAACCGAGAATAACGGAGAATAACGGAGAAAAAAGAAGGCAAGTGCCGGCTGAGCCGAAGAGTCGGATTATCTTAGGGATCAATTCAGTTGCGTTTGTACGCGATCGCGAAGCTTTCAGCGGTCGCGCGATAGCCGATATTTCTTCTCCGATCTCACGCCGTCGTCGTTTCCTGCGTCGCAACGCCGAGGACCAGCCAGTCATCTGCGAATTACAACGGGCCGAGATGCATCGCCCTGTCATCGATTACGTTTCCGCTTTTCGCTCTTTATCCCACCGATCTCGTTCTTTTATTTCCCTGCTCCACTTTTTCCCCGTTGCTGCTATCGGAGAAAGAGGATAGAATCGCGAGTTCGGATAGAGAATGGTCGCATATATATATGTGTGTATTTTTTTTTTTTTTTTTTTTTTTNGTTTTTGCTTTTGACGTAACATAAACCAGAGAATAACTATCTTTCCGCGCAGCGTATGCCAGGCAATGATATTTTTTTCACCTCGCGGCACCGAGTCGGGATTTCGAGGGGGCGCAGCGAATGAAATCGCTGGTCACAGTTTGCAGGAAGTCGAGCGTTCGGCTGCAATGGATCATTCGCTGTACGATCCACCCGCTATTTCGCCGCGTGTTTTCCTTGTTTCCCGGCCCGGGCTAAATAACTCGCAATCGTGTAACGGATCGAAATTATCCGGCTGTCCGACACTCTCTGCCGTTTGCTCCAGAAACAGCCGACACACAGGGACAGCGTTTGTTGGTCGCGTAACGGACCCTGGAACCGCGGCAGCCCAATCGCTTTCTCGATTTGCATATTGCGTAACGGCGTAACCGATAGCCGCGGTACAACTACGACACGGCCGCGCAAGTTTCGACGTTTCGCCTTTCCTTCGCAACGAGCCAATTTTGCGAAACGCCCAACGACCACCGGAATCGTCGCGTGGATATCGGCGCCGGGGTGGAAAATCCGGCACGATCGCGCCTCGCGTTTCCGTCGTTCGGCTGCCGATAATGTTTATGAAATCGGCGAAACGTCGATCGAACCAGCCCCAGGAAAACGATAACGCGGAGGGCTCGACGATAATTGAATCTCGCTCACAGGCCGACTCGCGACGAACCGCGAGCCTCGTTTCCGTGGATTCCGTCCACTTTCCGCTGGCGGAAAGAAAGTTTGGGAAATTGGATAGATCGGCGGCGGTGTCTCTGACCGGATCGGAACGCGTGGCGGATCGGCAGGGGAAATGTTTGCCTGCCGCGTTTCGAGCATCGTTTGCGTCGGGCCCCGCGAATCCCCGTGTAACGACATTAATCAAGGGATTCGCGTAATTTTAATTAAAAACCGCGCCCGGCCCGGCGAACGACCGTGAAACAAATTTAATTAATTTTTCACCGGTTAGCACCGCGGCTCGATTCCCCGCGTCGACGACAATCCCTGCGACTCGTTATTTATCTAGGCCGAAAGGAACGGCGCCACGGGTGGAACGCGATCGAAAGCGGATTTCTGTATTAACGCGAGTACAATCGCGACCGAACGAACGGTGAATTAGCGGCGAGGCCGGCCCACCGCGAAATTGTTCGCGGTGTCGCGAATCGGCCCGCGCATTATCGCCGCATCATCGATATTCCTGCCCCATCCCTGGCCTCATCTTTATTACGACAGGAGTTCAATAAGCTCGGGGATGAAACCGAGGCTTGACGAGCTTTCGTTACGATTGCGTCGACTCGACCTATTCTTATCGGCGCATTTATATACACGGTTTTACACCCGCAGATAGAATTATACGATCGAACACGTATATCCTTTTGCTCCCCTTTTTTCCCCATTATCGCGGTTTAACGGGAAAAATTGACGAGGCGCGAAACGAGAACGAATCGGAAAGGAAAATAGAGGACCCGGGAGCCCTAAAATACGACGCCCCTGTTCTCCTTGTCACCGATATTCGATTTTTAATCATCGGACGACCCTGCCGGCGACGACCAAAGTGTTTCTCGCCGGTCTCCTCGGCGGCGTGCTCGATAATTCGATAATTCGATCGAGGCAGCCCGAGTCGCGCTAGCGTATCGCCGTACGTGCACCGTTAGCTCGCCGAGGGATTAATGATACCATTATTCGAGCGTCATCGCGTCTAGGCGGAATCGAAAGGGTGTTTCTAGCGCGACGGTGGTCGTTGCGCCGCGCACACGTACGCGCTCAAAAACACCGCCGTCAAAGTAAATAGACAAAGACGAGCGGATCGAAGCGGTGGCCGCTTTTTCCCCCGCGCTTTTTAGCTCGCGCCGTTTTTCCCCTCTCCGCGATCCACGCGGCCCCGCTGCGCCGCCCTCAAAGATCTCTTTCGCGTTTCCACTTTTTCTCCCGCCCCTCCGTCCTCGCCCACCGTTCCTTCCTTGTCTCTTTTTCGCATGATCCAACGCGACGGTAGTTCGAGCCTCGAAGCGTATCCGAAGTCGGTCAAGCCGCCATATCGCCGAGTCACTTCTGGTTGCCGGTTTAAAAGCGTTTCGGCGGCCTCGTCATCGCCGCGAGACCAACGCGCCAACACATCCATCAAAAGGTATCGCGGTCTCTGGCTGACTCGCGTCCACCGACACCGACGCTCTCGCTACCCCGGGCTTGCTTTCCGGCAAATTTTTAGACTCGTGCTACGCGTCGAAAAAGACAGAGAAACAGAGAGAGAGAGAGAGAGAGAGAGAGGGAGAGAGGAATCCTTTATGACACGCTTCGCGGAAAGGACCAAGCTTTTGGCCCAGGTAATTATGTGTCTGACGTAATGCGGTTTAACGCGTTATTGCGGCTCCTCGGTATGCGCGTTTTCGTCACAGACCGGTTTTTAGCCCGTTTTTAAATTAGTACTCGTTTCGCGAACGGGTCCACGGGTTCCTTAGTTCGCTCGTCGAGGCTCCTCGAGGAGGCCCGGGTATTTAAACGAATTTTTCTTCGCTGTGCGCGTGAATTTTGCACGAGGTCGAGCTCGTCGAGAGCGTCGCGATCGAACGTTCACCGAGCCTTACTACCCTCCTCCTCTCTCTTTCTCTCTCCGGCCTTTTTCCCATTTTTTTTTTTTTTTTTTTTTTTTTTCTCCCCCCTTTTAAATACTACGTACATCGTTGCCCCGTACGATGCTCGGCGAGATAAGAACGTTTGAACTCGCAGCAGTTCCTCTTTTATCTTTCCCGGCAAACAGCTCACTCTGCGCCGGTGTTCGTAAATCCTCGCGCAATCTTCCACTTCTTGCCATCCGGTCGAATCGATATTCAAAGTAAAAGAGAAACGAGAGACTTACCTCCGCAGGCGGTTTGCCAGCCACGCTGACGCACTCGATCACCAATTCCCGGTCCTCGGTCGTGATAAGGAAGTCGCCCTGCAGGATCTTTGGTTTCTGAGGCGGAACCAGCACTCTCAGCTTGGCGAATCTCGAGCGTAACGGCGGCTGGCCGTCGTTGGTGGGCGAGGCCTGACACTGGTAACTGCCGTCGTCCTCCAGCTCCACCGGGTCTATGCGCAGCGAGAAATCACCTGAAACACCAGAGAGGCACGGTTGTTCTCTTCGCCTGTACCGTTCCTACGTCGTATATCTTCCGGGCGAGCAAACGAAACCGGAAATGGAGCCGCGCCGAGCCGTCCTCCGCATTTCCGACGTTCGATTCCGAATGGAACTCGACGCGGTTCGTCGGTCACGATCGCGCCATCTCCATTCGGCACGCGCGACTCGGCTCGTCGCGACGCGGATCGACGAATTTTTCCGTCGGGCCAGGTGTCAGGGCGGACCGGGGCGGAATTCGGAAAAGTTCGTAGGTGGTCCGCGAGCAAATTGAACCGGCCGGAGATTTTCACTTTATACGCGAGGCCGGTATCGCAACGGAGGGAGAGCGGGAAGGAGGAACGCGGCGCGGCAGAAGGGGGGCGGCGGGCAGAGTGGAGGGAGGGCGATGGGGGTGTGCTCGGATAGAAAACCATTTACCCCCGTTGATTGAAACTAACGGTTTACGAGCGTCTGCTCGATCGTATCGTGTCGGCCCGTACGTAGGAAATTTCTCCGACTGACGGTTTTATTTTGAAATCTCCACATATACGTGTAAGCTGTCAGAAACAACGCGGCGGCTGTGCATAGCGCGCGAATCGGCGCGAATTAGAACGGCCCGTTGCCGGCCGCGTCAGCAAACTCCAATTTTTCTCTCCCTCTGTCCCACCCATCGCCTCGCACGGCCCCCCTCGACCCCCCGTTCCATCGCCTCTTTTCGTTCGTACAGCTCGTTCGCTGATTTCCTCTCTTCCCATCAACCCGCTCCGATGGACCAGGTTCTCTCTATCCTCGAATCACCAGGCTACACCACCCCGCAGCCGGAAGCGCTCCAACTTCTCCGCCAAGTATATCTCGGCCGGCGATTATCGCTGCCAGCAACAACCAATCGCGTTCAAGTAAATTCGTCTGGCGCGTGATTTATTTGCACCGACCATCCCCGCCACTTCTGCTGGCCCTCTATCCAACCATCCATCCATCCATCCATCCATCCATCCATCTATCTATCTATCTATCTATCTATCCATCTAGACATCTATCATTCTGTCCCGCTTGCCCGCCCCCGACCCGCGCCATCCGCCCGCTCCGTCTCATCTATCCACCCAATTCCCTCTCTCGGTCTCGCGTTTCTTTCATTCCATTCATGCAACTTTCACGAGCCGCTTCTCTCCGCGGCATGCACGACGAAGCAATTGTGCTTCAGCTTCGACGAACGGATGAAACCGAAACGAAACGAACGGTACAACCGGACGATCCCGGCGGACGTCGATCCGGAAGCGGAGATGGGGTTGACGTTCGGGGGACAACGGGCTGCGGTGACGAGGGGCGGCGATGGTAAATGGAAAAATGGAATCGTCCCACTCGCACGCACCGGTCGATCGTTCCGCCGATAAATCGCGTCCTTGCAACCGAACTTTCCCTCTCGTTTTTCGTCCGCTTTTGTCCGCAACCCGATTCTCGCACCGACCAGTACCCCTTTGTCGCGTGCCCGTTTCTCCGATCGCTCTCGCGCGGTCTACGATCGGTTATCCGAGACACGAGGATCCAGAGATTATACCTCGTCGTCGTTTAGACCGGGTGGAAATATTATTCGGGAGGAAAACGGTGAAATCTCCTAGTCGCATAATCGCAACGGGCTCGTGACTTAGACGTGGCAAGGCTAGAAGGTTCTCGAGCTTAAATACCATCCTCGAAATTATCAAACGCGCAAGGAGACACGAAATAAGCGTATGTAGAACGCGATTCGTTCTATTCGTTTCGGAAGAAGACAACTCTAAGCGTGAATGATTCAACAGCGTTCCGACGTGCTTTCTCAATTAGATATTCCGCGCTTGTCCGACCACTTACGCGACATTAATCTACGCCAAGGCGTAGTAGCTTGGTTTTAACATCCGGCAAAGAGTCCCTCGGAAGTGGTTGAACCCGGCGCGGCCGCTTTCTTTCGCCAGACGCAAATATTCATAGGGGTTTCCCCGGGTTTACTAGCCAAGGAGGCAATAAACATCGCGTCCCGTTTTCCTTTCTCGCGCGAGTCAGAGCTGAAAGCCGCGCGAGATGCGTATCGGAGTACCGTTGGTGAACGAAAAAGGATTTCAGGAGCGCATAGTCGGACCATTCGGCGGCAATATCGCGGAAAATTGGACGCGAACGTTACGCTACGCCGATAAAGACGCGCGTTATCCTTTATCGTGCGCCGGACGATGCACCGCGGTAAGAGAATAGAATTTTTATTCCCTCTTCCTTATGGCCGTTCGTTTCCCCGTTGTTTATACACGTTAACGAGGGAAAACCAGCGAAATGTCGCGGTCGCGACAAAGTGGAGAATTCACTTTGACGTCATCTCGTCGTCCTTTCCCCGAATGCATTCGTGCGTCCTTTCGTACGTCGCTCCGCCCTGGCGGAAGGGAAAAATAACTACCGGTTTCGCGTGCCGCGACGGGAATGCAGCTCGAAGAGATTCCGTTGTATTACCGAGGACAATAATTAGCGCTCCTCCTCGGGAGCTTATTCAGCCAACTTTCGGCAACTTCACTGGAAGCAGCTCGCTTCGCCGCGACGCGTTTCCCCGCCGCTTCGGTAATTACTCGTGCTCGCACGGGGACGTTCCTAGCAAACGACGACCCTATGCGACGACGACGAGGACGACGACGGCGAAGGCCAATGACTCGGAGAATCAGCTGCAACTTCCTCGACGAACGTAACTTTCGCGTAAACAAAGCTGGGGCGGTCACCGGAACGATCGGAAGTCTCGGCAAGACTCGCGACGACGCGCTGGAATTTTCGCGAGAAACACGAGGAACGTCAGGCAAAATCGATGGGAAAGGGAAGGGAAAAGAAAGAACGGCAACGGTTTACTCGTCTGTCTGTTCGACGCGGTCGAAAGTAATCTCTCGGCGCGTCTCTTAAAGCTAGCGAATAATTGTCGGGGAAAGTTGGAGGAGGCTGTCGAGAGAAAAAGTCGGGAATCCGCGAGCGTGACTTGCCATCGGGAACCCATCGAGGTGAGAAATCCCGCTTCCCGAGATACAATTCCAGAAATTTCCGACCAAGTGTTTGGACAAAGGACAGACAAAGCGCGGAAGGGTAGCGGCGACGGGGGCGAAAGGGAGGAACGGGGAGAGCGAGGACGCAACCCTTTACGGGAGAAGGCACTAGAAGAGCTTTAACGACTAACTGGATGCGGCGAAACAATGCATCACGAACAATTAGTTAGTCCGAGCGCAGTCGGTGATATTACAAACGGCCATAATTAATTTTAATTATACGGAACAGGTAACGAGCACTCCACTACAGACAACCATGATTAATTGCGCATCGTCAGGCTGGAAGGCATAGATCGCTGCCTGTATCCCGGCTACGTTTCGATGTTGCGCGTTTAGGTTAACCCGCGCGTCTTAATAGTTCACTCGTCACGCTGTCAACGCTGTTTTCCAAGCTTATCCCCGGTTTTATCGTCGACGTCCATTATCCGATAGGACCCGTCGTATTACGGGCCAGACGGCGCGCGGACGGCTAATCGAACGGCACACGCTCGCGAAATCATCTTAAACGGCAGTTTTATATAGGAACCGTTAAATACGTCGCTCTTCCAACCGTCCACCGTCACATCGATATAATTGCGCCCCAATTACGGATCGGGACTCGTAGGAAATCGGCAAAATTAACTCGCTCGAGGAATCACGCGGCACGCTCGTTTACGGCGAGGAAATCCATCCGAGGTCCGGATGGCTCGATTGGTTCGAGAGCTCTTGTCCAAGAAACCAATCACGGCCGCCGACTCTCTCTCTTCCCATAGGTTTCAACGAAGGAACCCGGTTCCGGCACCGAGATCGTTTAAAACGCGAGCTACGGTTTAAAAGGAGACCGAAAGTCGATCGGACCGCCGGCGTTCTCCTCGCCATCTCCTCGCCATCTCCTCCTCGGGTCACGTTTCCATATCTTTCCGGCAAAGCCTTCGCCGCGCGAGAAACCTGGAAATTCCCGGCGAAATTCCCGGATCCTCTCGCTCTCCCCGACGTTGCTCCTTTTATCCGACAGGAAACGAACAACGCGCACGCGAGGCGATGCGCGATATCCGGGAATTTCGAATTCGAAATCGGACGCTCTGCCACGCTCGGATCTCGATGTCACGGTCCAATAATCGCAGAGCGAAAAATTTAAATAAACGCCGAAAATAGCCGAGTCGCATAGCTGGCATTTTCTCCGCGTCGGACACGCGTGCGGCGCGCGTACGTGCACGCGCGTACACTCGCACCGGTTACGACTGTGCGCATTGTTTTCCACCTACGATAACGAATAATCCAGATTTGCCCCGGCGGTATGTCAATCAGCGCAGCTATTACCGTCATTATTATTTCGGTTAATTGGATCGCAATTTTCCGTTACGTTCGCGTACACCGGGAATTATATGGCATTATCGTTTCGAATCTCGCCGCGGCCAGAGAAACCACCGGTGTCGCACCGCGTCGTGGCCACTGTTCCCTCATTTTCCCACTTTTTCCCACTTTTTCCTACCGCCTCGCGCTTTTTCCCCCCATGTTTCCTTCTATCCCCCCGTCCCTCCCGCTTTTCCGCGCTTTTTTCTCTCCTTTCCGCGCTTTTTCGGCCTTTCTTTTTATCCCTTTCTTCCTTTTTTTTCTCTGTCGTGCGGTATAATTACACCGTCAGCGGAATCGCGAGTGTTCCATTAAAGAGGAGAACGGAACAAATGGGGGCGCGAAAAAGAGAAGAGAGTCGGCCGGACGGCGCGGCGAAACAGCCGTTGAAAGCGATCGCATCGATGATCTTTTCATTCCCGAGATAACGGCGCATCGAGTGAAGAGGTGGAGGGACATTACGATGGAACAGGACCACGAACGGAGCTACGATCGCCATTAAGCGAAACAGTAACATCGCGTGTTTACTTAACGCCCCGTTAAGTGGGGGCCCGTTTCTTCGCGGCTCCTTTCGCGATCGACAATTAGCCGTTATGAAATGCTAATACTCTCTCGGCTATATCGCGATATCGCGTTACCGGGGGCGAGTCCGCCGCGTCGATCGAATCGATTAAACCACCTCCTGGACGTTTCGCCACCGTGGGTATTAAGTCGTGCCCGAGGTGGTTGTTTTTATCCAGCCGGACAGCCGCGGAGAAACGTCGAATCATCCGGGCGTGAGTGTGTGTGTCACTCTCGCTGGCTGCGCGCGCTATCCGACCGAATCGCCGATATCACGGTGTGTAATCACGAATCTCTTGGCGCAAACCCACTAATCCTTTAATCAGGAACGTAGTTCTGGCTGGGCTGGCACAATCGTCGGCCGTTTGGTGCCGCAACTGGCCAAACAACGTCTACGCTAACAGCAGCCTGCCGGATACGCATAGCATTTATTGCTACGGTAAATCAAACGGATCTCGATAATGTACAGTTGACCTTACCTATAAGGGGCAGGTTTGCCTCGTAAATTTCCAAACGGCCGCAACGCTAATTTCTTACCTCTCTCTGTCTCCGTTATCGTTGCCAGTAATCGATGCTTTTCGTTTAACCGATCGCGCTTTTCCTCCCGTCGTTCGAAAAGTAATTCGCGAGATTGACAGGAGGCCGTTTCCGGTGTCCGGTTCCCAGGAGAAACCGGAAGCTAAACGTCGAATAGATCACGGCTAATTTCGTGGCTCGACCGTTGCATCGCGATTTAGCCGACGGATGATCCAAAGATTCTTTCTCTAGCTTGTTCTGTCCGTTTCATCGGCGACGTTATCGGCACCGCGAAATTAAATCGCAGAAGAAAGACGATTCTTTCGATTCTTCGACTTTGTGGGAACTTAAAAATATTGGGGTCTATTGAAACGAAAGGTTTGAGTCGGAAAAGGATTAAATTTTAGTATACCTAATCGAACCCACTTTTGTAAGGCACGAAATTTAATAACGTGTCGGTAGCTACGCTTTAACTTCTTCGTTCCAAGTTAGATTAGGGTATCTTTGATACGGATAGCGTCAGTAGGATGCGCTATTAGGGTGCATGTACGGGTCTCGAAGCGTAGCCACCTCCTCGTGGTGAGACCTGGTAATTGGTATCGTTTTCCAAAGGAAAATCTTTGGAAAATTGATTTTTCTTTGGAAAACGATACCAAGCTAAGAGCTACGCGCACAGTTTAAGATATATCTCTTCTCTTGTAAATTTTCAACGTTCCCTTTTGAACTTTGAAAATAAAGAGTGGGTAATATCTATCAAAGTTATATGTAAATTAAGAGGAATCAAGGCAAGTGAAGAGGAGAAGGTAAGTAAAGAAGAAAAGGTAAGTAAGGGAGGAAGGTAAGTAACGCAAAGAAGGTAAGTAAGGTAAGGATAATAATGAAAATGTAATGAAAGGAGGCAAAAATATTGCCCCAAAGAATTCCTGGAAATGACGTCATTTCTTGGAACTGGCGACCTCCTGTCATGTTATGTTAGCCTGATACAAAGTCGCAAAATTAGCCCCAAAATTCTCGTCGAAATTGCGAAAATATTGTCCCCGAGAATTCTTGGAAATGACGTCATTTCTTGGAACTGGCGACCTCCTGTCATGTTATATTATCCTGATACAAAGTCGCAAAATTAGCCCCAAAATTCTCGTCGAAATTGCGAAAATATTGTCCCCGAGAATTCTTGGAAATGACGTCATTTCTTGGAACTGGCGACCTCCTGTCATGTTATATTATCCTGATACAAAGTCGCAAAATTAGCCCCAAAATTCTCGTCGAAATTGCGAAAATATTGTCCCCGAGAATTCTTGGAAATGACGTCATTTCTTGGAACTGGCGACCTCCTGTCATGTTATATTATCCTGATACAAAGTCGCAAAATTAGCCCCAAAATTCTCGTCGAAATTGCGAAAATATTGTCCCCGAGAATTCTTGGAAATGACGTCATTTCTTGGAACTGGCGACCTCCTGTCATGTTATATTATCCTGATACAAAGTCGCAAAATTAGCCCCAAAATTCTCGTCGAAATTGCGAAAATATTGTCCCCGAGAATTCTTGGAAATGACGTCATTTCTTGGAACTGGCGACCTCCTGTCATGTTATATTATCCTGATACAAAGTCGCAAAATTAGCCCCAAAATTCTCGTCGAAATTGCGAAAATATTGTCCCCGAGAATTCTTGGAAATGACGTCATTTCTTGGAACTGGCGACCTCCTGTCATGTTATATTATCCTGATACAAAGTCGCAAAATTAGCCCCAAAATTCTCGTCGAAATTGCGAAAATATTGTCCCCGAGAATTCTTGGAAATGACGTCATTTCTTGGAACTGGCGACCTCCTGTCATGTTATATTATCCTGATACAAAGTCGCAAAATTGGCCAGAAAATTCTCATCGAGGCTGCAAAAGTATTGTCCCCGAGAATTCTTGGAAATGACGTCATTTCTCGGAAGTGGCGACCTCCTGTCATGTTATGTATTCCTGATACAAAGTTACTAAATTGGCCACAATTTTCAGGAGATTGCGAAAGATGTGTCAATAGACCTCCGTTCGTCTTATGTTCTCCTGATACAAAATCGCAAAATCGGCTGAAAATTTTAGAAGACTGCGAAAGATGTGTCCATAGACCTCCTTTCGTCTTATGTTCTCCTGATACAAAGTTATTAAATTGGCCAAAATTTTTGGGAGACTGCGAAAGATGTGTCCATAGACCTCCTTTCGTCTTATGTTCTCCTGATGCAAAGTTACTAAAGTGGCCAAAATTTTTAGGAGACTGCAAAAGATGTATCGATAGACCTTCTTTCGTCTTATGTTCTCCTGATACAAAGTTACTAAATTGGTCACAATTTTTAGGAGACTGCGAAAGATGTGTCAATAGACCTCCTTTCGTCTTATGTTCTCCTAATACAAAGTTGAAGAATCGGCCAAAAATTTTAAGAGAATGCAAAAGATGTGTCGATACATCTCCTTTCGTCTTATGTTCTCCTGATACAAAATTGTAAAATTGACCAAAAATTGGCATCTGGGCGCCATCTGTACACGTGTTATCGATGCCGAGCTTGGGAATCAAAATCGCAGATGGCGCTGATGTCCAATGAAACTCTAATAAAATGAATTCGGCAGTGAAAAATTAACAAATTACACAATTTCTGCGATTAATTTACAAAACTTTATAATTGCATCGTAAAGCCACAATCCTTGGCGAACTTTCTAATATAAATTTCAATATTAATTTCATCGTGGTTAATTAATTATTAATAATCATAGCACGGAGTGTTTAAACTGATGGCAAACATACTAACAAATATTCATTAATAACTAGCTTCTACTCGATTAATTCATGAAATTTATGCATTCATTATGTAAACAATATTCTTGCGCATCCTCTCCTGTTCGCTTTTGTTCACACTTTACTTTTGGTTTTGTTCATAATTAAACATTCTATCGAACAATGATTCCCGTTGTTCATATCGAACAACGCACGCCATCAAATAATTATTAATAACAAGGTAATTAGAATCCAATTATGCATGAAAGTAGTATAAGAATGTTACCCAAAGCTCCAGCTTTGCGATGCAGCTATAGAAGTTCATAAATTAATCACAGGATTTAAGTAACTTGTGATTTTTCACTGTGGTGCCTTGCCATCTTTGTTTATCACGCGAAGAGCTTTAGATAACATAAAAGAACATACGGTAATGATACGCAAATGATATTTATTATTAATTTTCACATTAATTCATTAATAATATGTTTGTCATAATTAATGCTGGTAAACTGTTATATCATGGCTGCATTGCACTGAGATTTCGCGTAGCTACGGCACTGTCGCTAAAGGACCGTGCAATGGCTGCGTGGCGATAAAACCCAGTGTACGCGTTTCCAACGAATATTCTCTCCAATTGAAAACTGCTTCGACAATTCAGTTCTACCGGTTCTCCTTCAGAAAAGCCTACAGAATACGTTACTGCGTAGGAAATTCAGGTCAGACTCGGAACTGTTTCTAAAAATGCACGAACGTGCATAGAGAATACGCTCGCAGCCTCGTTTTTAAACCTTCGCGATTAATTGTAGTTATTCAGAAACGCAAATAATTGGGATCATGTATATCCACAAACTGGGAACCCTCTCCCCTAACTGTTAAAACGAGAATGAACCTCCTGACTTTTCTACTCTTCACGGGACATTTCATTTTCATCCCTCTCGTTTCCGAAAACTGATGTCAAGTTACCCGACGTTAAGATTAAAATTCGACTGTCGGACGCTTGGTGGGCAGCGTTTACTCGCGAGGACGAATCAATTATTCGAGAGATTCGCGGGTGATTCGCTCGACAACGGAAAAGCTTCTTCAGCGAGCGCGATTTTCTCTTCTCGCCGAGATTTCGCCGCGATTCCAGCTGGAGCCGGTGCAACGCTCGCAACATCTTCGCTGAAGCAGGGCAAAGGGAGCCCGGGAGTAACTCGTGAACTTTAAATGGAATTTAAAATTAATGAATTATTAATCCGAGTAAGTTTCACTCGAGTACGCGTCAAAAGTTTCGAAGATGCGACCCTTACAATCTTCATTTTGAGCGGAAAGTGCTTCCGGTGCCGGTGTATCGCTTCTTTTCACCTACGCGGGGGTCCTTTGCGCCGCTTCGTGCCGCATTAACACCGCAACCGACCTAGGTGCGTGCAATTTCGATCTTTTCCTTTTTTTCTTTTTTTTTTTCATTCCGCGATGCATCGACGCCTCGCGTCGCCGTGGATTCGTCCCGCGACGTTTCCATCCCGCGTCGCACTCGCGACAAGAAAACGGCACATTCGATCGGTGAGACGCGAACGAACAAACAGCCAGTGTCTATCGAACCGCCAACTAGCAAGGGTGTATCCTTGTTAGTACGTTATTACAACGCGTCCTCTCCTTTTTTCTCCCCTGCTCGCAAATATTTACTTTCCGTGCTGTTCCAACTTTTTGCGGCTTGCCTGTCCTGTTGCCTTACCGCGCTCCAAACTTCCTTCCTCGACCTCGCGCGGCTTACTCCAGCACACACCTGACATCCAGGTCATCCGAGAATTCGCGCCAGTACCGATAAATTCCAGCAAACACCGTACCTCGAACAATCGTAATTTCCCCCAACTTCCGCGAAGAATACGCGAATCGAAGTCGCGGAACCGATTTAGCGATCCGAACAAGAAACCGGACTGGTCCCCGTTGAATAATCGCGGAAAAATTGATTCACGCTGGGAGGATTATACAGATTTCGAGGATCCCCCTGATTAACTCGCCTTTCATCGTGTAAATGTATCACGCGCGTTTACGCGGTTATATTATTAATTCGATAAATTATGGAGTTCATTCATCGGAGGTATCCGAGGGATGAATTCGCGATGAAAGTAAAAAGATTGATGGAATTATCATCTGTCGCGGCGGAAAAGTAATTATTGAGTAGATCAGTGACAATTGTGACATTCCGGCTAATATTCAGCAGCTCGGCTTCGCTGTATAAGGCCATCGAAGCTCGAGTTCATTTGTCGATTTCACTTCGGATCGAACGCATCTAAATTTTCATCGGGGTGGCTCGGATATACGGACAGGGTGAATGATGGTTATTAACTGGTGCCATGGGCTAGCTGACGATTATTACTCGCCCACGCGGCTTCTCGTATAATTTAATAACTTTTTGATTATTTAACCACTTATTAATACGGGTATAATTGGAAAGGAGGATTTCGAGCCGAAATATATATTTCTGGAATACGATTGGAATACTTGCTATTATTTATACAGAGGCCGGAGCGAATAGCCGAAAATCGTGATTTCGATTTCCAATTCGACTCGACCGTGATTCTTACTTTCATCGTTACGGGGGAAATTAAAGTCTTCTTAGAATCTGTCCAAACGGGAGATAGTTTCACGGAAACGGAATATCGGATTTGTCACTTGAAAACGAGTGGAATTTTCCAGCTCGAGAATATCGGATTAATAATAATCGTTGTTTCATGCGGATATAAATCGCAAGTAAGATACGTTATTCGTATATATTTAGCGCCCGGTTTTTGTATCATAACGCGTCGTCATCGATGCGAAACACGAACTATGTCATACCGCCGAGGGTGATTTATCTGTTTCGAAATGCCGGAATATCGAAATATCGAAATTATTATTCGCGCATAAGCGCGTGTCGCGTACGCCTCGGCCTTTATTTAATCGTGGAACAGGATCGTTTGGAAGAACCGCGGCGGTAAATGAGACGATAAAAATCGGAGAAGGAAAGTTCATCTTCGAAACGAAATGAATTTTCAACGCGGGTGAAAACTGATCCGGATCCGCTTTTCGGCGAACCGGCGTACCTTCGGCCATTGAACTGTTAAAGCGCAAACAATGGCTCGTATATTTGTTATATTTTTATAGAACATTTTTTGTACCGGCGTGTCCTTTCGAAAACAATTTCGCGAATATATTTCGCGGATTAATACATCTTGAACGAGACGCATAAATTTTCCAGCAAACTCCATTCGAAGTTTTTCATTTTACATACAGTATAAAATTCACCGCTCTACGGCGGGTCCTGCAAAATATTCATGCCGACATCGCGCTCCTGCGCGTTACAAGCGTTACTCGAAACGGTTTTTAAATAATTCATGCATTAGAATCAGCCGGGTATATTCCTCCTTAGCTCCGCGGCAGAAATGCGTCTGACAATGAACCGTCCGTCTTTGCCTCAGCCGTCGTTGACTCGTCGGCGTCGCAACGCCGTCGGTCCCCGTATTTTCCCGCCTAACTTTCGATGCATGCGTTATTTTCCTTCCTCGGATCGATCGGACCGCGCAAACAGATGCAAAACCGCGCCTGTTATTCCGCGCTCGCCACTCTTCCCAACTACCCTTCGCCACTGCCGTTCCATCCTTCTCGAATTTCTTAAACTTTCAAAATTGAAGCATTTCGATTTAAATTTTTTCCATTTTAAATTCAAAGTACCGAAACAAGTCGAAGGGAGAGAGAGATACAACAACGCGTCATAGAGAGAGGAATTTTGGCGACAAAAAGCTGGCCAAAAGTCAATTTTTCAAGAGTAAAACACTCCTTTGTTACTATTAATTGTTACTACTAATAGCTTCGTTGCCATTTAATAGAAAAAATAACATTGAACTTTGAAGCGACGCGTTAAAATTTCCTTATTGCGCGGAAGGGCGGAAGTCCGAAATATGGTTGACATCGACTACTCGCTTTAACATAACGGCAAACTTACGCTCTGCTGTTACTGCACGAAGCGTCACAGATATTCCGCATATTTCATAATATCAATTTCCATTTATCGAAAGAGTTTCAAAGAACCAATTAACTTTTTCTCGATTATAAATTTGCACAAGCAAACGGGATGCGCGCAGCGTAAGAGTCGAGGCTTTGAATCAGTTTCTCAGAGGATCCTTCGCAGCTATTCGAATGCTCGACGATCCTGGGCTTTTGGAAATCCCCGAAGAAGATAACCAGCATCCGATTAAGGAATCCGTGGCCGGAACGGGGAGGAAAAAATTCTCTCACGCGCGGGTGAAATATCCGGCGAGGGTAGAGAGTGTCGGGCGGTAGTTCGGTAGAGAAATTAGTAACGGTTAGGCTTACAAACGGCTGTTAGCCGAGCGAGCGACCGCCGGACGAGCCAGTCGTGACATTAATCGCGTCTGTAAATTTCAGGAAAGCACGGTCGGCATAGCTCCGTACTTGGAACGCAACGAGGTAGGCGATAGCGCGTGGCCAGGAGGCGGAGGTTGGTCGACGACACGACAACACGGGGTCGGGCTGGCCGACGCGGCTGTCGATCCGGCCATCCTGGCGCATCGAACCCTGAAAATCTGGAATTGGAAATGGCGCGGCGGGAGCGAGCGATTAGGGGCTTCCCCGGCTTTGCCCCATTTCTTCCGGTAACTTGCCGCGCGGTGAACGTTGGATAAAGACATCCGTTCCTTCTCGAACGTTAAACGTTCCCCTGGAACCTCGATCCACGGAGATGGTTTTTTAATCCCGACCAACGCCGACCGGATAACTTACTCGAGGGTAATGGAAATTCAGATAGCGTTGCAACCGATTTCGATACGGTTGCCTCTGTGAAACATCGCCGGGTGTTTGCTTTTCCAGACGTACACCTTGGGTTACGTTTTCTCGCGTGGATCTCTCTCAATCGAGATCGGTTCTTTCGGTTTACGCGTCGTCGCGACGAATTGTCCGCGTTGGACAGAGTCCGCGCAACGTTCGATGGCGGATGTGACACGTGTTGGCTGCCGGCGCTTGTAGCAGATACCTATCGGGTGTCCAAATATTGTTGCCACCAGCAAACACGTGCCGTATTCAGGAGCGTGCGATATTAATCAGATATCGCAGGGACGCGCGCTACGCTCCCGGAATATTGCCGGCCGCGGTGTCTCTAATAACGGATGCCTTCTGAAGATCGGGCTTCGTCGCTGGTGGACATTGTCCGGAGATTTATGGCAGCCGCGATAACGGATAATTAGACGACGAATCGCGGGTCGCGACGATACCGATCCGCGCGCGCGGCTTATCGCCTTCGACTCGGCGTGGAAAAATCGGCGAAATCTCGCGGTGGATGGCGGCGTCGGGATGGAAAACGCGATAACCGTGCGACATCCGGCGCAGCTTTATCAAGGCGGATCCGTGGATCCATTATTCCCGGAGACCAATTGTTGCCGTCCGCGATTCCTTATTTTTCGGCTGGTTCTCCGTCGCGCCCAACCGAGCGCATTTTTGTCGCGAGATTTCGCGATTAATCGGTCCGGCCGTTAACGGATATCGCGGCGAACGCGGGACCCCGAAAAAAACGGGAGGGAAAAAATAAAAAGCGAGGGAAACGATCGGAGAAAGGTACTCCCGATGGTGATTCAGCGAAAGGTTGACGGCCCTCTTAACGCGGACCGCGTGAAACGCAAACGTGTCTGGCCTGGTTTAATCGCGCGCCCTCTCCTCCTTCCGCGGTGGGAATTCAAAATTAGCGAACGAGTGTGCGGCTTATTTACCCTCGGTTTCGATATTCCAGGATATCAGGAACCAGTGGAACCGGATCGACCCGATCGATCTTGCCCGGACTGGCTAGCCTTCTCGCCGGCGATACGATTTCACCCTCGCGATTGCCGAACGTAATTCGGCCGGTTCCCTATCGATAGTAATTCCTCGGTGCAGCCGCCGTAGACCATTTCCATTCGATTAAACGCCGGCGAACAACGACTCGTTGATCCTACGAATGGTTGGGAAATTTTTTCGATTAATCGCGGCCGATCGCGCCGTTTTATCTTAAAAGAGCGAGTCGCCGCTCGATCAACCGGACACCATTGTCCCGGAGGCACGCGGCAGTTGGAATAACGCGCGACCAAAAATTCGTTTAAGCGAATTCGCGCTGGCTCGGCGCAAAAAATTTAATTCGTTATTCATACGAAGCATGGATTTCACGGTGGTCGTAAAAGGAGATCGGGAGCGGTGGATAAATGGCGGAGGATTTCCATCGGGTCTCATTGTCTCACCTGTTCGCGTTTTTCCACCCGCGGTAATAGTTCACGGCCTCGATGGCGCTTTTTACGGCACTCGTTTCGTACGTAGCTTTCCATATCGTTTTTCTCGTTCGCCGCGGCGCAACAGCGACGGAAGGCGAGAGAGCGACGAGGAGGAGACAGAGGAGGAGAAAGAGGAGGAGACGAAAGAGGAGACGAAAGAGGAGTCGAAAGAGGAGATGGGGAGAAGAGGAATCGCGATTTAAACGGGGAAGAGAGGACGCGCAGATGCGGTACCTGTCGAGAGGGCCCGCGGCGGCAGCGGCAGAGAGGCGCGGTGAAAACCGGTAAGACCGATTAATCGAGTCGGTTGCAGCGGCAGAAGCAGGCGGAGCCGGTCGTGCAGGTTGCTCGACCGGCAACCGCCGCTCCTACCGAGCTCGCTGACGATCTTGCTGCCGTTTTCTGCTGCCGATCGCACTCCCCTCCGCCCTGTCCCGCTTCACCGTCGTCTAAGCTGCCCGGACGCGGATAATTGATACCGCGATCGAGCGGCCGATCGAAAAATCCTCGGATTACCAGGCTAAGTCTACCCCCGCAGGACCGTGGCAATTAATACACGCGTCACTCGGAGGATTTATGTCGGTGCGGGATCGCGTTGGTGGATCGCGTTCGCGGATCCCGCGTTTCGACCACAAATTTCCCCGTTACCGCCACGAACGTAAAGATGCCGGTGTTAATTAAATGTATTTATCGGGGCCTGATCGATAACGAGCCGGATGAATAGCGGAGCGCGCGAGGCCGTCGGGACGAGCATCGCGTTCCAGGATATTAACGAGCAATAACTGGCTTATTTATAGGAAATTACCCTTTCCAGGGTTCTTATTTTACGCCGCTGCGTTCGACGAGAGCGTTACTCTCCGCGGGCACCGGCTGATAAAATAAACGACGATCGCGACGTTAAGTGGTCGCGGAAAATTGCGTTCCCCGCCGCCGCACCGCGGCATTCCGCTCGATGGAAACGCAGGTGGCGAGAGGCTGGGCGTATTCCGTCCGCGATTTCTGACCGTGTTCGGCCCCTAGAACGGGGCGGTCGATGTTCCTCGATTATTCCTCGTCAATCTCCGAGGGAACCGACGAATCCGGTCGTGCAGGTTTCGCATCCTGTTACGGGGCCGACGCGTGGTGGAATCTGCTTCTACGCGAAACCAGACGCGAGTCCGAGCGATCCGCTCTCGTGCTCGGCAACGGGAGCATCGAGGCGAGCACGATCGAGGAAATCGGGGCCATATTCCGCGGTCGCGAGCCGACCGGTCGTTAACAGGCAAATAACACGCGGAAGAAACGGGTCGGGAATTTAATCGCGCGTGCACGCGTCGGCCGACTCTCGGCGTTCGCCTAGCCGCTTTTGCCCAAACAAGCTGTCCACGCTCGGTTCCCGAGGGAGAGGCGACCAGCCACCCGTCTTACCTGAGATCCTCTTCCCGATCGACCCTTCCCGTCCTAATCCCCGCTTAGAGACACATCGAGGGACATCCGGTTGGGCAACCGGTTGCCGCACGGCGACGAGGCTGCCAAGCGATTAACGCGTCTCACGAGCTCGTAACACGGCCTTCCCCGACGCTCCGGATCCCCCTATCGATCTCCAGCTGGATGCATTAGCCGACTGCAGCGTGTGCGACAAATGTTTCGGAACTAATTTAAAGTTATCCGCGGGTTGCACGCGCGCGCGCGCGCGGTCTAGACGACACGCGGTGCGACGAGGCGAGCCGAGACGCGACGAGACGCGACGAGGCGTCCTTTTAAGGACTCCGCCGGTAGCGGCGTCGCGTGTACCGGATATGTGCGAATCCGTCGATTAAAAGCAGAGACACGTACATGACACCGGCTGCGGCGGACCGGATGAGGTAGCACAGTTCCGCTAGCACTCGGCTCCGCCCGGCTGTCGATGCATCGATACGCGCCGCGACTGTGTAGACAGCTCGTTCAACTTCACCGACAAGTTACTCCGTCGCTTCGCCGTTCTCGCTTTGCTTCGCTTCCCGTACGACTGCACCTGTTTACCAATCTGTACGGAGCCGTGCAAATTGAGAGTAACTCGAGCGTAAGGACGGTTCGAACTCTATTGTTCGGCAACTCGCGTCGCGGCCACGAGCGAGTGGCCGTCGCGGTCCCGGAAACGGAACTGCCGAGTTCCGCCAGGCTGCCGAACCGATGTTTGCATCTTTAAGCGCGCCCCAGTCCGATTACTTGCCCGGAACCCCGCGATCGGGCCAACCGCGTCGAGAATTCGCCTAGCGTCCCGCCGATATCGGCTTCTGCAAGCCCGCCTGGCGTGCTATGGCGCCGCGACGCGCCGGTATCGACGATCTTCCGAGCTTCGATAGCTGGCGCGGAAGATTTGTTTGCCGCGGGTAAATCGCGGCCAACTCGGTGTAGACGAAGAGAAAATATTTGTTTCGCGCGTTTCGCGCGCGCGCCACCCAAACGTCTGAACGAAAACGAGACATCGTGGTCACCGTGTCGAGCCATTCGAGGAAGAACCGAATCCGCCATCCGGAGGGGAACTCGTTTAACCGGAATTACTCGATTGAGCCTCCGATCCGTTTGATCTCTCGCTCGTCTCGCGTTAATCGGCGAAAACAAATGGCACGCGTCGCGATCCACCGACGATTCGACTCGGCGGGGTTTCCGTCGCCAGAATTCGTAACGGCGAATCGTCTCGATTCTTCGCCTCCGACCGCGACGGAACGCTGAGAAATTAATTAATCCGAGGGGAATTAAGGCGAGTTAAACGGTGGAAACTTGGCCGGAACGGAGTCTCCTCTGGACTTGGCGGTCACGGCGCCGGGACGCTTCCTTCGAACAATGCGACTCGACCGAGCTAAAGACCGGTGTCGATGATGGCCGGTGAAGCAACGGGGAGAACCAATAGAGAGTTCGCGCGTTCGCCGTTTACCGTACGAGAACTATGGTCACTGTTAAGGTTGCGGTAATGTTACGGAGACGAAGCGTAACGCCGTTCTCCTCGTTACCGAGGAAACCCGCTAAAGGAGAAAAGTATAGGATGTCCCGGCTGACCTTATCGTGGAAAGTGCCTTAGCACCGGGCACAGCCATTCACCGAGTGTCTTCTTTCTTCCACGGGCCATAGGTGTGCGCGATGGAATTTTTAAGACGAGTTGAACGGCCTATGATTCTAGGTGCTTCCGAGCGAACGCCAGTCCACTTACATTTTTATATATGGCTAATAAGAAAGTCGCGGTAAGGCTTCTCGTAACCGGATCTACGTTTTCCTACGCGACCGCGTCTCAGCCAGCCAGAAAACTAAAAGCTTCGATCGCGGTTGGATCGACGTCGCGACGGTTGATCGGCGACGAGGGTCGCTCGGCGCGCGTGCAACAGGACGCGGGGCGCAATAAAACCGCGCTGACCTGGATATACCCGAGAAAAGCGGCGTATAGTATGAGAGGGGCACCGTGGAACGCACGCGACTCGGCCGATGCGAGAGGCTCGGCTCGCAACGTCTCGAGACTCGAAAAGTAAAGGGAATAGCCAGGGTAATAGAGTTAGCCGGTACACCCTGTGTATCAAGCGGCCGTTGGCTTAAATTGCCTCTCGCCTGCCACGAATCTTATCGTTTCGAGCCGGCGTGATTGTTACGCGAGAGAGGTAGAGAGAGAGAGAGAGTGAGAGAGGAGGAGAGAGGGCGCGGCGGTGGCTGCATGGCGTGTTGGATACGGCGTGGCGCGCCTCCGGCTTTCGCTCGCGTTTCGCCTAGGTACGTAGTGGTAGGTATACGCGCCTAGCCAGAACGTACAACTCGACCGACCGACCGACCGACCGACCGACCGACCGACTGAACGACCGACTGAACGAACGAACGACCGTTCGATCTGTGAGCCGTGCGCGAGCTGTGCCTATGTAATATCGATACGGAACGCGCGCAGCGTATAGGTATGGTGTGTATCGTAGAATCGGCTGTCGGGCTAATCCTCGTCGCGCGAAACGCGCAGCACCGTGCAAATAGAAGGGAAAGGAGAGAAGAGCGTATGCTGCAGTCGGCATCGGCGCGCCGCGACGAGGGGCTGCAAAGCTCTCCCCCGATACGCGTGTACCGTACGGCTAGCGATGTTTTATCGCGGCGGAACGCGGAAATTTTTCACTGGATAAACCTCGAAACGCTGCAGCTTTTTGCAGCCTCGCTTTTTGCGGCATTAGACACGGGCGAGAGGAGGGAAAAAGCGTCGCGCGAATTCGGCGGCGG
>NIJG01000001.1:335604-352775 GCA_002201625.1 Euglossa dilemma
GGGGGTTTATCACGGCGCCGTGAAATTCGGAATTAGGCGAGGCAAACGGCGGACTCCGGGCCGGGAAACTTTAAATACGACGGCACGCGGAAGTAAGTTCAGCTTAAACCGAAAAGATCCGGCCCCCCGCGCGCGTACAGGAAATAAAGGAGACAGGGAAGGGCGGGCCCGCCGCTTGGCCGTTTTCTTGTCCCGCTTGTTTGCAAATACGAAGTTTCAATTTGTTCGTGCACATAAGCATTTTCCAATATCGCTGTTCCTTCCCGTCTCCCTACGAGCAACAAAGGGGAAAGCAATTTCGCGAATGCCTGCGGAGATACCGCCCCTCCTTAAGGACACCGTGTAATTTAAACGCAACAAACACATCGGAAAGTGGATCGTTCCCCGACTCCCTACCCTTTCACGGACAGCTCGCAAAAAGGGCAGAGAGGAGGAAAGAAAAAAGAGGGATAAAAAGGAAAAGGAGGTAAAAAAAGGAGAAAGAACGGAGAAATGAATTCTCGAGTCGACCGAAGCGTCGGATTAGAAGCGGTGCCAAGGTGGAATGGACGTAAAAAGAAAAAGTAAGAGGGAGATTTCGCTTACCTTCCTCGTCGCTGCCGATCATGGCGTAACGTTCGTATCCCGTGAGATTTCTGACGGTGCCAAGACCGAAGTCGTCCTTTGTCCATTGAATAGGTCCCTTCTGGTTCAGGACCCGACAAGGAAACGTCACTTGGCTGCCAATCACCGCGGTCTGATCCACAGGTTCCATCGCGAATTGCTGATAAACTACTTTCGTGGTGGTGATCGGCTTCACCGTGGAGGCTAGGGGCGACACGTTCGTCACGTTCGTCGCCGACGACGTCGCCCTCGTTCCCAGCGTCAGTAGCAACGACAGCCAGATCATGGACGGCGTTGGTCTCGCCACGCCTCTTGTTCTCGCGCTGTAAATCAAGAAAGCATCGAGTCGTTAGCCAAGACGTATCGTCGGATTACGAACAGCGTCTCGTCGATGACGGGGGGTAGAAGAAAAAATAAAAGAGCAGAGCTACCGGCAGGTGGCACGGTGTGAATAATCGGGTACGATGTCGGGGCCCGCGCGATACATTTTTCCCGTCCCACAAGGCCGTAATAACTCTACCCTCGTCATCGAGAATCACTCGAGGCGCGTCGTGTAAGCGCAAAACTACATCACCGCGTTACAGTTTACGGTTGGTCGCGCGAAAACGAGATGTCGTAAATTATCGCTCCGACGGTCGTCGACCGGCAAGAGGAGCGCGCGGGGGGCAGAACAGTCGATAGTCGAATTACGGAACGAGAGCGAGGGGCCAGGGGAGGGTGGGAAATAAAGGCGTCGCTAATAGCGCTGCGCTCGTAACGCGCTTATGACGGCGCAATGATATTCCTAGGTGGTTGTCGTTAAAAAAGTAAAGGCGTCGAGTTCGTTATTTAACTTTCGTCCCTTCTCTCTTGTTCCCCTCTCACTGTCTCTCTCTCTGTCTCTCTTTTTCTCACTCTCTCGCGCGCGCGCCGCGTAGTTCGCCAGCCGAAGCTTGTTTAACGACCTTGCAGACGGTCGTACGCTGCCTCCGCCCGTTTGCCTTCGAGCCGTCCTTATTTATCTTTATAGTCCCATCGGATTCGGAAACGAGAGCGGAGACCGAGAAGTCGTCGCCGTAAATGAGACGATAAAACTATAGCCGGTACAGCAATTTATTATTGCGTTTCTACAGCGTATAGCTGGTAGCGCACGTGATGCCGCCATTATGACGGGGGCACGCGCTCTCACTTCTTCCCCGCGCCCTGCCTCGCCGCTTTTTCCTCTTCGTTCGTTTACGACGGTAATATCGTCTTGTCGTTGCAACGAAAAAAATACACCCGGTGCTGGCAATTATTACGCCGGCCGCTTTACGGCGACAAAGAGGACGGTCTCGGCGTGGAAGGAGGCGGTCGGAGGAGTACTCGGTCTAAACGATCGAGAAACGCTTTAATAAAACTCGATCGACTCGCTCTTTTCCACTCGGACCGTTGTTGCCTCGACGATTACACTCGTGACCCGGAGCGAGCAGCGTGATCGATACCGAAACTCGCCGTCGCGGAAGACCGCTGAAACGACCACGACCGATCCGCGATCGGTCCCTGGCGACACACGCGGAGACTTCAACTGGTTCGGTACCCCTGGTTCTTGGCAGCGCGGTCGCATCGTCGTCGTTGTCGTCGTGGTCGCGGAGCGAAGAAGCACAGCAGTCGGCCAGCGAACAGTTCGCTTAATCGTTTCATCGACCTCTCAATTAACTTTCATTGGTCCGGCTTACGCTCGAATCGGGCCACGTCGCGTCTGCATCGTCCGACTTGTTCTCGCGACTTGGAACGGGTCGCTGCGGTGGCCGCTTCTTTATCCCGTCAGCTACACACGGTCGTAAGACGATTTAGCGATACTCCGAGCGCACGGGCTCCGGATGCGGCGTTATCCCGACACACGACTTCCACCGCGGCTTCCGTGCCGGCAGTGGCTGGTCCGTGAACCTCCGCGGCGACGGTAGCACCCTTTGTGAAAGCGTCCCGCTCGTTACACGTCGCGCTCGTGTTTCTCGAGAACGAGAGAAGTCGGCGGAGGCAGACGCTCCTTGTCGCGCCATGTTCCGTTGGCTGGCAGAGGGAGGATGTCGTAAGACGCTCGTACGACATCGCGCGGCCGGCTGCTTACGAGCTCAATAGGATAATAACCTCGGCCGGTAGCGACTGGCCGAACAGTTTCAATGGAATACAAGCCTAATGGACGTAATAATAATTGCGCTTGTGCCTGGTTTCGCTGTTGCCGTTGCCGTTGCCGTTGCCCACCGTTACACAGCCTCGACCCGCGCGCACCACGGAACTCTGAAACGTGTCCGGGTAACGCGACGCGCCCTATGTGGGCCACGTTTCCTGTCGTCGTTGACAAATGCCTGGATCGGCTGCGGCTTTGCGGCTCGAATCGATAAGCGGCACTTTAACGCGTTCGTCGAGGTTTCTCGTTTTACCAGCTTGTTCGCGTCTCGCCGTGAGAAATGAAAATATCACGCCGAACAGTCGCCTTCCGTACCGAAACCTCGCAGTTCCTCGCGGCAGTTCCGCGACGGCGTCGAGACGGTAGTGAGACGAAGGCGAGACGGAGGAGAACGCGAGAGAAGGGAAACGATCGCATCTGATAATCGAGTCGGCGCCGCGGTTCGAATCCGATGGTAAAAAGTTCGAGGAGACTGTCGGATTCCGGTAAATTGCGCGATATTTTTCTCCGACGTTCCGGAATTTTCCCGCGGAGAAATAAGCTCGGCCCCGTCGAATCAGCCGGCAGCCGAGTCACGAAGCAGTCCATTAAACGGGATACACCGGGAGAACGGTCGATTCTTCGTTGATATTAAAATTGATGAAAATTGAATTTCGGCTGACAGCCGGGCGAACATCGTCTGATATTCAATTTAAAAAGGCCACGTTTCGCCGTTTCGACCGCTCATCTCTGCAGCGTTATCGCCGGCGAACGTTGCCGTCGTCGCGGCGCACGCTATCGGCGCGTTACCTTCCCGATTCTGGCAGCCGTTGGTCAACGATCCTTCGAGGGAATACCAGTTTTAATTGCTCGGGGATTCCTCGCGATCGATGCGAGGTCTTTTCCGAGTCGAGTTCACAGTCGAGTTTTCGGGGAATTTCCGAAAAGTCGATCGAGCCACTGAGCACCAGTCCGCTCGTTATAATCGCGGTTGATACTTTTAATTAATTTCATCCCGGCCCGTAGACATCGGACCGATCGGAGATTATAATTCGGGGATTACGTTGTATCTCCGCTCGCGCGATAAATAATCTCCGTCGAGGGGAGAAATTTTCGGATATTTATCGCGCACTGGTCGGTATTTTTTCCTCCCCCTTGCCCGCCGGTGTCCCAATCTGCGGAACGACGGCTCGCAAATCAACGATTTTCGACCATTACAGAGCGCGACCGCCGCGATCCCCGGATCTCGGCACGGTCGTTCGTTATACGTTCGCGAAATTCGGCATAATCGCGACCGCGCGGAAACGTAGTCGCGTCGGCGGGTCGTTAACGAAATTCGTGTGATCCCGGTGCGTGAAAGGGTAGAGGGAAGCGCGGAGGGTGGCGGAAGATGCGGCGAAGAACGGCGCAAAGAGAACGAAACAAACGCGACACTCGTTACCCTTTTACGCAACGATTGGCCGGATGGTAATTAAAAGTTTCGACGCGGCGCGGTTCGGAGTGGCGCGGCGCTGCGCGTAACGAGGATAATGCGATACACGGCGGCGAGGGCTTACAGAAGTCGAGTGCGGATTTCAATTTTATCGAAACACAATCCGTCGACGATTGCACGTTGTCGAGCCGAAACGAGTAGCCGCCGCGCGGGGATCCGGCGTTATCGATGGGATTCATTCACACGCCCCTTTGCTTTATATCTGGCTGGCTGGCGGTAAAATTTCGCGCGGTTTCGGCGGCACGTGTTCACCCGCCTCTTGCTTTTCCTAGCCTCGTTTCGCCGCGTCGTTACACGCATCGCTGACACGCGCCGGCGCTCGCACGCGCCGCAAAAACGGCCATCGCGCGGCACGTAATCGAGTAGTCACCGGGAACACGCCGGAGAACGCCACTCTCGCTACGGAAATTATGTAATCTCATCGTGTCCCGATAATGGCGACGCGCTTTTCCGCTCGGAAAAATCCGCCGCGTGCACCGGGAGCGCGCCGCGACTGCGTTTGACAGCTGAAAATCGAAGTTGTACAGAGGCCCGGCCGATCGGGTCGCTGGAAACACGAGGTCGCGGCCGTCCTCGAGTCGTCGAACAGAGACACCGCGTCTCTGATCAATTTGTCATCGCATGACCCAGAATCAAAGATACCAGTCCCACGGGTCGCCCTTTCTGGAAACGTCCGATTCTCGCGCACACGTACACACGCTCGCGCGCTCGCGCAATCGGACGCTGCTCGATACAGGCTGGACGGAGGCAGAAGCACGGAAACCGATACAGCGGCCGATTTCTCTGTTTCTCTCTGGCCCGATAGCTGGCACGACGACGGAACGATGAACCGTAACCGGTTTTGTTTTTATCTCGCGCGGTGATCCGATAGGAGGTAGGAAAATCGAACACGCCTGCCGTCGATACGCCCGCGGAACTGGCGAACGTGTCTCGTTGTTTTTAAGTAGCGTATCGCGGCTAACGACGTGTCGTTTGATCGGCAAAGTTAGACCACGTTAGGTCACCGTTACCGCCAAAATGGTTGATCATTCGGGAACTTTGCGCGCTATTGGCATTAGCGGTTCGGAGTTCATCCGGAACTATGGGTTCCCGGCTAGCGATCGTGGCAGCAGTTGTTACTCCAACTACACGAAGGAGTATTCGATAAATTTCCCGGCGAAATCCCGGCCAATGCGTCCTCGATCGAGACGTTACCGAAAGACGGAACGAGAAGAACGGAATGAATCGAAATTCAAACGCGAGAGACTCGGCTCGGTTTTTTCTTTTCACCGGAAGTTAATCGTCGCGTCGACTTGGAGGTATCCGCGAGGATCCACGCGAGCATCTCTCGCTTCTATTTTGCTTCGGCCTTGGAACGCCGAGCGCCGATAACTACGAAACCGCGATATCTCTGCCGTGTACGCCTTTCAATTTGAATAATCCGATGAATAAATTTGCCCGACCATACAGCCCGTTGCAATCGCAACGCGCCGTTCGGTATCCTCTCGCCTTTCGTCGATGAAGCGGCGCGCGCGAGCGCCACCCCCTAGGGACCTTTCTCTCGTCCAGCACCGATCTACCGTCTCTAATTTTTCATTGGCTCGGCACGGGAACGCGCGCGACTTCGACTGGGTCGAACCGGGTAATCTGGGAAAAATCTCGGACCACTCCGCTTACCGATCCCGCCCCCTTCTCGCTGTCTCCGCCGTTGCACCGCCGTTTCACCACTGTTTTTTCGATCCGTTCCCAAGGCGCACGTGTCACCGGAAAATTGATTTATTATCGCGTAACCGTTTTCCCGGAGCGTGTTTGCCCGTATCAGTATTCATGGCGCAACGAAAACTGTCAGGCCTGCCCGTACGCAGTCTGGCCGGGCTAGATGCGGCTGGCTGTTGCAACGGGGACGCATTGTGTGCTCACACAACAATCAACATTGGCTGTGTGTGCCCCGTCGTCGTTGCATACGGACCCTACAGTGCCAAATTGACGCGCGTCCGTGTGCAGCCGGTCTATGTGTTTGGCTGCACGCGCGCGGCGAATGCCGATACAACCGGGGGCTTCGTGCGCGAAAACTCGAGGCGCAATCTCGAATGACCGACAAAGTCAGAGAGCTCGCGGAACGGGGACGAGGTATCGAGGCTGTTGCGGTTCCGTTGTTCCTGGTCAGCCCTGGACATCGTAAAAAGGACGCCGCCGCGGCCGCCGCCGCCGCCGTCGCGGTTGCGTTCTCTTCGGGGAATTCCTCCGCGTTCCGTTCGATTCCGTTTTAATTAACGACGCGCCAAACTATTTTCCACTGTCCGGGCGATAGGCGGACTGGAATTGCACCCGAAGTGGCGGCGGTACCTTGACGCCGGAGGCCGGTGCGCGGCTCGCGAGCCACGGCTCGCTTTCCTTGTTTATTTAACCGTCGACCGTTGTACAAACGCCGCTGAGACCCGACACCGGTTTCACCGGCTGCCAACAACTATTTTTACGGAATCCATAAACATCGAAAAGTTCACCCTTCGATAACTTTGTTTCCGTTACGTATGACGCCGCAGCGCGGCGCGTGCACCGGCGCTTTGCGACGGAAAACGGGGGCGGGAGCGCGGAGGTGTGAAAAAAAAGGGCACGACCGACTTTTCCACGTCGACCGATCTGCCTCGCGAGTTCCGCGCGACGCGGAGGGAAAGACAGCGAAATTTCACCGACCTCGCGCTATCCCTCTACCAGTTTCGTTCCCGATAACCGTCGCGACGATCCGTCGTCCACCGAATCTCGCTCGAGTTCCCTTTTTCAACGGCGGCTTTTAATTTTAACTCGGCGACACGGCTGGTAACTTAATTCCACGGTTCATTGGAAGACACACGGAGCTGGGCGTGTCGCGTACGGGCCGCCGCTTTGACGGCGATCGACGGCTTCGAGCTGCCCTTTCAACGATTACCCCGTGACCCTTGGTAACGCGTGCAGGTGCACGGTAAAGAAGCTATCGGCGGCTCGTCGTAAATGTCACGTACCCCGTTCGCGACGTTGACTCCGACCTCGTTGAAACGAGACGCGTACGCGTAAGCTGACGAGCGGATACGCGGAGGCGGAGGAACGGGAAATGGCCGCGGGGCGGAAAGCGGCGCGAACGGTCAAATCCGCGAGGAGAGAAAAAACTGGCAGGTTTCTTAGCCCGACTGGCGGTCCGACTGCGAGGCGAGTTAAGGGGAATTAAACCCGGCCACGGAACCGCGACCCCTGTTTTATCCACGACGCCGTCCTGGCGGACCCGACCTCGAAACGGGACGCCCGACGAGACGTCGGCGGGACAATGCAGGCCGGATTCCGTGCTCCATTCCACGCGTATGTCGGCAGCTTAAGCGCGTTACGTGTCCCTTTTATGCACCAGAAAACATCCTCCGACCGCTAACCGTTCCAGAGCGTCGTATCCTTTTCTTGGCGGTCGCCATTCGACGGGGCGAACGGCGTGACGGGAAACGGGGGAAAGCCGGGCGCACAACCAGGACACATATAATATCGAAGTTATGCACCGTGACAGTACGCTGGCTGCCTCACAATGAGGGAATCCTTGCTTGTCCGGGCTCAAGCTGCGCCCGGTGATTTAAGATCGTGAACTCGCGAAGCGGATATCGATCGTTCGGAGAGACGTACGCCCGTTCTCTCTCTCCCTCTCTCTCTCCTCTCTCTCTCTCGTCGTTCCTCTCCATCCCCGTGTCCCGACCGCCCTGTTCGCGGACGAGGAGGTTCTCATTGTTTTCCGTGTAACGCGAAATAAACAGAAGGTACGCGTGTACGCGCACGCGGAAAGTATAACGGAACGGTGGGGAAGAATTTCCGTGTCGCTAACTGGAACGGTCGCGAACCAGAATAGTAGACTAATGGGGGTTATTCGGGGCCGTCGCTAGACTTCTCCTTTTCCGAGTTTAATATTCCAAATTATAGAAGGCGGCTGCAATTTTCGAATATTCACCGGAGAGGAAAGGAACCTGTCGGTGACCCAGATATCTGGCTCGATTACTGCAGCTTGGTCGTTAGGCGAACGAAACAGCCTCCCTCGCCAACCTACGACCTATTAATCCGATTGATTAATTTTCTCGTTCCTGCTGCTACTAATTAATTAGAAGGGTCGATTCGAAGCGCCAGCTGAAAGGGAGCACGCGCTCGAAACGCGTTCGCGAACAAAGCGGGTCGACTTATGGTTGAAGCGCGGTAAACGTGTACCGGACCAATCCCGTCAACGCGGCGTCGTCACGTCGAAACGTCGGAATGTCGTTCGATACGACTGGCTCGAAGACGACGACTGGGACGAAGACCGGGTGATATTACAGTCGGGGCTACTCAAGGAACGGTCGTCGGTTCGTCGAGGGTGCTTCGGAACGGAATTAAATCGTGGCGGAACGGCGTGGAATTCGTTCCACGAATCAGATTTCATTAGACACGAGTTGATACAACGAGACCGCGAGACCTCGTCGCAAAGAGGCAGTAAACGCCGCTACCCCCTACGGTCTATCTCGATGCTCGCGTCCGTCTCTACGTGCGCTCTGCTGGTACATGCACCACGGTACATATGTACGAGGTCGCGGTTCGCATCCCTCGAGCGTATACATCTGCAATGCAGAAACGAGACGACCATGTAAATTCAATATTTGCGCCGTGATGGAATGATCATTCCGCGGAGGGTACGATAGCCGGACACTTAAGCGTAGCTTCGTATATACGAAGACACGAAGACGAGGAGAACGACGAAGAGGAGGAGGAGGAAGTGGAGGTGGAAGAGGAGGAGAACGACGACGACGGTGCTCGTGATGGAGCGGTCGGGTAGTTTGGAAACGGCCGGATCGTTTCGCGGCAAGAATAGAGCGATAACGTTCGAGCTGCTTCAACTTTCCAACGGCCGGTGTATCTTGCTCCCGTGTCAACGCGGATGATCGTGGATTTGATCGAATATTCCAGCGGCAGGGAAACACTCTTTCGGACATCGGCAGATATTCGCCGACCTCTGACCCTTCGTGAATTTTCATGCCGTCGCTCGGTCGTACGAGTCGGCTAAATTCTCTTCCGTACAGCGTACACCGACGTCCACGACGTCGTCCTCGACGTCCATCGATCGGTTAATTCATATTTAAATGGCGGCATCGTCTGGCGCGAAACGACGCGGGAAAGAGGGGAGAATAAGAGAGGGAAAAGGGGAGAGAAAAAGAGAGGGAAAAAGAGAGGGAGGGAAAAGCGCGGCGCGCGGAACACGGTCCTTCGATCGAGCACTTGTCACCGAGCTTTCGCGTTAATCACCTGGAGGCTGTCTCATTACGAGAATCAAAATATCCGCGAGAGAGGCGGCGCGGCGTCGCTCGCCTCGGCGCGGCTCGGCGCGGCTCGGCGCGCGGATAAGCGACAGGGGCGCATGGCCGCTCGTGTGTTCGCTAGCCCGTGTACGTGTGCGCTCCTGTGACGGAGGGTTTGTCAGCCGGCAACCCCTTCTAGGGTTGACCTTTCGCCGCGTGGATCGATATCGTGAAACGATATTTCCTCATTACGGTCGCGCGCTGCCACCTCGGCTCGCGCGTGTATAAATTTCCAGGCCGAAAAACACCGGACGGACGCGTCTCCTCGTTTGGTCCCAGCTGCGTGCACGCAACATCCCCGAGCACCCAGCCGTGTGTGCGTGGCTTTGCTCGCAAATTCGGGAAAGGGCCAGAAAAATAGGGATTGTCCGTTACCGGTGCGCGCCGCGTAGTCGGCCAGAGAAATGATTCATGCGAGATTACCGTAGGCCAGATACGCGCCGCGTACGTGTAACACGCGTGTGCGTGGTGATACGGTGTACGTCAACGCGTGCTACGCGTTGCTGGTACGCGTATAGCGAGGCGGGGGAGAGCGGTCGTAGGGAAACATAGGAGGATAGAGCCGAAAAAACGAAAGACGCGACGCGCTGCCGGTTTTTGTATAGCCGGAGGAAGCTGTCTCGTGGTAATTACACCGTCTTTCCGTGATTTTAATAAACGCGAGGGTGAATAGGAACAGAGCAACGCGTCTCGTCGCGAGTAATTCTTTTAGCGGGATGAAAATTTAACGCGGCGCCCTGTAAAACGAGATAGAAGAGCGCCGGCGAGACGCGACCGCTCGCGCGTTCGCTGGTTTTCGCCGGAGCGCACGCCTGCACGCGCCTCCTTATCCACCTCCGGAAATATGAAATACTTCTCTACCCGGAATAAAGTTATTGCGCGTCCAGCGTTATTTTACTCGCTGCTTAAACGGCCGCGCGCGGCTCGTTACAACGCCTGCTCTCCCGGCTTCTAGTGCCTCACACTCCATTATCATACCCGACGCTTCGTTATTCCATTACGATCCGCGCCCGCGCCGACGCTAGCCTCCATTTACGTTGCAAATTATTTTATCTTCGAAAACGACCGCCGGAACGAATCGGTTATCCCGTAAGCTTGCCGCTAAGCTTCCCGGATCCTCCTCGCCTATCCCGTTCCTCACCGTTCTCTCGCCTCGTAATCGACGCGTATCGACGCTCTACCCTCCGGCCGATTAACCAACCATCCACTCGACCACCCACCGATGTCCTTTCCGTCTGACGTTTCGATCCTCGACTCCTGCCCGAGTACCACAGTCACCGGCCAATTCGATTAATCCTCTATTAATTGCGCTCCGCTTGGAGATCGAACGGATGCTCGCGCGCCGCGAACATCTCCGCGAGATCTGAGCCCCGGCTGACCGCGCCTCGACGCGCCTCGACGCGTCATTTCGCGGCGCTGGCCGATTAAGAGGCGAGAAACTCGCGATATCTCATCCCCGTCGCTTGCACCCTTCGCCGACGTAAGCCTCTTACGTCGGTTCGCGATGATGAAACGTTAAAACAAACTACGAGGGCGTGCCCCCGGAACGAGCAGATTCTTTATCGCGGATGACTCGAGTATCTCCGAGAGGATAACGCTCGGCGCTTACCGCTCGGAAGCTGCGGTTTCATCCCGGTGAATTCCGCAAGCCGCGCCATTCTAATCGGCCATTTCGCGATCGGCTACAGGTGATTACACGGCGCGATCAATTCCAGGATATCCTCCGAAGGAAACGAAATCGATCGACGGTACTTAATCAACCGCGGATGCTTCGGAATTAACGCGTCGTTCCATTCCCGCTCCATTCCCGTTCCGTTTCGTTTTCTGCTCGGGAACCACGCTTCCGAGTAGCGTCGCGATCGATCAGCGAGTTCAGCGATTTTACAGATATTCCACGAGCTCGTTTGCGAACGGAACAGCTGGCCCGTACGAAATGGTCGATGGCTGGCCGAATTTGGCCTCGACCGTCGTCGCCATCGTCGTTGCTGTCGTCGTCGTCGCCGTTGCCGTTGTTGAAACAACGATTGATCGGAGGATAACGTCGTTACCCGGGGTAAGCGAAATAATCGGAGTATCGATAATTGCATTCGCACGGGCAAGTGGACCGCGAAAACGCGATTTGCCGGCTTGGCGTAGTCCCCGGATCGGTGGAGGAGCCAGCACGCGTCGCGCAGCTCGCCGTAATACCGTCTCGACGAATCGCGACCGCTAATCCGCGCCGGGTAACGACGTTCGACACGGCGATTAAAAAGGATTTCTCGTTAAAACTTGTTAAGGATTTGCCGAGCGGGTAATTAATCGCGATGGTTCGGTCTCGCGACGCTCGCAACGGCGGTCGGCGCCCTTGCCTGCCTTTAATCGATCGCCAGGCGGATACACGCGTTACGGGGAAATCGGTTTTTCCCGCGGAATCGAAAATAATCGCGAGGAGGAAGCGAGGAGGAGACGCCGGGACAGCGGCGTGGCTAATTCTGGCAGGCGGTAATAGATTAACACGTTAACCGAAGCGGAAGAAAAGACAAAAAGCGAGCCGATGGGGCGAAAGAATCGGCCGATGACAGGATGCTGGTAGAAGAAACGCGACGTAAATAGAGCTCCATTATCGAAGATGGCTTGGCACTTCTATTATACGTACGGTATTTATTTACGCGAACAATAACGCGGTACGAGCACTCAACGGCGGCCTACAAACCGTGTTTTCGTCGCGTTATTCGTCGCGTTATTCGTGGCCGTTATTCGCGGCGGATGGCAGCGGCAGAGATCTTAGACCGGCGGCGGCGTCGGAGCAAAAAGCGTTGGCGCGGCTGAATGAAGCGCGCCGAGGAAAAGGGAGGATTGGCCGCGCGAAAGGTGGCAAAAGGATGGTAGAGGAGCGAGGGTAGGTGCAGAAGAGGAACATTTAGTTACGTTACACGATTGCCCTTCTAGCTCGTCACGGCGCGGATTTAACTTTCAAATAGCCCAGTCATCGCGAGTTTAATTTCACGATTATTTTATTCTGGAAAAAGAGTTAAGTAGGTCGAGGGTGCTCTTAATCAGCGCACCTTTTAAAGAAGGTAATACCGCGCACAATTTTGCTTAGCAGCCACCGCTATTAATTTCTTGTTCCTTCCGGCGACTGACGTCGCCGTTCGCCGAGGCGGAGCGGCGAGAAGCCCGAGAGAGGGTGGAAACGAAGAGCGAGAGAGCGAGAGAGGGAGAGGCGAGAAAGGGAAAGAAAGGTGGATCGTCGCGTTACGGAGATTTAAACGAAATCTCGAGAATCGTGCCGACACTCGTCACGCGTCCGCGCTACGACCGACAATGTTAAATTCGATACGGATTTCGGCCTTCGTTATTTCGCCAACTTTCGTTAGCATTGCTAATTAGCCGGCTCTCGCGAGCAGCTCGCGAATCCTGCCAAGTTTTCGCGAAATTCTCCCCATCGCGTTCCCGGATGCTAATAAGAATGGTCATTATTATACTGTTTACAATCCCGAGAGGGCGAACGGGTACGTTCGCTCTCGTCTCGTTTAAGATCTCTAACCAACCGGGAATTTTCCCTGCAAATTTCTTGAGGACTCGACTTCTCTCTCTCTCTCTCTCTCCCTCTCCCTTTCTTTACTCCCCGTCTCCCTCTCCGCCCGTTACTCGAATGCCGAAAATTGTTCAGGGAAAATTCGAAGAGCGTCAGGGAAAACGACACGACAATTTCCGCGATTTCGATGGAGCTCCGCTCCAATTTTCGCGTGCTTCCCATTGTCTTCTCTTTGTTTCCGTGCACCGAGGCTGGATGCAAGGAAGCTCGCCGGTGAAAGACGGAGAAGGGTTGGAAGGGAGAAAAGAGCGGCGAGGACGAGCCACGAATAATACCCGTTTTCGAGGCACGATCGCCGCGGAAGAGCGAACACCGCGGGAGAATCCCCGGGAAAAAGCAGGGGAAGAGGGAAAATTCGAGAAGACGCGCGATGCTATCTTGGCGACGTAATCGGCCGAGGTCGAGGGTATTAAAAACCGTAATTCGTGGACTTTCGGTAGATTACGCGAACCACCGCGACGCCTGTTTCGTCCTGGCCCTGCTTTCTCCCTTCCAAGTTTTTCGTCGCTTTTTTCCGCTCCTCGTTTTTGCCCACTCGTCCCACGTCACGGGGGTAATTAAAAATAAGCCCGGTTCACCGCGGGTCGTCGATTCGAGGCGGAAAAACGAGGCTCGCGGAGCGAGCGGCGAGCTGTATACCCACCGGCTGATCGATGTCGTCTCGATCCGAGAGAAAGAAGAATGCGCGACGAGTCGTATCGTTGCACGCTATTGCATCACCGCCGTATCGATATCACGTTTCTGGGTCACGAGACTGAAGTACGACGTCGTTGAATATTTAATTGATCCTCGTGGTCGTGTGCCTCCCGCGTCTCGTGGCTGCTTTGATGTTCGGCGATAACTCGGTTTTCTCAATGGCCGACTAACAAACGCGATACGGCTGCAGGCCCAACACAGAGAGCATGCAAAAATTCCGGCCTGGTCACGATGAATATTTACAAATATTTAACGTATCGCGTAACTTCCGGAGGTGCTTGCCGCCGTTATGAATAAATCACGAGGGAGACATTGAGAATCGAAAGGTTACCAGAAAACGACCACGGGCCGGGGATAAACGTTCCCTTAACGAACGAGAGAGAGAGAGATAGATAGAGATATAGCGAGAGAGGGAGAGGATAGAGGCGCGAAAGAGGAACGACCGCGGCGGAACGTATTCCGCGTGTCTTTATCTCGCGACCCTCGAACCGCGAAATCGCGCATACTCGATCCGCGCCCGGAAGAGAAAGGAGGGAAAGAAAACGAAGAAGGAGGGGGAGGGAAGAAATCGTTCGATTGATCCCCGGAAATAATGGTCTCATTGACTTGGACCGAACACAATCTCCGTTCGCGCGAGCGAGCAAAAGATGACGAAGAAACGGAAGAACCGGAGGAAACGGAGCGTAAAGCGTTTCCAGTTCGAGATAAAAGCGTCGTACACGCTCTAATGAGGTCTTATTACGCGAGTCGGGAGGCAACTGCGTTCGCGCGAAATTATTAAATAGCATCGGTGGACCTCTCGCGAGTCACGCTGCGACGGAGACCTACCCTACTCGGCGTTCCTCTCAATCGCGACCGAGAGAATCGAGCAGAAGGCATTTTCACCGTGGTCGGACGAATCGCTACGATCGTGCACGTGCACGCGAAGAGGATCGCGAAGAGGATCGCGACGGGGTGTGGAGTGCCTCCAAGAATAGCGCGATCCACGCAGACAGTGTTGAACCGCGTCTGATGCGGCGCCGACCGTTTCTACTGCGGACGCAGGCCATCGTTCCCTTTCCGCTCGCGCTCGCTAATTCGGTCCTCTGCCGTTGCGTGTACTCGCTAGACGGTCCCTCAGACAGACCTTCCGTTATTCCGGATTAGAAATAACGACGGGTATTCGCGGATAACCGGAGTCGACGACCGTTCCGCGACGTCCTTTGACTTCGCAGCGAGACCCGCTCTCGACGACCGGTCGCGAGAAATCGCGACGAGAAAAGCTCGTTTCTTCCGATCGTCTCGCTTTTCACGGCGTGTTCCTAGAATTTCCCGCGGTAGAGAATCGCGATGAACACGCCGGCGGAAACGGCGCGTCCCGCGCGAACGTTTTTATTCCGCGCGACCGGTCGAAGATTAATGGACCCCCCGTTGCTCCGTCCAGGTATCCGTCTGTGATTCCGCGCGCGAAAATTGTTTAATGATTGATAATCTATCCTCGATAGGAAATTAAGCTCCCGTCGGAGCTGGCCAACTTCCCGTGCGTACTGGCCGTATCTTTGCGCGCGAGCGAACGGAAGCAAAAACGAGAGGAAATGGTTGAAAAGGGAGTAGCCTGGGAAAAGAAGGGTAAACGGGAAATAAAGAACGGTGGAGGGGGGGAGAGAAAGGCGAGGGGAGAGAGGCGAAATGAGATTTGCCGTGTCGTTCATAAATCATACGAGCGGGACTTAACTACTTTATAACCGTCCGCTGGAACAGGCAATGTTATCGATGAAAGTTTCAACTCGCGGACTCCTATTAAAATAAACCCAACCGGTCCCGGGTTAGCCGGAGCTCGGTTATACAACCGCGCGGAAAAAAAGGAAAGTTCGCGCAAAGATAGAATATCCAAGATTGGCATTAAAAATCACTTGGTCGGAGATTCGACGTGTTTCGCGGAAAGCGTCCGCGTGCCTGCTCGCGCTCGTCGTCTTATTGAAATCGTACGAGCTGTTGCTGGTTTCCGCGGCAAAAAGCCCGATACCTCGACCCGGCAACCGGTCGTTCGATCATGAACGGTTCGATATTTATCCGTAAATGGAAGGAGCGTAGGAACGCACGGGGAAGAACGCGATTGGAGAAACGAGTTAAACTAGTTGGCTAGCTCGGAAACAGCGAGGGGTCGGGTCGAGTCGGTGGTCCGATTGTCGCAAGAAATTCGCAAGCTCTTTGTCTCTGTTAGCCTGGTATACAGGTACCGAGTGCGACTCGATACACCGACCTACCAAGGATATACAAGAGTCACTCGCCACGTATATCGTCCCCTTCCACTCTCTTTTTCTCTCTCTCTCTGTCTCTCCCTCTGCCTCTCTGTCTGGCTGTGGACTTTGAAAAGTTTCGACCAAGAAATTTGTAAATATTTCAGCGTGCCTGGGCGCCGTCTCCTTTGAGACATATACACGCTCGAGCTACCGGACGAATGGAGAGCGAGAGAGAGAGTGGCGTGCGAAATAGAAAACAATAAGAAAGCTATTCGGTCGACGGTGGCCGCGACGGCGGCGTCGGCGGCGGCGGCGCCGTTTCCGATGTCACGATTCCGGAGTCATCGCACGTACTTCATGAGACTTTGGCGCGAAATAATTGTTTCCGCTTGGGGCGTGCCGGCATTTTCTAATTTCGGATCGGTATCGGCCGGTAGGAAATCAGTACCGGTCGATGTTCGTAGGTAGGTAGGTACCGGTGCAGCTGGCGAGAAACAGAGGACGAAGGAGCGACGGTCGGAGGAGATTCCGAGGGCAGAAAATGGCCCCACGGTGGAGAAGGACATGTACAAACGGGACAGCGGTCTTTGTGTATCGTGTACCATAGAAACCGATGGGACGTGAGCTCATCGCGGCTTTCCGGAATAAACCCGGTATATGGATTCTTTTGAGAAATCCACCGCGTCCTCCTTTTCAGGCTTTGTCTTCCGGCGCGATCCTCGCCCGCCCACCGCCCGGCGGACATGTTTCCCTCTGCGAAGATATACGTCTCTGATGCATTTTTATTTTCGTCCTCGATACCCCCGTATTCCAGCGTCCCCTTGTTGCGAGAAACGCGGAATGCATAGCGATTCCGCTCCGGCGATTCGGAACTCGGCTACACTTGACCGCACGTATTTTACCCTGCCGGGCCCGCGTATCTTCCCCTTAGCCGAGTTACACGAGGTACAACCTCGAAATCGAGTACGCTCCGATATTCCAGCCCCGTATGTACGCGAATCTAGATAATTCTACCTCTATTCGATACCTATTCTCGGAGGAGAAGGAATTCCTTCGCGTATCATCCGGCGAGTAATTCGCTGCGACAGCTGGACACACGATCGTTCACCGGAATCGTTGCTCCGCGGAATTACATCGGTTCGAAAAT
>NIJG01000001.1:352844-367860 GCA_002201625.1 Euglossa dilemma
GGGGGGGGGGGGGAGAGAGGGTCGTTCGGGGCTTATCGAGACGAAAAATTTCGACGATCCATTAAACCCGTCGCGCGATCGAATAATTTATCTGCCATAGAAGTGGAACAGGGGCTGAAACTTCCGGCCGGGGGCCGCTGCTATACACGGTTTCGAGAATCGTTGTAACCGGATTAATTCGAGGTATCGGATTCCTCGCGTCCGCTGTACGACGTCGCGGCGCTGTCGCGAACGTTATAACGCACGAGCTACGCGGAGCGGATCTTTCCTCGGGCCGCGACGTGTCTCCGGCTGGCTACGGACGAGTCCGGAGTTTTCCGCATCGCTGCACGCGTCGCGATTTCGTTCGACGATCGTTCACCGGTTCCTGGTGCCGCTGCCGGTGACCCGTGCCAGCGGCGGCTCTCCTCCTATGCATTCCTCGCATCGATCCCTCGGGGATCCCTGTTTTCGGCTCCAGCCAGCTCCTCACCCGGACCCGACACTCGTACGTCGCGCCGACCACGCTTCCTACCTCGCCTTCTCTCCTCCTTCCGACGCTCGGAGAATAGAAGTTATCGGGTTATGGATGTGGAAGCTCCGAGGTATGGAACTTTGATATACGGAAGGCATTCTGTCATTTGGCCTCTTTAGTCCTTCGAGGCCAATGGGAATCTCGAGATCGCGTGTTCGATAGATGGTGACTTTGGAAATATTCCACGATAGGGTTACGTCCGATCGTTTCCCTGACCCAATTCCTCCTCGGCCGCGTGCACACGCGTGCGACGCGCGTAACGTCGTCTTCGAGGATCTCGTTACCTCTTGCCGAGACACGTCGCCGAATCTTGGCAACTCCGAGCCGATGCAGCACGCGCGCACGCACGTGCTTATGCATGTATGCAAATCGCGGCGGAGGCCTGCGGCTTAATTAAGAGACTGGATGCGGATCGGTTATCAGTCGCGACTGATCTTCGACGCGGATCGCGGCCTGCGACGAAGTCGAGAAAGGCCCGGCTAGGAGAGGCTAGGTCGCCTGACGAGTAGTCGACTAATTACTTCCGTCGTATTCCCTTCCGAGGCGAAGTTCCTTTCGAAAACACGCGACTCCGGAGTCCCCATCGACCGAACGTGTCTGGCGACGAAGAGAACGGCCACGGAGAGAACGCTTGGTCGGGAACATGGTAAAATTTATAACTCCGTGCTCGGGTCGGCTAGGTCGGAAACGAAGAGGCCGAAGTAGAGACGGAAAACACTGGTGGCACAGTTTCGCCGTTTCGGAGACGCGGCAGAGCTACGTCGCGACGCGTGGAGAAGGAGAGGATATCAATCCGTCGATTCTGCCCCTCGCGTCTGCGAGAGGGTACGTTTACGCGGAAGAATAGCGCGACGGAAGGTCTGCAATTGGTAGTACATGGTCGCGTTAGCGAGAGGGGACGGTCTATTTTGTCGAACGGAATGGAAACAGCGTGTTCAGGTATATACCCTCGACGCACGGTCGCAATATGGTGGTTTCACCCTCGCGTAGCCCTGGTGATACCCCGTATCGCGGCGCACGCGTGTGCGTTATATGGAACAGCGTGAAACAAAAGGGTCTGCGGTAAGAAAGGAACGGACCCCTCTCTACCGGCGCCGCTAATTAAATATATATCTCTATAAGCCGACTGCACGGTTTTATCCGGGCGATATTTTTCCCGGCCTAACGATAATACCCTCCGCATTCCCATTTGTTACCGCCGAAGGGAACAATTAACTCGCTGTCCGGCGCCGATTAATTTATCACTCCTCGCTTTGGCATTTAAATGCGCCCATTTTTCGTCCTTTCCACCGCGAGCAATTACCCCTTTTGACAGTTCACTAGCCCGTTCGACCCGCGACGCTTTCGTTCCGCGCGTTATCGCGTACGCGGCCGCCTGCGCGCCAGCTCCCGTATTTCCCACCGTTCTACACTGTTTATGGAAAACACCGGGCCGTGTCAAAGGATAAAATATTTCGGGTAAAAACGATTCGGCGGAGAGATCGCGAACGCGATGCCTGGGTGATTAAACGCGTCGATCGGGGATGGGACGCGAGAACGTTTAGGCGAGGGCAGAGGTCGATCGCGAAATTGCCGTTCGACGCCGCGTTCGCGAGACGAAATCGCCTGGCACAATCCGCTCGAGAAACGAGGAAACAACGCTGGCAGATCGTCGCGCGTTAAGTCGACGAGCATAGAAAGAGAAGGCGAAGTGGGTTTCCTCTTTTTCCTCGTGACCTCTTGTGCTCGCATCTGCCAGCCACGACGTATTTCGTGCGACGGAAAAATATCGACGTGTACACTGGACGCAATCTTGCACGAACTCGAGCAGTGCCGTAGCTGGAAGATAGCGAGGTTTCGAGTGTACCACAAGCGGCAGGCTTTATTGATCTTTCAAAGTCTGGAGAGTAGCGGCTAATCCGGCCGAGGCCAATGTCTCCCGCCAATTAAAAGATAAAATCCGGGCAACAACGTCGGGAACGGAAGGATACGGTCAGTCGATTAATTGACAGCTGTCGATTTCAACTGTCGATTTCCAAGCGGGCCGCGATTTATTTTAATTTTCCCCGGACAGAGATAGCGATTCGGTTCTAGAGAGAAACAACCACTCCGTGCCTCGTACCTTTCCTCCATCCCCTTTCCGTTACCTTTCCTCTCTCTCCGTTCTCTCTCTCTCTCTCTCTCTCCCTCCTTTCCTACCTCTTCCCGCTTCCTAGGCTCCGTTTTCTATCTCTCTCTCCACTCTCCCTTTCTCTCCGTCTCTCCAGTTTTCCCTGTTCTTTTTCATCGCGCTCTTTCGTATTCAAATTTATTCGAACACATAATACACACGCGTGCGGTATGCTTGACAGGAATGCATTCGCGTGCAACGAGTAAAAAGAGCTGGCAGTTCGCGGAGCGTGACACTCGCTCTTCTTCCCCTTCCTCTCCTCCTATTTTTTCCTTTTTCCTCATCGGTGCATTATTCGACGCATTGCGGCTGCCTATCCGCGTCCCTTCTCCTTTTTTTCGGCGACGAAACCCGACCGTCGTTCACCGTTTTCCAACCCCTCGACGATTCCTTTCGCGACTTAACCCCGAGACTCGTGTTCCACGGTCAATTAAAATACGCGACGGCCCCGACGACCATTACCACCGGCGTTTCGACGTCACGTTCAGCCACGCATCCCGCCCGTAACCGCGCGAAATTTCCGCTCGCAATGGATTCGAAGGGACTCGGAGGGCGAAACACGCGAGACTAGTCGTCGCAGCTGCATCCCCGTGCAAACTACGACGATTACGTCGGGCTAGTCGCATCTCTGTCAACAATGATGGCAGCCGGCTCGAAGCCTGACGACAACCCGGCTTCGGAACTTGCTTGATTGCTTAGGCGAAATTGACGGAACTATGCTCCGTTGGCCGCGCGCGTGTGTATCGAGCCCGAGCAGTGTACTCGGGATCGGGAGATAAAATCAAGGAATCGTCGAACTTCCTAGCCTCGGATATTTTACCATTCGGCGACAGATGGCGAAAGGAAGTTGGTAGAACAGTTGGTGAAACGTTGACCCGAATATTTTCGTAGGACGGAGAACGAGAACGGAATTGGGAAGGAACCCAGAAATAGGAGAAAATCGAAATATCGCGGTGGATATTCTCGAGGCGCTAAGCGGATGGTTAAGGACGAGGTTCTTCGGCTGATCGATGGATCGACTAACAACCGAACCGAGCCCCGACAAGCTACCCTGTTCAGGCACGATCCACCGGCGGGTAATCCCTCGGACGACGAGACACATGTCGAGACCTCTCCTTTTTCCTAATCTATCGCGAGTAAACTAACCAGATTGGAAAGCAGCGCCGCCGTCTGCCGGTTACAGCGGAGTCTCGCAGGGGTTGGCTAAAGGGTGGAAAAGAGAATTCCGGATTGCCGCGCTCGCATCGCACCGTCTCGAACCCCATTAGCCGATCCGAGGCCGATACGAGTGGTCGTGTAACGCGAGCAAACACTGCAGCACCCTTCGAGGATCGAGACGTTTGCGCCCCTACGCCCGCGCCCCGCCAATCCGGCACTCCGTCTATCCAGCGCGGAGAAAATCCTGGCAAAATTCGAGAAACGCTGGAGCTGTGAGGGGTTAAGGGGCCTGGACCAGTCGAGCCACGGACTCGTACCCGGGGCCTCGAATGATTATTATGCCGCGACACGGCCGACCCGGCTCGCAGTCTCATTGTCGGCCGTTATTCTCGTTACCGTGGTCGGAGAAATTAGCCAGAACCGGATCGTTACTCGGAATATTTATTCTCGTCCTGGCAGACATCGCTCGGTCGAGCTTCCATTCTCCGGGCCGACATCGGAGAATATCGATGCAACATTAAGCGCGGGGAAGACCTGAAAGATAGAGCAGACGGTTCTCCAGCCAACGGAGAGGCCGTTCAACCTTTCGCTCCGAGGTCACGATCGCGACGGCCAGTTCGAGAAATTTCGGAATATCGACGAATCCGAGGTTAAACGCGCCTGTGCGAGAAGACGAGGCACGATCGAGCTGGTATCCCCTCGGATAGACAGGTGTCCGATGACAGCCGAGTGACCGGTCGACCCCTCGTCGTACTCTCCTCGTACTCTCGTCTGCCCGCCACCGATGAAAGCACGGCTGAATTCGCTCTTTCTTTCTCCTCTCCTCTCCTCTCTCTTTTCGCGCCATTTCCCTCTCGACGATGAATCTTTCAGCGGACGCGCATACTTTCGGATCGACCCTACTCCGCGTCATCCTCGTCATCCCGCCGCTACCACCGCTACCGCCGCCGCCGTCGCCGGCGTCGCTGTCATCGTCGCTGGCGTCGTCACTGGCGTCGTCGTTGGCCTCCGCTTTCCCTCGGCTACCGCGAAAACTCCGCTCGATGGGGATGGTTAACGACCCCGGGGCGAGAAATTGTTTCGCTGCCAATAACGGCCGTAACCCCGACTCTGCCTGGCGAAACGTCGGTCATCCACCGGCGCGTCGACGACGGATAATTCGCGACGGATGACGAGCAACGTCCGTCGAATAGCACGCCGATGCCAGTCGCGACTGTTCGAATTAAGATTAAACATCGACGGAAACGACGTTGGATAAATTCGTTCGAGGAGTGTGCCACGTTTGGTAATTCCATCGGGACGCGTCCGATTCCCACGTCGTTTCCACTGGCTCGAGCGATGACGGGTACCGAGAGTTATTAATTTTTCACCGCGAAGACCGAGACGAAGCCAAACTCCGTTTGTTCCCGGTTCGCTTGTTCACCGGCGGCTATTCGCATTCAGACGGTTTACGGAACTCGTTGAATATCCCCGGTTCTCGCGGATCCAGTTAATTCATCCGAGTTTCCCGACGGCGGAGCATAAAGCGGCGTATCGTCGATTTTCTTCCGCGATCGACAATGCGTCTATTACCAGGCTCGTTGTAACGCAGCGTGAATGGAATTCCCGAGTGGCGGGATTCTTTTCCAATAAAAACGGGCAAACTGAAAACCGACTATAATTTGTAAACCGGCAGAGCTCGAGGGGAGGCTAATCTGGCCGAGGCACAAACGACTCGAAGCCGAAGGATTGCCTGGATGACGCGTGCGCGTATCCCGTCCAGGCGGATTCCTCGCCGATTCGCTTCGACTCTCTCCGAGCGAACGGCCATTTCCACGATTCCTCCTAGAAATGGAAGAAACGTGGACGGACCCACTCGGACGATTGGACGGAAAGATCGGGAGAACGAAGAGCGAAAGGATTCGAGGACCGCATCGATTCGCGTCCGCGAGCACTGCGGCAGTCGTTGATGCTAATTCTTAACCCGTTTCGAGCGGTTTTCGCAATTAACGCGTAACTACGTTATAGGGCTGAACGGACAAGCCGGCCACCTTTTGACGCCTCTCCACCGACGAAAACTCGTTTGCCGACCGCACGACACGCCGTTAATTGGGCCTCGAAACGCCTGCAGCCCCCGTGCACCGACGAGACAGCCGCGGCCGCGCGCATATTCTGCGGCCGTCTTTTGCATAAACAATGATCGCAGCCTGGGGAAATCTTGCCCGGTGTTAATAAACGAACGCGCTATAAATTTCCAGCGGCGGAGCCCGGTTTCGCGGCTCGTTAAAAATTCCTTGAAACAACACCGGGCACCGCCGGTGCCCGATGATCGTCGTTATTAAAAGCTACGGAGTTTACGCGTCCCCGGTTGAATCCTTGCCGGAGTCCCGCCGCTACAAACGCAACCGGCGCGTTTGTATCTCGCGTTTAATAACCACCTTTAACCGAGATTGCGCGAGCGGACGTTTTCGAGATTACCAGTCGGGCACCTACGCGATTTATACGAAACGTAAACCCGTCTGGAATTCCCTGCGACTGTCTCGCGCCCCGGTTTCAACCCCGCCGCGCAACTTCCACGTCCGGCCACTTTTACAAACTCTCGAAACTCCCGACTCCGACTACGCGCCGCGTTTATCGCGGAGAAATCGCCGAGCGATTGCCGCGTATCGCGGCGAATAAGACCGGCCGTATCGCGTACCGCCGGGAACGGGTAGCGGTCGTTGTCGGCGGTCGTAAAGACGAGCGCGAAAGCCCTTCGCGGCCAGATGGCGACCGTAAAGATATCCGGTGACGAGCGTGATTTTTGTCGGCGGCGTATCGTCGCGTCGCGGCGCGGCTCGTGGCTCACGCTCGCGGTTTCGATTTTTCGCTCGGGACGTGTCGCCGCGTAGCTCGCGCCGCGCGCGATCGTTTCACCGTTGCAACGAAGCTGGCTGAACGCGCGCGAAACCATTTGTACAGCTTTACGATAATACTCCGAGTCCCACTTGGAGATAATACTCGGCGGCAACAGTTGCGTAGTTCGGTTGCTAGTAGGTGTTCCGTAGTTAAATATTTTCTTATCTAACACGGGTAATCCGGTAAGTTAGAAGCGGGGATAATCGATACACCGCGTGTCCCGGCGTTTCGGCATTTTAATCGCGTACTCTTCCTCGACAGGCTCACGAGTATCGTCGGATGGGAACAGGTCGATTTATCTTGGCCGAAAAGGAGGACGAGGATGACGGAGCGTGTTCCACTGGAGAGGAAAGCAGGAGGCGAAGAAGGCGGTCAGAGAGGCGGCGAGAACGTGTAGGGATTACTCGCGAGCGAGCGCGTGTTGGCCGCGCCTCGGAAAAAGGCAGCGTGACGCGGCGAGCATTTAATTACACGGATCGAAGCCATGGACCGAGCTTGAATTTCGATTCGCGGCGACAGTGAATTTTAATCGCTTCCCGAGCTCGCTACCACCGCCGGCCGACCGGAAGTTCCAGCCCGCGAGCGGGCTCTTTGAGCGTCGATTTATCGTTCGGGCCAGACGCGCCGCGTTTTACCTTCCCTGTAGGAAATAACGCTGCCGAGAAATCACCGCGGTCTCGAGGGCATCGGGATGAAACTGTGAAGCGGAAGCTTGTTTGCGCGCCGCGGCAGAGGAATCCGAGTGGTTTCTGGCTGGAAAAATTGTAAATTCATGCAAAGGAAGAGGTAAGCGACGAAGATACACCGGCGCCGGCCGGGCCGGAGTGTTTGTTCTGCTCTCGATTCCATCAGGGATGCTTGTTCGCGGGTTGTTTGAGCCCGAGATGAAGACGCGAATCTTAGATTTCTTCGAATTATCGCGGTGGAATTAATTCGCAACCCCCGAGAGGGTCAGAGAGAGAGAGAGAGAGAGAGAGAGAGAGAAAGAGACGGGAAGCGAGTCGCGAGCCTGCGTTTCTCCTCGAGCAACTCTCGCCGCCGGTTCACCGAAACGCAACAAAGCGAACACGATCGCTGCGAACGCGGAGCTTACGCTTGCGTTACAAAGCGGGCTTAGAAAACGCGCCGCTAACTGTCCCCGCCGACTGTGGGAGTATCCGCTTCTAGTTAGAGGGAGAGAGCCGCGGCAAGACGAGCAGCTGCACCAGCCACGCCGGCAGCGACGTTTCTCTCGCTGGTCGCAAGTTTGATTGGACAATCTGCGTGGAACAGGGCAAGATCTACAGAGATTCGGGGTCGGAGCTCGGTTTAGGGATTCGAGAACTCCGAGGTACTGGCACGATGCGGGAAAATCGCGGCTGTGGAGAGAAAGACGGAGGAAACGCGGTTAAACTCGAAGACGCGTGAGAGACGGAGAAATCGACTGTGCCTTTTTTCGTCGCGTTCGGCGAATCGTGCCGAGGGAATTTCATATCGGCTCGAACCTCGTTGAACATTGCTGCAGATTGTTCGTGGAGCACGTTGACAAAGGTTCAAGGTCGGGATAACGTTCGGCCGAGGCAGGCCGAGTATATTTAATAATCCAGCCGGCGAAGATTTACGAGATTCGTGCTGGTTGGAAGGAGGCGGTGGGCGACGAGGCAGCGCGCGTTCGTCGCGGAATGTTCCGTCGTTTGGATAAGCCGACCCGGTTCTCGGTCGTATAACATCGGCCGAGTCGCGTTTAATTACTCAAATTCAGCCCGGTGTTTGGCCAGGGGCTGAATTAGATCGTGCCTTAAATGTTGAACACGCTCCGGCTGTCTTTTTGCAAACCTGACGCAAGACGGGTACCGGATTTTCGAGAACGCAGAAAAAAAAAGAGAGAGAGAGAGGAGCCTTAAGGTGAGACCACGGGCTCCAGGGACTCGTCACGTTCGCGTCGAGACGTAATTTTCTCTTTCGAAGAGAGCTCCAGTCTACCGATGCGCGTTAAAACGTGCCAGCTACCCCTAATGGCTAAAATATGCTTCGAGGTTATCGGGCTTGGCACAGGCTCGCGCGGTGAAAAACTCGAGCCGCGATTCGCTGCGCGTTTCCGATTGGACCAGGCGGTTATTAACATTCTCGCGGGGACATGGGGCTCTCTCTGCTCGTCTGCCGCGTCTCGTGGACCCGAGGCCAAAGTGAATTTCGGTCGGGTCGCGTGCGAACGACACTCGTCCGTCGTTATCGAGACAGCCGATATCAGGAGAAACATTTAGCGTAACCGGCCCCCTCTCGAGACGCAACGTAGCCGGAATAAAGAAGCGACAGGGTTACGCAGCAAGGATCGTGCCCGGCAGTCGTAAGTGCGAAGAGAGAAGGGTGGCGAGAGGGTGGGACGGTTGGCGTGTCACGTTTTCCCCAGGACACGTCGCAATTTTCCTCTTCGAGAAAGGACGTCACCGAGGAGAGGACGGGTGCACCGCGGCGATTGTTAGAACGTCACGTCCCGTGGAACGACCCTCTAACGGTCAGAGGGTATCCTTTGAGCCGAAAACGCGCGCGTGTCTTTTCTCCGAACCCGTGTTTTTCTATTTCTAATCATCCGTTTTTCCCGCGAGAGAAAGCACGTTGCGTCGTCGTTGGCGCCGACGAGTTTCCTCGATCGTTCGTCCGCGAAAGTGGACGACGCTCGAGGCCGAGACGCACGCGGGTTATGGAACGCGATTAGGTAAACGCGAGCGGAGAGAGGACGACCCGAATTAGCATTTCCCCGCCTATCGACCGTGGACAGACGGAAGCTTCGGTTCGTTGTCAAAGCCTCCGTGGAAATTCTCGATAATTCTCGATAATTCTCGATAATTCTCCTCGGTCCGACTAAAACAAGTCGGAACTACTTACCAGGCGAATCCGATTTTGGGCGCGGCTGGAACCGATTTCCACTGGCCCGGGATACATCGATTCCTCAGTCGGTAAGCGCCCCTTTTATCAACCGTTTCCACCTCTCTCTCTCTCTCTCTCTCTCCCTCTCTCTCTCTCTCTCTCTCTCTTTTCTCGCCTTAGGAATTCGCAACGAAACGAGAACGAAAGTGGAGAGAAAGCGAGGGTCGAGCGGCGTGGAATTTGTTGCAAGATTCCAGACGCGCGTGTCGTGAAAGCAGCGAAATGAATGGGGGATGAGTACCACTCGACGAGACGCGCTTAGAAGAATGGGGTGGGCGGGGCGGGGAGGGNACATCGATTCCTCAGTCGGTAAGCGCCCCTTTTATCAACCGTTTCCACCTCTCTCTCTCTCTCTCTCTCTCCCTCTCTCTCTCTCTCTCTCTCTCAGAACGCCAACTATCTCGTGGTTCCCTCAGCATGCCCGTCACGGGATGCCGCCGCTTTCCCTATTTCGAACAACGACACCGTAACCGAGGGGTGATTACCGCGATCGTTACAACGTCACGTGCCACGTGACGAGCCTGTAACTGTCAGGACACGTCAGACGGAGTAAAAACACGCGTGTTTGCTCGGAGATACCTTGCCGCGCTGTCCAGGAACGACCCCAGGCGACTCGAGACCCCCTTCTTCCGACAGGTACTCCAGTCGCAACGCGAAAACGCGCGATCGATAGAAATTTTCTTTCCTCTCGACCGCGACAGCTCGCTCGCTCCTCGTCGCTAGACGCCCTCTCCTCGTCGTCGAACGTAGTTAAAAACGTTGATCATCGGCAAAGAATTTTTATCGTCTCGCCTCGAAAAAGCGATTACTTCGGTAGGATCGTAATGACAAATGGCGCGGTCGTTTGTCACGTTTTAATGCGACGCGTCGCGACGCGAGAATCGCAAGAACGATAGCCGCGTATGCCGTGTACACGGGTTGGCGAGATTCGCGATTTACGCACGGTCGTCGCATCGACGAACCAGCAGCGAATATTCGCGGAGAAATTTAGATCGGATCCGAATATCCGCGAGCTCGACGAACGAACTCGAGGCGCGACTAATTTTTTTTCCCCTCAACGACGTCGCGTTCGAATCGCGAGCCGAGCCAAGCGTCAAAGCTCGGCGCGAGGAAAAAGAAAAAAACGTCCGCGAAAACATCGGTCGGGAGAATTCGCTATACCGAGAGCTCTCTCTCTCTCTCTCTCTCTCTCTCTCTCTCTCTCTCTCTCTCTCTCTCTTTCGCCTTGTCCACTTTGGATCACTCGCGCTGAGTCTGGAACGCGAAAGCGGCGGATTACGGTTCTTCTTAATTTGTAATCCGGCGACGCCGTTTGCGCCGCGATCTCGATGATCCCACGAGCTTTGCCACGCTGCCAGGGCTTAAACGCTGCTCTTTCGTTCCTCGCCGCGTCTCGCCGCGTCTCGCCGGCGTCTTTGACACCGACACACCGAATTTCCAAGCTTCGCGAGTTGCCGCGACGAGATTTCCCGGACGCGTCCCGAGGAACCGCGCGACAAATTGTTTAAACGCGCCCGTTTAACGTCGGCATCGTTGCACACCTCTGTCAAACTGTTCAGAGACGACGTCGAAGCAGACAAACGCCATGGAAGACGCGGAACGAGTCGATTACTCGCCCGAGCGATCTCGCGGCGTCGCTCGAGGAACGAGGGAAGGAATCTCGGCGCGAAACTAGATCATGCAGGCGCGGGTAAAAAAATGTCATCGAGCGTGGTTAATCTCCTCGGGGGTGGAGGTGGGTGTGCAGCGCGTGATTTAACGGCGAATTCGAAGAGTCAGCCAGCTAAATATCGGATCCCGTTGTTTCTGCGAAAGCACCGCGGCGAGCTCTGATTTAATCACGCCGCTCGGTCCATCCCCGGAATAATAACCAGCGCGCGGTGGACTGGTACTCGCGTTCTTTTTTCCCCAACCCGCGCTCCGTAATTACCCGACATTTTTTCGCTAATTTCTCACACGCGAGGCTCGAGAGAAAGGCGGCGGGTGCGCGCGCGCGCGTTCCGTCGCGGCGATTAGTCGTTTCGACGATCACGGAACGGCTGTTCGCCTCCGCGCCGATGGAATTACTCGTTACACCGCGGCGGCCGGTGGATTCGACGCGAGTTTTCACCGTGACGCGCGGAACAGTGGCGGTCGCGAGGCGTATAACGCGATAGAGGCGGCGACGGTAGCGGGAATTCGTCGCGATAAATTATCGCGGGCACGTCAAGGCTCGGGGCGAGACGGCGGAAAGAAACCGCGTTATTTCCTACTCGAGGCGCCGTCGGTGATAATAACGGCTGGCGAGAAAGGCAAGAAAGCGGCGGGCGAGGCGGTGGCAGGCGGAGAGAGGCGGAGTGAGGCTGGAAAGAGAGGCGAAGCGATCGGAAGACGAGGCCTGGGCGTCGTAAGGTCAGGCAAAAGACGCGCGTCAGCGTCGAGTGAGTAATATCCCGCGGATCGGGCTATAAATCAAACGCACTCGCCGGCTGCACTCAATTTTATCCGCCACGCTAAGTTGATCCATTTTCTTAACACCTGGCCCGTCCGATGGATATTTATTGCGCCGCTCTGCCGGGATATGACGTCGGCTCGCCTCCGCGCCGACTCGCCCTCCGTTTCCAGCCGAGTCGAAGAAATTCCGCGCGACCAGCCTCGTCGGCTCCGCTTCCCCTCTGTTTGCTGGGCCAATACCGATATATATATATATACACGCTATGTATTTCCCACGGCAAAAGCGAACTTACCCGATCCCCCGGTAAGAGGGGGATCAGAAGGGAAGAACGGTTCGACGAAGCGCGGTTCGAGTATATTTTATCGAAGAGAGAAGCGAGCGGGCCGAGCGGAAACGTGGCCCGATCCTCCTGAACCGTGAAGATCCGCTCGCGACGGGTGTCTTCGCCGGTAAACGATTTATTTCCTCCACTTGCACGCCGCGCGCGCACACACACACACACGGAGAGTCGCGCGTGTATTTTTTCCCCGCTTTTCCTTTTCCTCGTTCGTCCCGTTCCCTCCCGCTCTCTCACTCTCCATCGCGCGCGCGCGCTCTTTCTTCCCGTCTCTTTTCACGGATTTAGAGGCGCCTCGATATCGATGATAGGTGTGCTTTTGTACCTGGCGCCGGTGTCGATTTAATTGAAAAGGTGTCGACCCGATATCGACACGTTGAGCCGGTCGCGCGATCGTCCGAATCGAACGCTTTCCCAGCCAGGCATCATCCCCTGCCGAATCCGAGCGAGCCGTGTGCCCCGATACGCCAGCCAAGATATCCCGCCGTCCGTTCTCGCCGTTTGTTCCCTCAACTCGCCCCGACGCCTGTATAATCTCCGCGAATCGCTGTTTATCGCGCCGGTGGATCGCACGAGACCGAATAACGAGCCCCGCCTTCTCTCCGCGTCGCGTTCCAGCGTGGAATCCGGCACTCGCCTCCAAGTACCCAGACGGTTTCGGGTGCCGAATTACGCGGAACATGGCAGCGTATCGGGCATCGGTGTCATCCGAAACTGGGTGACACCGATTTTCCCTGCCACGCCGATGACGCAAGTAGGCTGCTAGGTTCGATGGCGAAATTTCGCGCGGCGAAAAGGAAAGAGAGGGAAAGAAATTCCTCTTCGTTTGCCAGGAGCGTGCTACCCTCTGCCACCGGCACCGCTCCGGTCCCCTTCTTGCCTTTCGGACCGCGGTGGAACGTGCCGAGTACGTGGCCGGACTATAATTAACGACGCGGAGAGACAATGGGAGCGGTCCGGCGATGGGGAGCATCGGCAGCCCAGGCCTCGGAATTCAACTCGTAAAAATTCCAGCCTGGTCGCGCGCGCGCGCGCGCGCGGAGGTAAAAGAAGCGCGTCGTATTCTAAACAGAAGCCGGGGATGACCCGGCGATGACCCTGGGGGCCGCGTCCGCGCGCGCGGGGTTGAAAGTCACGCGGCGCGATTTCATTTGCGGCACAAAGGGAGAAATTACGGGTGGCGCGGACGAAACGGGAAAGAAGCTTGCGGAGGAGAAGGAAGGTACGGATCGGCGAGGGGTTTCGTGGAAGCAGATGGGCGGGCGCGGGCAAGAATTCCACGCTCGGCGTGTTTTCACGGGGGAACCGCGAGGGAAGGCTGGCTAAATTTGGTCGGCCGCGAGGAACGGAGCGAACGGTTGCGCGATAATTAACGAAGGTGAAAGATGGAGATTCGAGAACGTCGCGTTGCGCGGAGAAAATAAACGGCAAGTTGCTGCTCTTGCTCGGGAGAATCCGGCGGGGTGACTACGCAAACAAACAGACGCGCGGAATCGAAGCTAGCCGCAGACACTCCGGTCTAAATATTTCCATAAACCGCGCGCTCGCGATGCTTCCGACACCGTTGAAACAAGAAGCTTCGCTCGATAACATCGAACAGCCTCGAGGAGTTTCGACGCGAGAGCAACACGCGTCTGGAGGAACTCGGCGTGTATAGGGGGGTAGCTCGGGGGTGGCTGAGGCGCGCGATAAAAGGAGATAAAAGGGGCGAGCGTCGACCGGGCATCGCGGCGTTAGGATACACCGACTCGAGAGACCGGTCCGTAACTTTCGGGTTCGGGGCTCGATTTTCGGGGACCAAGACAAAGCGTCACGTCGCGCAATTTCAGCCGTAGTTTTCATTACTCCGTAAAACGAATTAGAGAAACACAGTGGCGGGTTAATGAAGAAAGGGGTAGGGGGCAACGGAGGTCGGGAGCTGCGGAGGAGCGTCTAGCGAAATTCTGTTAATTTCACAGCGGCGGTTCGCGCAACCACGGAAACGCTTCGGTCGTCGCGAGCTTATCCCGTGGATGCCGGTGAAGTGGATGTATACGTACGAACGATACGTGCCTCTCCTTCCACCTTCTCCACCCCATTTTCCTCCTCTCTCTCCCTCTCTTTCTCTTTCTCTCTCGGTCTCCCTATGCCTTCTAAACACGTAGACACGCCTCTAACCCACATACCGAACGGAACGCGCGCGGCGCAGGCAGACGCAAAAGTTCGACGAGCTCATTACGGCCGGAATATCAACACACTTCGGAGGGAGTCGTCGAGTCTGCCGCGGATCGGTCGCAGTTTTGCACTTTTCGTTCCCGCACTTTTCTCGTTTCGCGTCTCTCGGTATTAAACCGCCGCGCCGGCAGAGGATGAAACAGAGAGGGAGAGGCGGAGACCTAGGCACTCGCGCGAGGCCGCCTTTTGCCGGTAAACATTTTCCGCGCGAGTCCCGAAACGTTTGCCAGCCAAGCCGGGGAAAAGTGCTCGAGTGCACAGATGCCGCGTGTTCCTCGCGAGCTCTCTGCCTTCCTCAACCTAGTAGTCCTCTATTAATCCGCCGCTTCCCGCTCCGTTCCTGGTCGCTTCGTTTCTCGGCGTCGCCTTTTCCTACGCCTCTTTCCCACCGTCTCTCTTTTAATCTTCGCCCCGACCTCCTCCTCC
>NIJG01000001.1:367920-399058 GCA_002201625.1 Euglossa dilemma
TCGTCACCGTCGTCGTCGTCGTCGTCGTCGTCGCCGTTTCCTTTCCGTCGTCGAGCCTCTGCCACGCTTTCTTCCTCTCGCGGAGAGACCCCGGCGCGTTTCCTCGTTTTCTCAAAAAATCTCCGGCCTCTTTGTCCCGTTTTCGACCCCCCGTGTCGCTCCGTTCCCCGAGACCCAGAAGCTCCGGCTCTCCTTTCACCGGCTCTCCGTCTCCTCTCGCTTTCTCCTGCTCCGCTCTTTCGTTTTTCTTCCCAGTTCTTTGTCCAGAACTTCCACCCTCCTCCCGTGACCCCGCTCTGCTCTCGCTGCCTCTCGCTGCCTCTCGCTCTCCCCCGACCCTGCAACTCGCACGCGAGAGGTGTACACAGCTTTTAACCCGGATTCAGGACTCGCGTTACGAGATGCCGTGTCACACGCTACTGGTACACGCTCGGCACTCCCGACTCGTACACCTATCGCGATAAACTTTTGAAAGCCGATGATGTCGCGGATCTCGGAATTCGAAAATTCGGCACGCCCCGCGTTCCATCGGTAGCGGTAGGTAGGACAACCGAGAGAGAGAGAGAGAGAGAGAGAGAGAGAGAGAGAGAGAGAGAGAGACGAGCCCGAGGATCGCTCGATCTCTGTCGCGCCGACGCGAACCGGTGTCGCGAGCGGAAAAATGCAGCAGTCACGGAGGCAAAGCCGTGGGACAATAGCGGAAAACTCGGTTGGATTTTGAATTTTTCACAAGTTACGGACTTGGTGATATTTGAAAAAGCTGCGGAGCAACGGTAGGAGGAAACGGTGGCAGGGCACGGTCCATTTTCTTTTGTGCCCGGGTCCCGGGTCCTCGCAATGCAGGAAGAGAAAGTATTGTTCCCAGCGCGGCGTCGGGGCTTTCTCCGCCCCTGCGACGCCCCTGCGACGCCCCCGTGACGCCCGGCGTCGCGGCACTTTTTCTCGCGGAATATATAGCCGCGAGTAATCCGAACGCCGCTACTCGATAAATTATGCAAACCGCGGCCAATCTTTCCCGTACCTCGGCTCTTCGTCTACGAATACTCGACGCGGCCTCGCGCCGAGCGGCCAACCCGGTCGCGCCGCCTGCAGCTATTAATTATGCGCCCCTGAATTATCGACGATCCCTCGCCGCGAAAGACCTCTCCGGACTCCAAATATAACGGAGGTCCCCGTGGAAACATTCGCCGGTGGTTTCCGTGCTCTCTACCCTCCAGCCAGTTGGTCGAAACTACAAAGCTTTGTGCGGCCGGTTGAAAACGAAAGCGACGGAAAAACCGGTGGACGAGCAGCGCGAGAAGAAGAAGAGCTGGCTCCGTCGAGCAGAGAATCGTCCGCTCTCTTTTTTCCCTTCGGGACCAACCTTCTTCTCTCCTTCCGCCCGACCGTTAAAGCTTCGCGAGTTAAAGCCCGAACTCGGGTTAAGACCGAGGGTCGCGTCCACCCCTAGATTCAACCGCGACTTCTTCTCTCCATCCTTCTTCCCACGCCTGCAGCTCTCTCGAAAGTTAGTCGAGCTTCGAACCGCGGCAATCAACGAGCCGGAGATTCCCGCCGGGGGCGGTCTGGCCGCGAAGAATCGTTAGAGGCTAATTAAACGAGCGCGGTGGCGTATTTCCATCGGCCGATCGTCGCCGAGTTTACCGGACTACGAGCACCTCGAACCAGCTCTCGAATCAGCTAGAACCACCGCCAGCGAATGGCCGACGCTGGTGGACATGGTTTCCCGTTTTTCGGTGGGCAGCCCGGTGTCGGGGAAATTTCGTTCCTCCGGGCTACGGGACGGGAAGCGAGGCGGAAACGCGTCGCGCGACCCGCGAATCCAATAAGCCGTGGAAACTTGGTCGAAATGAGCCGCGGCGAACTTGCTGAACAATGCACAATGCGTCGAAAGTTCTACGGGGGAGCGGTGTGTAAAAATAGAATAGAGCCCGGGGAGAAATCTGTCCTTTCAACCGGGAAATCGAAGAATTCGCTATTTCGTCCCGCCCTCGCCCGCCCTCTTCTCTCGCTTCCTTTTTCCCGCGCTTTTTTCCCCTCCCCGCCTTTCCTCGTCCCATGCGCCCCCGGCTCTCGAGGTTGCCGAGAAATTGACGTTATTAAATCGCGCGGAATACCTTTCAGTTCGGCATCGATCCCGGCCGAGAGGATGAAATCGAAGAAAACCGTGGAAACGCGGATGCTAATTGGCCGAATAGTTTCCCGCGGATCGAAAGTCTGCCCGAGAACTTGTTCGATTGCTCGCGAGCCGGTCGCGAGATATCGATTCGCCGAACAGCCCAGGCACCGGCTGCTAATTTTTCCGATTATTAAAGTACTCTTCGATCCTCGCCAACGTAGACGACGTGACAAAAAGCGTCGTTCGGTCTAGCACCGGATCCGGTCGATTCGCCGAGACGACGTCGTAAAACCTTTGAAAGATGGCGAGAATCTCGGCGACGTTTACGATCGATCCACTTCGCCCGGGTAACGCGAATTCGCGATTCCGCGTTTCTTCGGTGAATAACGAGCTGGCTCCGGTAATCGACGCGTCGTCCGAGCACTCGCTTTGCCAAACAGTCGACGCCCGGGCCGAAGAATCGGGGTGGATCGAGCGATCGGTTCGAAATCATTTTTCCGAACTCGATCCGAATCGCGACCGAGCTAGCAACTACGTTGTTAGGCCCAGAAGTTGCCGACGTAGACGCGAAGGTACACATCCGTCGCATCGTGATCGTTAGCAGCGAGTAGTTTACGTCCGCGGAAGATATGAAACGCGTCTCGACTACCCGGTGGAGTCTGGTTTTTAACTCAAAGCGTGCAGCGGGTTCGGTGGCACTTTACAGCGGTTTCCAGCTCCGTTTATATAAACACGTGTCGCGCCTACTCGCGCGCATCCAGGAGACAGACGGTCTGGGAGTCATGCCGCGCGACGGAGAGTAAAATAGAATCCGTCTTCGTCGGCTTATTTAAATATTTGCCGATACTTCGCCGTTCCCTCGCGCTTTCTCCGCGACGCTCCCCGCGTAGCAACATCCACGCATCGCCGACCCTTGTTTACGCTGTCTGAAGAGCGTTGCTCGCAAAGCACCGCCGACGATACGCGTCCGATACGGATCCCTCGTGGAAGCCTAGGCTCGCCTAGATAGACCTAGATAGACCTAGATAGACGCGGGTCAGGGCCGCGCGCGCTCGATCGGCGCGGAATTTTCACTTGGCGACGCGGATCGACGGACTGGCGTGCCGAGTTACGAGGAACGTCGATCGTCCACGCGACCGGCGTCGTAACGAGACACGTCGCCGGTAGGTGCGTGTGACACGAGCGCGGCCTTTAGTTGGGCAGAAAGGTCGTTTAAACGGTCGGATAAGCGTGGCTAACAAGGCGGCCTGGCCACCGATGCGCGTGCCGCGGCATTGATTCCGCGACGACTTGGTATTTGTCGGGTTGCATATTCGAAAGAGGGGCCCTCTCTCGGGCAGGGCGCGTGATCGATCATCGGGAACTGGCCAGCTTCTCGGCCAGACAGCCGTGATTTACTTCGCGACACGATCGCTCCATCATCTTTCGCGCCAACGAATCGAGGAAAGAAAACGACGATGGTAGATCGCGAGCCGCTTCGAGCGGAATTCTAGCCGGCGCGTGATCGATCGTCGGAATAATTCGCTCGGTTCGATCCGCCACAGGCTTTCGCAAATTTGCCGGAGTAACGTTCCCAGAATCGACGTCATCTGAATTGCTAATGACATAACGCTTCCCGGAAATGCCGCCGCGATGGCTAATTAACCGGTATCGTCGCTCTTCCTTGCCACTTCCTCGCGTCGACTCGCCAACTATCCCGCTTGTCCGCGATCGCGATCATCTCCGCGCGAACAAACGTAAACCCCGCCACGAGGATCATCGTGGCGCAACGCGAACGGCACGCAGCGTGGATCTATCGAGTGGAAAGGAGATTTAAAACCGGGAGCGAGAAGCAGGCGCGCGGAGTTTCAACGAGAAAACACTCTGGAAGATTTTCCGCAGGCTGGCGCCGGAACGGCCTTGCTCCAGCGATTCTCCCGCCGTGGCCACGACTCGGCGTTATCTCCCTTTGAGATCCATTGGCCGGGTGAAGCGCGATGAAAAAATTATTAATCGCTATCGAGCCCTCCCAACTAACGCGAGCGAGACGGACAGGAGCTGGCATATAAAGCGGCTGGAAATATAACGAGCAAGAAAACAACGTTGGCCGCTGCCGCCGTTTCACCCCTTTACCTTTGCCGGCAAAATGCTAGTCGCTTTTGTTTCCATCGCTTTGTTCCGGCAAGTGAAACAGCCGTGCTTGTGCAACGAAAAAAAAAAAGAAAAAAAAGGGAAGACAGGAAAAAGGAGGAAAAAAAAGAAGAAAAAAAAAAACAATCAGCGACCACGCCACTGGCAGCCGAGTGTCCGACGATTCTGCCGCGGCGCGAAATAAATCGCGCCGAATCGGCGTCCAGTCCCGTACCCCGGAGTCAGTATCCAACTCGTACCCCGGTTATGGATCCGATGCGTTCGATTTCGGGCCGCCGTTGGTTCCGCGCGATGGATTAGCGTTCGTTCGGTCGATGAATGGAAGAATTTTATCCGCACGGTTTCGGCCGGGGAGCGGGGATGAATGGGCCGTGCGAAATGGACGAAGCTTCGATATCGTTGTTGTTCCGAGATCGTCCAAGCTATGACGCCTGACTAGCGTCGAAAGACCGCGACACGAGTGCTTGTTTCTACGCTCTAGCTACTCACAGGTTGTTACCAGGCTCTATAGCACCTTTACCACAACGCACATTGTCGTAATTAGCCAACACGGCGCCGGAGATCGGCAATGGAGGACGCATCGAGATCGAGTGCCTCGCGTGGATAGCTTTTAGTCGATCGAAGTGTCGACTATCGACGAACCTATTGCGCGGATATTAATCGAGACGTTCGCCGGCAAATACGGCTAACTTTGTTCATTTGGCGAACAACGGTACCGTGCAAGAAATAGGGGTATCGATTCCGTGCGTCGACGAGAATCAAACCTTCTCGCGGACGGATGACAGAAGCGTAGATCGATCGAGTTATGAAACGAATAACCGGTTTCCTCGCGAATCCGTTGGTTTTCCAAAGTCGAACTCGAGGAGGAGAGAAGTCGACACGGGCAATTATCGCGAAACGCGTGGTGTACGCTTACTGGAACTTAGCGGCGGGTCAGGCGGTCGCCGAGGGAAACGCTGCGGGCTATTTGAACTCGGTACTCGCTTCATCGCATGCGTCATGCATACCCGTGCCCCGCTTGCGAATCAAATTAGCCGCGGCTACTTACGGGGCCGTGCTGTATAATTCGCGAGTGTGCATCGCGGCGGTCGGGGAGAGGCAAATCACAGGGTCGAGGAATCGTTGGAACAAAGAAAACGGTGAACGGTTTGCGTCTGCGAAACGAGAAGCTTCAGACCTTTTGACGCTGCTATCGGGAATAAAGGGTCTGTCTGCGAGAGAGACCGAGTTGCGAGGAATCGAAAGAACAAGCGAGAGAGAGAGAGAGAAGAGAGGAAAGAGGGGGTCGAAAGAACGCGAGGAGAGAGGGAACGAGGAAGAGAAAGGGACGACAGGATGATCGAAGCAGAATTCGAGCGAGAGGAAGAAAAAGCGAGGGTGAACTCGCACGCGAGACACGGCCGGGGTGAAAAAATGCGGCGAGATGGCAAAGGGACGCGGGAAGCGAGTAAATATATCGTTCGTAACCGAGTAAATATATCGTAACGACGAATTCCGCGGGGGAATCGCGATCGAGACGATAGCGGGGGTGCTAAAAAGGGGTTCGTTAAACCTTCGCGCGGGATATCGCAGAGGGTAGAGTCTGTGCAATACGCGTTTCGCGAGTCGACCGAGTTGTCGGGAAGAATTTAATCGGCGCGGAGTTTCGCCCGGCGTCGGTTTTCGCGTGGAAAATTCCCAGATCGAGTGGAGTAGTGTGGCGGAAGGTACGCGGGGAAAATTCTCTCGCCGGGCTGGAACGCATCGTACGCGGCTCCGTTGGCCTCTCCGCTCTCCGGAGAGCGAGAACGAGAAACAGGGCGAAGCGTGTAGCGGCCGCGGGGGCGGAAGTCGGCGATGGCAGGGAAGAATTTCGTAACAGGGAGCAACGCGTGTACGTGAAAAATAGGACGAGCGTACGGGCGAGCTCCTCGCGGCGAAGAAAAATCGAGCACCTGACGCCGGGTATAATTCACGCTCCGCAAATATAAATTTCCGATAAATTTGGTAGCCAAGGGCGAGGGAACCGCGGGCGCGGGGTTTGGGCGGAAAGAGAAAGAGGGAGAGAGGGAAGAAGAGAGAAGGGTTGGAAAGTATCCTGGATGGAAGCGACGGTCACGTGCCGATGATTGATACGTTCGATTTCATAGCGTCGTTGGTCTTGTAAATATGTTTAATTTATACGAAAACGCGGCGATCGATCAAATTATCGATCGTCGACGGACAAACAGTCATCCCTCGGACAAACGAGTACGCGTAAACACCGGGCCGTTTTCGTCCCTGGTGGTTCGGAACGGCCGTATCGGTCGGCCCGTTTCTCGTTTAAGCCCGCGCATGATTTTCCAACGTTCGCGGCGATCGCATCAAACGGCCGCGTTTCATGGCGTAACGCGGGTTTACTCGCGACCGGGAGCGTTTAGCCGGTTAACGACCCCCTGCGACGTCGTAACGAGAGTGACGTTGCGTTCCCGTTTAAACTACGGCTTGTTCCGCGCGTTCTTCGCCGCTGCTCGTCCTACCTTCTTCCGGCCATCTCTGGTCGCCGCGACTGGTTCCAACCTCTCCCGGATCATCCCCTTGGCCGCGCGGTAATTACCGTTCCGCGAATCCCCGGTCCGGAAGAAACCGTCGCGAGATACCGCGCGTACGACGTCTTCGGTGGAAAACAAAGGAACGGGGTGACCGAACGTCGACGCGTCGCGATGCTCTTTCCCGGAATTACGGAGATCGAACGGTTCGGGCAGACGAACCGGCGGAAAGGTCAGGTAGCGGGGATCGGAAAGGAACAAGGGACAGAGGGCGAGCGCCTAGCGGCTCGAACGCGAGACACGGAGGAGAGAGCTGGATCGCGGTGATCGAGAGAGGGAAGGAGAGAGAGAAGAGAAGGAGGAAGGGCGCGAAAGAGATAGGGTCGTGGGGTTAGGGATGGCTGTACACGGTGACGAGGAGCGCGGGGTTGTGCGCGAGTTACCCGGAAGACGAGGCAGATCGGGCCTCTTCCGGGCGAGAATTGAGACGTAGTCGAGGGAAAGGTGTCTCGTTGTTTAAAGAGCGCAGTCGGTAGATCCCCTCGAGGGATTCCGAGGGATGAGGCGGGCGAGCGCGAGAGGAGAGACGGAGGTAGCGGAGGGTAGATTTCGGGGGTAGATACCGGGCAAAGGCTGTAGGCCGTTTACTATAGCGCCTCGTATGTACGAGGAAAGGCGAGGGAGTGGAGAGAAAGAGAAACAGCCAGGAAAACGAGCGGATGGCGAGGGAAAGAGAAAGAGAAACGGAAAGGTAAATATACACAGAGGGAGGGAGACGGAGAGACCGGGCTCCGAGGAGCAGAGCGAGAGAGCGCGACGCGAGGAGGAAGGCAGAGGGTAGCAGGGAGCGAGAGAGAGAGAGAAAGAGAGAGGGAGCGAGAGAGGAGAGACGTAGCGGTATAGCTTCAACTTTGGCTGTGCCGCAGTGGTATCGAGCGGCAACCCCACCTTTCGCTCCTACCGTACCCCTTTTGCCCCTTCTGTGCTCGACCCACCCTGCCTACATCATCCACCCACACTGCGAACCTCCTCTAGGGAGTGTTATAGCGCTCTACTCGCTGCTATGTTCACTCGAACGAGTCCAACCTCTCTCCGTCTCGCTCTCCCTCTCGTCCTCCGTTTCGCCCACCGATTTCTCTTTCTAGCTCGTATTCTGGCCCGCGTCTCCTTCAACGTCGTCTTCGCTCGTTTACCCAAGCGCAGCCTTCGCTCTCCATCATCGTGCGATCCTCCCACTCCTGCTCCTCGTGCTCGTCCCCGGCTCCCCCCTAGACCAGTAACGCGCACCACGTGGCGGTACTAGCGCTAACGCCACTCCATTTAGCCAGCTGTACGGCGCCAGGAATGTCGAGATCATGTACACGACCGTTCTCCGCGTTGAGGCTTTGAGTACCGTTCGCGAAAACGCATCGGCTAGTCCCTTTGAACCCATCGGCCGCTCCATCTGTACCCCTTTGATATATAGTAAGACGATTATGCACCGGCATCGCAGATAAACGCGGATGTGCCCGGACCGTGTACGGAGGATAACGACGACGAGAGCATACCGGATTAAGTGTGTCGACAGGATTCCGATCGTGTAAGCGCCAAGACGTCCGTGGACGCTAACGTTTGCTCGTCCCATCGCCGGCTACCGATCATATTCCCCCTTCCGATCGGCAGGGCGACTAGCTCCAGGACCCCGCGCCACCTCCTCCTTTAAATCTCGCCAACCGGTCAGCACATCCTCTCGTTTCTCCTCGCCGGTTCCTTTTTCACTTAATATCCGACCAACTTCCGGCTCCGGTTCCAACGGCCGATTTAAGCTAGTAACAACGTATCGTTTACCCGCGGTGTACTCTCCGTTTGGAAGGGTGCCAAACAATTATCGTTACCAAGCGAGGATCGAGTCGTTGCGTTTAATCGCGAACCACCATCTTCTACTCCACGGAAACCGCCTTCGGCCAATTTTTATATTCCATTAAGGTCCCCGCTTTCTCACCGACGTACACGCGCGTACGCGGACCGATCCGACGCAGGCACGCCCCGCTATCGCCAGGCTAATCGCGACAGCGTCTGTCAGTCGCGGAGAAAAATCGCGTTTCGCTCTTATATCCTTCTCCCCTGCGTGTTTTCCCCGCGAAAATCGGCTCCGAAGATCGCGAAACGAATCGCTTACCGCGAAGGCGAACACGCGCGATAACGTCGCGTTCGGTTCGGGTGAAAAGTCGCGATATCGGTCGTTGAAAATTCCCTCCATCTACCCGCTTGCTCCTCGCGAGCTGAGAGCACCGGGTATTAACCTTAAAAACCAGCGGAACCGTACACGGAAAGAAAACTCGATTTAATTCCGCGGCTCGTTTCCGCGTATTCACGGGGGGTCGCGGCGCTGTTCTTCGCGTTCCTTCGAGTTCCTCCGAGTACCTGCGTATCCTCCCATTCTCTTAGCTCGTCCTTCCAACGATATTCCCTTATACCGTAAGGAGGCGTAATTATAGAAACTAGTACGCCGGAAAAGCGAATTTCGCTGCCGGCCACGATGATATACACGTAAATCCACGCATTGTACCGGCGTTCCTTTTGAATATATCGATCGGCGGTCTGCAGTGCAGGGAAGGAAAAGACGCCGGGGACGAGTAGTTCCGCGCAGGAAATTATTCTTTGGAACGGCCGAGGATAAATAAAGAAAGAGGAAAAAAAGGAGGGAAGAGTAGAAAAAAAGGGGGAAAAGAGGACGGAAGAAGGAATAACGACGGCCCACGTAAAATGCTCTTATCGCCGGTATAATATGCATCCTTCTCCCTCGCGTTTTCGCCCTGTCGCTGTCCAACCCCGGCGACCCCTTTTTCTCGGTCCGCGCGGCGCGTTTTCGGCCGACAACGGGTATCGTAATTATTCGCAGTCGATTTAATTCCGCGTGGCAATACTGGAAATATTTTTCATGCCGGCTGCTCCTCACGGGGAAATGAACTGCCGGGGAGAAAAGGCGCCCTCTCGGTCGGCAAGCGACGCCGGGCGTCCTCCTTTCGTACGGGGTAATCGGATCGTCGCGATTCCTCGTTTGCCGAGAATATACGAGGGGACTGGAAACCGTTCCTCATTGTTTCATCGTCCCTCGACGAAGAATCGACGCGGTCAGGGACGCGGTGGGAAAAACACGGGACGTCGAGACGACCAGCCCCAAATTCGAACGGATACGTCTCCGGGAAGTTTCCTCGATTATTAAAGGGATCGCGCGAATAATCCCTGGAATCTCTCGAATTACGACGGGAGAGAAATTCGCGGGTTACACGGAGACGAATCGAAGACGGCGGTCTGCGTCCTCTCGCCGGGAAATCGATGAAATCGGCAAGGGGTGGTTTTCCACGCGAATCCTTCGATAATTTCCCAATGGAACACGGAACAACGCGGATCCTAGCGCGGTGTTTCGAGGTCTGGTGTTTGTCCGAAAGAATATTCGACGCTGGGAACGCGAACGTTGCGGCGTGCGCGACGCCGAGTGGTCGAATTCGAACGACTTCCGCCAAGGGGTTGTTTCTTTCGGCCTCCACGCGAGACGGTGCGTTATCGTTGCACCCGGGGGGAAGTGCCGAGCGGAGATAGGCGTAGAAATCGGGGGAAGGAAAAAGAAATACAGGGGGAGAGAGAGAGGACGGGGTATGTTATTAGAAAGAGGAAACAGCGACCAAGTCGGAACGTTGCGGTGGCTCGAGTGCTCGGGGAGCTTTAATTTAACGCTTTTTCCTCCGCTGATTTTAGCGGTCGCGCCTCGAGTTTCCTTAAAAGATTTTCTGCCACGGGAAACTCGGTTTTACGCCGCTCTATATGCGCGTGAGCTGCGATATTACAGTAGCGTTGAAATTAGAAAAAAAGGTGGGAAAAATAAAAGGCAAAGCTGGGAAGGGGGGAGCGAACGGGGAACGGGAGATCGCGGGTCGGCGGGGGCGAAAGTGGAGAAAGAGGGGAGACAAAGAAAAAACGGCGAACAAGAGCAACGAGTCGGGATAATCCCGTTGACTCGGTTCCCTTCTAGCCCAGAGTCAACCGGCCACGTTAAAATTGCTAATACAAGTAAAATAGAATATCTCCGCGGCCACCTGAAGCTATTTTCGCGGGCATTCCTCTTTCTTCCGCGCGACACGCGTTTCCTTTTTACCGCCGGCTGGCTAAAGAGCGAAACGAAGTTCGCGGAGAATGGCGAGCGAACAAGAGCAACAACGGTTGCTCTCGGCCGAAAGGGAGCGGAACGAAATGCAACGGCGGAGCGACGAAAATTTTAATCGCAAAAACTAAGCACGTAACCAGACGCCGTGCCTTCCCTTGTAATCGAGAGACGCGACGCGGCGTACACCCACGAGATTAGACGTCGTGTCGGCCGTTGCACGGTCGCGCGAACAACCGGAGCGGAGAGATCTGCGACGAGAGTCACAGCCTCTCTCTTCCGGCCGTGTTCGAAATTAGCATCGAAAATCGTACCACCCGGCGGAGACGCGATGGACGCGTCGTTATTTCCCTGCCTCGGCGACACGGCCGTCGCAGTTTTCCCCGGTGGTAATTCACGACAACAACCAGCAGCAGGAGGACGCGCGAAAGGGTGGAACGGCGGACGTCGCATCGATAATAGCGCCGGGGAAACGGTCGGAGATCTCGGCCGAGCCGCGGGAAGAAACGAAAATGAGGAAAAGAAGCGGAAGGCTCGGAAGGAATTTCCGCAGCTTCGCGGAGTCGGCCAGGTACCGTTCGAGGATTTACAACTCCCTCGCGCATCCCCCCGCCTCCCTCTAGCTCGCTTCTTAAAACGACAACGATAAATCCTGAGCGGCGCGCGCTCGCCGGGTAAATAACGAAACACGCGACCCACGCGATTTCCAGTAAATCCGTACTTTAATTCAAAGCCGCGGCTGGATTCCTTTCCATTCGTTACGCGTAACAAAGCGCCCTCGGTTACGTATCATAAGTCGATAGCGTCGGCCGAGGGCCGGGCAAAAAGGTTGCGGGTGTAATTTATGGTCGGACTCGAATCCGAAGGACTCGAACAAAGGCCGGGAACGAGATGCTGGTCGATTTGCCGCGTGTCTTACGTGTGCCCCCCTTGCCCCCGACTCGCGTAAAAGCGGAGAAAAATCAATGGCGCCGGCCAACGGAGCAGAAGTTGCCGAGGACGCGAGACAATGGCCAGAGTCGGGTTCGTGGCAGCGCCGTTCATTCATTTGTCGCTTCGAAAGAGTTTCGCTAACGGGTATCATCCTCCTCTTGCTCCGTGTTCGTCAACTAACCCGGTTCCCCGGTTCTCTGGTTGGTTTTTTGGTGGTGCTGGTGAACGACAGGGTCTTCGTTCGGGGGAGACGGTCGGAGAAACGCGAACGAACCCGCCGGACAAATGTCCCCGAGAAGTTCCGGGACTTTCATTAATCTTTCACGCGACCGCTCGTTGCGGGGGATATTGACTTTCTGGCCATTTTCGTGCAGCCACCTTGCGGCCCGTATTCGAAATTCCGGATGAAAAGCGACGGTAAACGCAGCTGAACAATCTCTGTTAATTGCTTTTCAACCGGTCAAACCGAATCGCCGAGACTTGGTCCGTGGGTCCCATTATGCTCCCGGCATCGAAAGAATCGGCCGCGTTTCGACGATCAATTATTTATCAGAAGCTGATTACCAGCCCTCCTCGGCGACTTCCATTCGCCGGGCGATCGATTATCGAAACGAGCTGTCCTAATTATTCCCGAACGCGGTGCCGGATCGTTAAAATCGCGATTAGGCGGCATTTTTCGATAGTCCGCGAGGAAGCGGACCGGGAAAGGCAAGGGCGTAGCAACCCTCCGCTTTCCCCCGATCTCCTCTCCCCCTCTTCGATCACGGACCCAGCCTTCGCGAGCGTTTATAAAATTTACGGTCGATCGATCGTAAAGGGAAACACTTACGAGCGAATCCGTAAAACAGAGAGGCTACGCCGATAAGCTCGGCCAGGCCGGTTTCATTTACTGCCGGAATAATAACGCGTAATGCCGCCGACTAATGATATTATTGCGTATTCCAACACTGAGCCGCGTTATAACAGAGGAACGTCCGACTCGTCCGATGCTGTTTGCCCGTGTACCGTTCTATTTGCCAGCGTTTTCCACCGTGATGCGTCATAAATTTGTTATCGACGGAATCGCCTACCGCGTGTTCCGCCATTCGTCCCGACGCAACGCGAATAATGCTAACTAGGTTGCCGCCGCCAACTTCCACGCGACGCGCTCAATTTTCCACCCTTTTTCCGTCTCCGGCACCCCATCCGAAACACATCGACACGCGTACCTGTCCCACGGTGACGCGGGACAAAGTTCCAGCCGATCTTCGTTAGCCTCGCTTCTCCGATCTCCTCTCCTCTCCGTCCGCCGCTCTAGCCCCGGCCTTTTTCCACCGAGCCGCTCGAATTCCCGGCCGAATCAGTTTACATCTAATAATTCCGAGTAATTCCCGCCTATTATGCGAGGGTGTAAGTCAATTCCGCGTTAAAAGGGACCGACGAAAGGTCCGCCGGCCGGAGTCGCGTTTCAAATATAAACCAGCGTCGCCCTAACATCGGCAGGAGGCACCGGCGGGATAAGGACCCGACGCGCGGAACCAGAGCGGAGAGACAGCGAAAGAAGCAGGCGGATAAGAGAAGCGGCGATAAAAAAGACGCAGCCACGGCGCAGCCAATTCGGGCCAATTTAATCCTGATTCAAGATCCGCCGTTCCCGGAACGGAAAATGAAACGCCAAGGCCGAGAAAGCCGCGTCCCGAGCCGCGACGAGAAGCTCCGGCAGCTCGTTACACCGACCAATCGACCTTCGTCTCCCGTGCCCGGGGTTTACGTGGAAAATATCCCAGTCCCCGGCGCGGCCGTCGCGACGCGCCACCGAGGAGCTCTCGCCGTCTCGTTTCCTACGCGAACCCCCGTCTCCTTGATTAGAGAGATCCGCGTGCTCGGTTATAAAAGCTCGGTCGATATCCGCGTCCGATAACGTTTACGCGAGCGACATGCGAGCGACATGCGAGCGGACGAAGTTTATCGTGTTCGTTTACGAGACAAGACCGATGTTTAATGAAAACTGCAGCGGGTACGGCAACAGCGTGGACTTTATTACGCCACGGTGGCCGCGAACCGCGAATGTGAATCAATAAGCGAAAGAAAGGGGCGAATACTGCGACGTGACGAATGGGCCGCGATACAATCCGCGTTTTAAACTCTATAAAAATCGGTAATAAATGTAACGTATTACGGCGCGTCGATCGTAAACAACGGCCCGTAATTTTCGCCGCGACGCGGAATTTCAGCCGTCGGCGAGAGAGCCGCCGGATGTAAATCGCGATCGATTCTCGAGGTGGAACCGAGGAAAAGGTCAGGCTCGGTTTGACAGAGAGACGAAGAGGGATGCATCGTCGATCCGGCGAATCGCGGTAGAAGGTTAAAGACCGCGGAGGTCGGTCAGAATTCTTCAATTACCGCGCGCGTACGTCGAGCCTGTGGGCCCTGAAACGTAATTTCGTTGGAGGACTCTAGAAAATCTCGAATCTCGCTTGGTTTTTGCGCGGCGAGCGGCACTCGACTCCAAGTAACGGAAACCTTACACGTACGCGTTTACCACAGCCGGACGGACGCACACGAAGGCCTCGGCGATCCTCGGCGCGTCTGTCTGCAAGGATCAACAACCGCGCGAACGAGCGTATTTTTGGCCAGACGCGCTGGCAGCGGGCAGAAATCGCGGGGCACATAGGCGTAGAGCAGCGTGGAGTATCGATTCTCGAGGGTCGGTTCGCCGCGAAATACGATGCTGTACTCGCATCGCGTTCTCCCTCTTCCAGCAACCCCCTTTCTCGCTCCCTCTCTCTTTTTCTGTTTCTCTTTCTCTCTGTATCGCCGTAGAGGTTTTCCACGATGAAACAACTCGCGGCTACAAGCCACCACGTCCGACATTCTGTTCCGAATTTTTTTAATTACTCGACGAATAAAATTTGCAGGAAGAATACACGCGCGAGCTTCAGACACGGTCGGTCTCCGCTTCGCGCTCTTTCTGCCCGTCGCTCTCCGACACGCGTCTCGCCCCGTCTCGCTCCTTCTCTAGGAAGAGAAAAAGCTCCAGGGGACACGGGGCAACCCCTTTCAGGTCTCTACGAAGCTTTTTAACGCGATATAAAAACTGCTCGGTTAAAACGTTGTTCGACGGGGAAAAATAAGCGCGCGTCCAACGATGAACAGAACGGCGACGAACGCGTTTCGCGGGTGGCGTCAAATTAAAAGCGTTTTCGAAAGACACCGGGTCCCTGGCGCGGTTCTTCTCCCCTTCGGGCTCCTGGCCGACGGTACAAAAGCAATTTGTTTCCCTGTGCATTTCTTCCCGCCGTGAGACGCGTTTCGACCCCGCGACCTCTCGCGGCTTTCAAGGGAAACTCGCGCGCGTGCGACCGCCTCTGCGAGTCGACGCCGGTGGATGCACGCTTGAAACGCGGTGCCGCGCGCGCGACGGGACAAGGCGTCTCGATCTAAATAGAGATCCCATGTGTCTCTGTGAAGCGTGAGAACAGGTCGTTTGCCGGGGGAGCGAGCGCGGACAAAAACCGTCCTCGGGATTATTTCCTTTCAATTAAAACATTCCCGGGGTAATTGTTCGACGCTCCCCGGCCGCGGCGTCGGGCTTCTGCCCCTGCCGCCGTTCCCTCGCCTTTTCCTTTTTCTCCTCTCTTCTTCTCTCTTCTCTTTCCTTCTCTTCTCTGCTCGCGTTTCTTCCTTTTTCACCACCACCGCCACCACCCCTGCCTTCGCCTTTCACCCGCTCCTTTTTTTCTTCGCGCGAATAAACGCGAGAGCGCGGCCGCGCGGAGAAGCCCGTACACGTACGTGCGCCGATAACTCTTTTAATCGCGCTCCTTTCGATTTGTTTTTACGAAACTCCCGCCGAGCGATAAATTTTATCAGCCCGGATTACGCTGCACCGGCACGCACCCCCGTCGACTGTAAAACGCCACCGACCCTCCTTTATCCACCTACCCCCCTTCATCCTTCGTCCTTTTTTTTCCCTCTTTTCCCGTCGTTTTTTTTTCTTCTTCTTCCTTCTCCTTTTTTCTCTTCCTCCTTTTTACGACGAACAGTGAAAAGGTCTTTAGCTTCTACGACCGTAGCAAGCCTCTCTTCCTCCCTTGGTCTCGCTCGCTCTCCGACACACGCGCGATATCCGTCTCTGGCTCTCTTCCGGCGTTCGCGCGCCCCACGGTCGAACGAACGGAGAATGTCGAGGAAGAGGGTTAGAGGGTAAGAGAAGGAGAGGTTATCGCTTAGAAGTTGTTCGACGGAATTGATATCCAGACACGGTCGAAAGAAGTCCGAGCGTCGGGCCTCATTATTAAGTAAGAATCCATTACGCCGTTACTGCCACGCCAATAACGAAAGCCGACAGCCGCCACGCTGAATTATTCGCCTAACGTCGGGCTTAACGGACACCGAAAGACTCTCTCAACTTTTGTCCTCATTATCCGTCGGATTAACCCGTCGAGCACGGCCGATTATTCCGTTAGCCCAGTTACTCGTCGTTCGGTGAAATACCGACGAATATCGCCCGGCAACGCGACATCCAGATTTTCCCGTCGTTTCGCCGGCTCGGTCCTCCACGGTTCCCTTCGTAACGCGTGCTCCACATTCGCCAACCGGAGAATTTCCTCGTTAATAGCGTCGCGCGAATGGCTCGGTAAAAATGACGAAGCTCCGCGCCTCGGCGGAGCCGGCGACGCGGATTGGTCGGATTTCCCGATTCTCCGCGGCATCGTCGAGACGCTTTGGCGCAAAAAGCCGCGGGGAAAGCGCAACGCGACCGAAAACCGCCTCTTGTCCTCAGCCACTCTCCTCGTTAAATCAGCTCGAGAGGTCGAACCACTCGAGCCGCGGCGAGCATCGTCGAGCATCGTCGAGGGCACGAATTTTCCTCCGGTCTTTTGCGAAAATCTACCGATGATATTGAAACGCGTTCCCCCGTTTCGTGTTCCTGGTACAGTTCATATTGCTCCTACACGTATACACGCACACTGGCGAATTGTCTGGGCGTAGGTATGCGTGTGTACGCGCAATAGTTATCACGGTTGGCGTTGCTGGAAACGGTCGGTGCGCGATACTGTACGGCTACAAAGCTCGTGCAGGCGTCGTCGCGGTGGAACGCAATGGAAACGACCGAGATACACCGCGGGGCCGAATTAGATATTCACCGACAATGTTATCAAACGACATACCTAAGCGGCGCGAACAGTGTATAAATCGAACCGCGTGTATTATTAAAGGACGGCCACGTATCGGCCGCCGAGAGATCGGGGGCGTTAAGCGATAGGCGACCACGAATTCGTAGAACGCGGCAAGGAAGAACGCTCGGCGCTTCCAGGGAATCGAGCGAAACGGCCGTCGAGCGTGTAGGGACAGAAATTGAAACTCGGTCGAGTGTTCTAACCGGAAGGAGCTCCCCGGAAGATTCGACGAAGAAGACGGTTACTCTAATTGAAAACAAAATTGCCTCTGTTCGAAAAGAGACGCAAAGGGGTGGGGCGTGGGGGATGGAAAGGAGGAAAAACGTAGAGGAGGGAAATGGCGATACGGTGACGCATCGAGGTGACTAAACTTAACGAACGGATCGAAGGCCTGGAACGGATCCGGAGAAGGACGAGGCCGGAGTGGTTTTTGAAAACCAGTCGAACAACTTGGTCGAGGACTGGGAAGGTCGCGAGCGTGTAACAAACAGACCTTGGGCGGCTCTCCGACGCGAACGAGTGGAAGGTCGGAAATTTTAGCACCTGTCGCTTGCTTTCGCGGCGGAGCTTCCATAAAAGGATGAACGCGCGGTGGCTAAGTAACCGTTTGCGTTCCACCGTCGACGCGAGATGAGAGCCTTCGAGGATCGGTGAAGAGGCGGCGAGGAATAAAAAAAAAGAAGAGAGAAAAAGGGAGAAGGAAAGGAAAAAAGACGAGGAATCTAGATCGATGGAAGCTCCGACGTATTGTCCCGAGTATTCCCGATGGCAATAGCTTAAATCTATACCATCCGAGCGGAGTACACAGTTTGTCGAGTACACACTTTTTATCTCCGTTACTTTAACGCTATCCGGCTTCCCGGTCACGAGACTCGAGGATATACAAAGAAGAATCAACATCGCTGATCGAAAATCGAGAGGAATAAGCCAAGGCGAATCGAGCGAAACAAAGTATCGGGGACTCGGGGGTGAAATCCGCGAAGGAAAAGTTTGCGAGGGTGCATGGAAAAGGGGGGGGGGTGAGAGAGGAAGAGGGCGTCGAAACAAGGGAAGTTCATCGGTTTTTCGATTCGGCGAGTTTTCGGCAAACCCGGGGCGGCAGTGACGCGCGGAAGTAGCCAATTATGGAAGCGCGGAACGGGAGGGAATTTTCGCGGCGAGAGCCGACGGAGGAAATAAGTTGGTTCAAAGGCATCGGTCTCCGAACGACATCGGAAGTATCGATTTCCAAATGCCGGCTTTTCCGTTCGTTCCCGCGCTCCTTTTCCTCCTTCGATCGTATCCCATCGAGGAAACGATCTTGCTTTTATTTCGCCCTCGGGACCTGGATATTTCGTTACGCCGCGCCGGACCCAGTCGATGGCTCCTCGTTTCACCCTCTCGCTCTCTCTCTCTCTCTTTCTCCCTCTCTCTCCCTCTTTGCCCGCGTCCCTTTCTCGACAACGAGACTGGCACAGCACGGTGCGCCGCCGTTCCACGGACGACGACCACGACGACGACGACCGGCGGCGAGAGCACGCTCTCGATATTCCAGCTTTTCATAAGCGTCACGCTGAACGCGATGAATTATCGTCATTACCGCGCCACTCGTGACAACCGCCTGTCTTCGACCCTGTTCTCGATATTCGACACTCTCGTAAACGTGCCGCAACAGCCGGCTACAGCTCCAATGAATTACCGTCGGATCGACATAATTGTTACCGCGTTACCGCCGTTAACTCGATTTTACACGCGGCATCCGAGCGGAGTCGCACCGGGCCCTCTTTTCCGCCTTCGATCGCGCCAGCTTCCGCGCCAACGGTTCCGTGGGGGTTCGGGTTCGTGGGTCTTTGGGGTTAGAGGTCTTTTCACCGGGCGGAGAAAGTTCGCGATGGACGCGGGTGTTCGTTTGCTTCGACGCCGGGCAAGCGTGAACGTCGACGCGAGACCGTAGCTCGTTTACACGCTCGCGGTCAAGCGGAAAGAAGCGGAATCTCGCGTTATTCTTGGCCACCGCTCTATACCCTCGCCGACGTTCCCCGACGATGTTTAACTTCTCCGTTGGATAAAGTTTCTTCGACGGATCGACCCGATGAAACAACGGGTTCGGAGGGTTCTCCCGGATTAACATTTAACGTCCGCGAAACCCAAGCGGCGCGCGTTCGAGTAGTAACTTTACAGTTGGGGCCGAGTTATTTCGGGAGAGAGAGACGGCGAGGGCAGCGTTGGTGGTCCGCGTTTAATATTTCCCCGCGTTTCAACGTCATAATACACGCTTTATTAGCGAAAGGGAGGCTTCCGTGGCTGTCTGACCTAGTAACTTCTACTTCTACTTCTACTGCGCGGCCCCGCGTTCCGGCGTCCTCGATCCGCCAGCCTCGATCCGCGTCGACGACGCCGCCGAAGGCGTCTACCTGTCTCTCTCCTGTCTCTCTCTCTCTCTCTCTCTCTCTCTCTCTGCTCTGTCTCTGCCCGGACAGCTCGGCCAGCGGAAGAAGTTAATAAAATGTTTACGCGGGACGCGCAAACAAACCGGAGCGCGTTTTCGCGTGTCACGCGAACGAGTGATCGATTAGCTGGTGGCCAGGCCGCTCGAAAATTCCATGCCGACCGCCAACTAATTTTTCATACGGTCCACAGCCGATACGACGTGTAACTCGCTGGAATCACCGTGTAATTCCTAGTTCATCCACTGGCCTATGGTTATTCGACCCTGTTCCGCTCGATCGTCCCCTGCTACGCGCTGTATCGCGGCTGTCGTCCAATTACCCGCCATCCCTTATCCCGTCTAATTAAAACAGAAAGCGACTCGATTATTCGGTACGCTGGAACTTGCCGTTTAAACGATCAATTTATCGTATCAAAACCGTCGGATCTTCCCCGTCTGTCCGATCGCTTATCCCGCGGTCGAGTTTCATCCGCGAGAATATCGGTACTTATCTCGCAGCGGATATCTCTTCGACCTCTGACACGCGTGGTTCGAGATACTCGCGATTCCATCGCGCTCTGCTCTTTTCCGTTCTTCGCTCGATCGTGCCGGCATTCTCGACGAACTCTCGACACGCCATCGCGGTCTTAACTCGAGCACGGATTTCCGTCGCAAAGACAGCTCGCGACGCTCCGCGACCAATCGATTCGTTAGCGGGAATTGGCCACGGTCCACGGCCACGCCGCAGAACAAACACCGTCTCGAGGCTTCGACGGCTAATTCGTTTACCGGGGGATCACGAGCGGAGAAAAGCCGCGCGCGCGGCTGGTACGCGCTCGGTCCGCGGTCGGCGAGCTTTGAACGCGTCAATTACACGGCGATTTTTCCCGCGCGCGGACTCCCGGAGGCCGTCTCGGTGACTCCCGTTGAATTACCGACGTCGGATTGCCATAATTTCGCGTTCATTATCCGCGCGGTAACTCGGTTTCGTGCGCCCGCCGAGGTTCGCGCAGCGCCCCGCGAGTCGGCGAATTAAAACTGCCGGCCAGTTTGATTAACAGCACCGCGGTCTCCGGAGGATTAAGCGGAACCTTGCGCGTAATCGCGTTACAAGCGGATGAAGAGGACGGCTGACGACGTTTATTTTCTACGGGGGGGCTCGAACAGCGACGAGCCGTGGAAACCGGCGGAAACCAGTGGAAATCAAGTGGCGCGCTTTCTCTGGCCGGTGTTCAAGCGTGCTCGGGGAAAAAACCGGAGACAGAGTGGAATAAACGAAACGCTGGTCGACGTCGAGCGGGTATTCTTACCGAGCCAGAAATTGAAAACTCTCGAGGAATCCTTGGTTAACCCGTTGTTTTCCGATTACGCCTGGGTCGCGACGCTGCTGGAATATTCGCGAGCGTTTCCGTGGGCGCCGCGGGAAGCTTTACGACCGCGCCGAAACCGAATCCCGATAGCTGACAAATACCGTAACCCTTGGAATTACGAGAACGCGATTCGCCGTAAAAGACTCGGGCCCTACGTGACGGCCATATTTCCATCGGCAGACCGGGATAATCCCAGTCGTATCCGCGGTGAAACTGCCGGTGGTCCGTCCCCGTCGCCGGGAGAAAAAAGGCGGACAGCTCGACGCGATGATGCGTTCCGAAGGAGGAAAATCGGTTCCCAGGAAGCCCGTTGTAAAATGTTTTACGACCGCTATTAAAGACGGAAAAGCGCGCAGCTGCTGGAGCAGGGGCCCTCCTCTGTCCTCCTCGGCAGATGCCGCGCCGCTTTCACAAGCGACTCGACGCCGTGCGTCGGAGCCAAACGCGAGAACAGGAAGCGCCCTAGCGAAGGGGGTGGCGTTGACGAAGGATCTAGGGGACGCGTTGCGAGAGATCGATCCTCTTCGTTAGCAGGCCGACTCTTCTCTTTGACTTCTCTCTGTTCTCGCTTCGCTTTAGCCGCGGGCGGTCGATTAGGCGGGTGGTCAAGATTACGGGCAGCCGGTCACAGGGGAGACGGAACCGGAAGTGGGACCGGTCCGTCGATGGCGCTGTAAAAAACCTGCAAATCCTTCCAGCGACGTGATTTCCCGAATTAACTTTGATCAGGAGGGAAAAGCGCGGTTTCTTTGACGGAGCCAGCATCGCGTCGATGACCCGTTAACTCTTCTCCTCTGATCGAGCAATAGAAAAGAATTTGTCGAGTCGAACGATATTATTGGTAAATCCGGGCTGAAACGCTGCGCGATGATTAACGAGCGGCGCGTCGCGAGGATTCCGCTTCGCAAATTACGGAAATTTATTCTCGCCGCTCGATTTCCTCCGCGGTACAAGAGGTTTACTCCTTTGCCAGGCCTTCCGCTTCCATCTCCACCGGAGCCGAGTGTCTTGATCGATGACGGGGACGAGGGAGTAAAACGAGTCCGAGGGAAACACAGAACCAGCGAGACGACCTGTATCAAACTTTATTCCCTCTCGTTTCTCAACGCAGCCGCCTCGTTTCCCTCCTTCCGATAGCAATCGCCAGAGGTATCCAGTTGGAGCGCGATAAGGACCGGGAATGCAAAAACGATCGCATCGTCGTCACCGCCTTTCCAAACTCGATTAGTCTCGCGTGCGGTTAGACCTAGTCCCCGGCGCTGATACCTGCCTGCCTCTGGTACACCGGCTAGTCACGTCGTGCATGATCAGCCAAGCCTGAACCGCGAGTTTCATAATTCCTGTCAGCCGTGAGATAACGAAACGCCTAGCCGCCGGTAAAAGTGACCGCTCGGTTCGTTCGGTAACCGAGAAACCGAAAGCGCCAACGCGGAAAGCTCGGAGAGGCCACTTTCGATAAACGGAGGCGTGTGCTGGAAAATCGACGAGTATTTAAGCGACGTTGTCGACGCTTTCAGCGCGGAAAGGGAACGACGCGATGATCCGCGTGTATCCGCCCGGCTCGTCCCGCTTTTCGGCTACACACGGAATACGTTATCCGTGCTTGATTTCGCCGCGAGTCCGGGGATGAAAAAGGAAATCCCATTTTTACCCTCTCCCCGTTCTTCCGCCGTGAGGCAGCGGTTACAGAGGTAACGAGGCTGAAAGCTTCCGGGGGAAACACACGGTTACAGCGTTACGTTCGAGTGGTCGGCGCCGGAATTTTCGCGAAACTCCGAGTACAGACGCGCTCTCGTCGCGGTCCTAGTCGTCGGGTTTTCTGACATGCAGGCTTGGTAACCGTTAGAGGGTGGAGGGGTAAAGCAAATTTCGAGTCTCGAGTAAAGACGATGGCAGTGGGGGATGGTCGGTTTGAAAGAGGAGTGGTCGGCCAGCTGAAATAAAAGTCGCCCACCGCGGCACGAAGCGTTTGACGCCGGCGATTCCGTGAATCTTGTCATCGACAACGCCGAGCACGGTAATAGCGACGGGAACAACAACCCCGTCTGCAAAGAGAAAAGAAGCGAAAGAAAGGAGAAGAGAGCGAGACAGAGAAAGAGAAGGGAGAAAGAAGCGCGGAGGCGCAGGGTGGTGGTGAAAAAGGAAGGAGTGAAAGGACAGTGGGAGAGAAGGACCAGCTGGCTGGAGGGAGAGAGAGAGAGAGAAAGAGAGAGAGCCGGAGAGAAGGATCGGCGATCTCTCTTTTCGACGCGAGTGCCCAGAGGGTCGTAGAAATAACGCAAGCTGGAGAAATTACATTCTCCTTTTGTCCCCGACTCGGACAAAGGCACGAGAAGAAAAAAGGGACCATCGGAGCGAGAAAGAATACCTCGTTGAAAAGATGGACATGGAATAAAAAGGAGCAGAAAAACGAGGCTAGGACATTGCTAATTTTACCGCGAAACGATTCGATGAAAGACGGGGGTTGGGCGAGAGAAAGGGTGAGAGTCGGCGCGGAAAGGGGGAGAGATAAGGCGAGGATGAAAAAGAGAAAAGAGACGAAGAGGGAGGAAGGGAGGAAAAAAAGAGGGGAAAAAGGAAACGGCGTACACTTTGCATCGAATATCTCGAATGGATCCATCGATCGCGTCGTACCTACCTACCGGTGGAAGCTGGAAAGACCATGGGCGCCCACCCCGGTGCTCGATTTATCGAACACCGAAACAGCCAAGCTGACCGGCCGTAGGAAAAAGGAAAAGCTCGATATCTCGCCTTAATTAAAAGCCCCGCTCGCAAAAAGTCCCGCAAAAGCCTCGACAAAGCTTCGGCTACGCTTTGACCGTGGCATGCCGATGCAACACGTACTCTCCGGGCCGGCGATCGGGCAAGGAAGAGAGAAAAAGAGAGACACGCGCGCGCGCGCACGCTCTAGCGAGTACCAACGATCGGTTATTTCGAACGGTTTACAGGTCGACCGAAATTCTTCGGCTACCTCAAGGTCGACGACCATTCACGCGCAGAGGCTCTACCACACCGGTCATCATCGCGGCTGTTCGATCGACTGAGAGAGCAGTCACGCGTGTTTCGCGCCACGGCGAAATGGCCTCTTCGATTAAGCAGTGCCACGTATGCACCCGGCCGGCCTGGAACGAGTTTACCGGGTCTCGTGCATACATTTAACCCGGTCGCTCTCTGATTTGCGAGCTGCCCCGTTGCTCCATCAAACGCGCCCTTCCTTCCACCCGAACGCTGGCCTACGTCGGAAGCCACGGCACCGACTACCACGCGATCTGTCCTGCAATTAGCCTCATCGCGCAGATCCTGCCGTGCCGGAGACGCCTTGCGATCCTTGATCCACAGGATCTACTTCGGCCGACCGATCGATCCTGGCCGGTTTACAGGCTCTCGAGATCCGGCAATACATCGCGTCTAGCTAACTTCGCGAGAGATCCGAATAGCAATTTTAAATTCCGTTTTCCGGCAACGCGTTATTCTTCGAAAATTCTATATCCGAAGCACGATGCTTCGACGAGGACTCGAGGGGCAGAGGAAATAAGAGACAGGTACGTATAGCACCTAGAGCATGTTCGTCGATACGTGTACCAAAATTTCACGAGTTCGTAGACACACGCACAAGCGTATCGATCGGAGAGAATCGAGAGACGATCGAGGAAAAGCAGACGCCCAGCGCACAGGCGCCGATGCGTGTTCGGATTCTTAAGCGAGTAGTAAGTTGGGGGAATTTATAGGTAGACAGCGACGGCGCGGTTGCTGCCTCGCCGGTATTGTCTATTATCGCATTTAGCGCGGGCGCTAGCTGTCGGGTCTAACGTTCAGACGTGTCCGCCGCGCGGCGAAGCTGCGCGGAAAACTTTGCTGCTGCTCGCGAAGCCCCGTTAGCGTCGTGCTTTCCCGCAACTGATGGCAAGTCGACGAGGGGCAAGTCTGCTCCGACTGCGAGGCTAATCGGCTGTGCGATATAGGCGGAGATAGGCATTCCGATCGGTGCTTGACAGACAGCCGGACCCGAGTCCCTCGTTTGCCGGTTGATTGCTTCTCGAGCACTGATATAGGAAATTTGAGGTATCGCGTGCACAGGCGTCGGACCTAGGGTCGAGGACCCTTGCTCGTTCGAGAGGAGGACAAAGTGTTTGCCTACGAGCCCCCTTCCGGTCGCTAAATCTCGCGAGAACGAGGAAGAAACGATCCCGCGAGGCCCGCGGAGGGTCGAAGACTCGGGAGGAACGGAGGAATTGGAAAGATTCGAATCCATTTCGCGGCCCCAAGCTGTTACGGGGAGAGAGCTGTTGCGGCAGGGTAGGAAAATTGATTGGCAAATCCGGGGATTAACGAGCGTTTATCTCTTAAAATAGCCGGCGCGACGCGAGCGAAGAGTCGGCGTATTCGCCGCTTATTGGCCGCGTTTCGCCCGGCTCCGAAGCGTAAAATATACCCGGGTAGACCGCGGTGTGCACCATTTTCGAGCTGGCCTGTATCGCGAGGTGGAGCGAATCGAAGGCAATTTCGCGCGGACGTCCGTGCACCGGCAACAATGGGGATCGCGTTTGCGGTAACTGCACTAAATTTTTATTATCGAAAGCAACGAACCGGTGTCGCGAGTCGCGCGGAAACGGGAATAAAAATCGCAACGATTTTCTAGTTGTAGTTAAACCAAAACCGAGAAATAAATCCCGGCGAAGCGAAGAGGAGGGACGTTGAATTTCGTTGATTCCTTTTAAGCGCCACCCCGGTGTTCCGGTGCACCGAGAGAGCCGGGGTTGGGGGTCGTGCAACGAGATTTTCGCGCGAATCGTTCCGTAAATTCCCCTCCTCCGGACCGCCGCGATCGCTCGATAATTTTTTATTCCTTCAACCGAACTCCCGAGTTCATTAAAATTAGCCCGGCGTTCGGTCAACGAATCCGAACGAGTAATTTTGTTATCTTATGTACACGCGATATCGCCGGGCAAATTTGTCGTTGGTTATTCCGATTACCTATCCCCCGCCGCGGTAATTACCTTTTATTCGCGTGATTTTCATCGATTATTCGCGCTGCTATTGAAACTTTACATTACTACGTTAGCGAACGAGCGAGGAAAGGGGGAGGAAACGAGTAGTCGACCCCGATGAAATACCGTTTCGTCCTGTCGCCGTTCCAACGTATTCGTAAATATAATTATCCCCGACAACGAGGACTGCTTCGAAAATCCCCTCCTGCCCTTTCCGCAAATTCCCTCTTCCCTTTCCCGCGACCCCCTCCCACCGTCGTATTTCTTCTAATCCTCCCTATTTTTCCCCGATTCAGCAGACTTGGCCGAAAATTGCGTGGATAATGCGACTGCAGCGAGTATGACGGTCGAAGACGCGAGCTGATTCGCGGATTTGCCCGGTCCTCGGGCAGTATCAGGGCTCGTCCTCTTTTTTTCCGATAAACACGTAATTGAATTTAGTATCTAGCCGACTCGGTACGGCGGTCGGACGTTCAATGGGCTATGAGTTTTACCGGTCCGAGAATCGATACACGCGCGGCGGTACATAAAGTTCGAGAAGGAGAAGAGAGTTGTTGCTCGACCGGTCGAGCGGGACCCGGTTGTTTATGAAATTCCGATGTTTTCTTATCCGCGGAGGCGGCTCGTTGTCGTAGGAAGCCCCGAATTATTTATTCGCCAGCGCTCGGCCGTCTGAATAAATCATGGCGGACAGAGCCGCAGCCTGCGGAAAGTCGTGCCAAGGCGCTTTCCTCTCCCCGGAGAACATTAAAAATTAGTTCGAACTTACGAGCCCTCGATCCTCTCGCCGCTCTCCATCGTGATTTTATTCCTCGCCCGCGACGACGTGGATCCTCCTCCTTCTCCTCCTGTTCCCGATTCGTCAGCCATCCCTACCAGCCATACCGATCGACGTTTTTATCGGTGGAAACGCGCGGGTCCCGATTTAATTACGCGACGAGAATACTCCTCGGATGGAGGAGAGTTACCTCGGTGGCAAAGAGACGTCTTCGAGATAACCGAAGAAGCGGCGACGAGTCCTTTCCCGAAGTTGATCGCGCAACAGCCGCGCCCTGTTTGATCGACGACGATGATCCCGGATTATCCGGAGGCTTCGGCTCGGAACGAGATCCTAATTAGCGTTATCGGTTGGAATTTGCCTGGATGGAAACGTTATCCAACGGAAAACTCGTCGCGCGGTTATCCTAGATTTTTCCACCGCCCACGGAGGAGCCTCGATCCTCGAGGCGGAAGACGGCGTTATTACGCGCGCAAAAGGAGAAAATCGGAAAGGAGAACGGACGTTGATCTCCTTTCAGTTGGCAGACGGATCGGTTGCATCGGAAACCCACGGTGACGTGTCCTTTGCGCGCCGAGATCTGACGGGTTTAACCAGCCAAAAACGCGGATACGCTTAATCGAATGAAGCCTCTCGAGCGAATTAGCTCTGCTCCGACCACGTCCACCATTCTATCTCGCGCACCGCGTTCTCTTTGCAATTTTAATTGCTTCTCGGTCGCGTATCTCGATCGCGATCGCGCATTCCTGCCACGTGCCCGACGACTCTGACTCGACACGATCGGAATACTATCAACGAATACTCGCGAATTTTGCATCGCAAGATCGGACCGTGTCTTCCGACAGAACGACGCTCTCTTCCTTCCGCCATTCCACGAGATTACCGTTGCAGCCGATTACGCGGGAGTAACGCGCTTCGTTGTCCCTAATATCGAAGGCAAATAGACGGGGAATCTTGGATTACTTCCGAGGCGGGTTCGACCGAGTTGCACGATATCGAAATCGAATTAATTATTTCGTTGGACGTCGAGGCCTGATTCGATTACCGCCTCGTCTCCCCGTAAGGATCGCCGAGGGAGAGTGAGAGAGTGAGAGAGAGAGAGAGAGGTAGAGAAAAAAAGGAGGAAACTCGCCGTATCGCGCCGAAGTTAGTTTCGTTCTCAACGTCGAACGGGATCGTAATTAAAAAACGGAACAGCCGGTCCTGGAGAGACCGCGGCGGTTCTTTCGAGCGAGCTTTCCGGTTCATCCGGTCGCGGTCCGATTGCGACGAAACGATCCAATTACAGGAGAAGGAGCGGCGATAACCGCGGTCGTGGGATCTCGAGAACCAGGGGCGGCCCCACCACCAGCCGCGTCACAATTTCTACCTGATAATGCCAATAATATCGGACGCCCTTTGTGCGGTAATAGGCAATCGCGGAGCTTGATTAAGGTAAACTACTTCTGCAACTATTTGGCCGGGCTTCAGATCCGATTCGATTGGACGCGCGGCAGCGTAATTGCGCGGCTCGCTCGAGGAGCAGCTCGATGCCGAAGAAACGAATCGTCCGACGTCGCGAGATCGAGCTTCACGGTTGGATACGCGAGCGATATCGGCGGTGGAAAAAATCGGCCGAATCGATAGGAGGAACGCGGAAGGAACGAGTGCGAGGAGGATTCGAGAAGAAAACAGCGAAGGTGAATGGATGTTCCGAGGAAGAGGCCAAGGAGCTCGGCGTATCCGCTCGGCATATCCGCTCGGCGACTAATTGAATTCCAGGGATTGGGAAGATAGGAAAAATATGGCGTTACACGCCGCTCGGATTCCGTTTTCCAAGAGGTTCCACGAACGCGACGCACCACTCACTCGCAGTAAACCCGAACTTTAACCGCTAACGTTGCCCCGTAAGATGGGAAACTTGATGACCGCGTAATACTATCGTTATTACGAGCATAATGCTGGCAGCTACACGATCGAACAAGTCCGTGGAATATCGCGAAACTTGTAAACCGCGGAGCGAATTTTCCGCGAGGCAGAAATGAGGATAGCGTTTCAATTGCGCGTCTCATGGGACGGCGGAGCACAATTCACCATTATTCCGAGCGTGTACGGGGGAGACGACGAGGGGGAGCCGCGGGCCCCCGCGCGCGCATTCGCGACAAGTTTGCCGACGAGACGCCGCGGAGGAGCTCGCGTTTCCGTGACTCGCCGCGAGATTGCGTCGTTAAAAGTTTGAAAAATGGACGGGATGTACCGAGACGCGAGGCAGAGGAAACTGGGCCATCCTGGGACACGTAGGGGCGCGTAGGTGGCGCGCCGCGGCGCCGCGCCGCGCGACGCGGCGAGGGAGGAAAAGAAGAGCGGAAGTGCAAGGTCCTGCGCGACTAATTATCGGATTAACTCGTAATTTCTGCAACAAGTGCCAACATCCGGTGTCACGGAAGGAAACGGGCCGCCGGAACGAGAGGAAACAACGCGACACGGCGCAACGGGAAGAAGAAGGAGGGAACGAACGAAACGAAACGAAACGGAACAGAAAACAGAACGGAATGGAACGGATAAGAACGGAACGGAACGACAGAGGACAGGAAGGAAAACGTATGACGATAAGCGTACTCCGTGGCTCTAGAGGGAACACGGTAAGTAAAGCGAGAGTACCAGTGGCGAAACTTGCAACGTGGGGTAGGGGAATTAGCGGTCGAGGCTACGTGTACCGGTCGTCGTTTCTCCTCTCTCTCTTTCTCTGTCTCTCTTTCTCTCGAAACTCGAACGGGCCGCGTACGATTTCGGATCACGTGCCACTGCGGAAACACAGCTTGCACCATTGTTGAGACGCGAAAAGTCACGTCCGGGCCGGAAGAAATGGGAGAGAAAGCGACCCAGGTCGGCAACCCAGCCGCCGGATACGATGAACGAAAGAGAGGCAGAGAGAGAGAGAGAGAGAGGGAGGGAGGGAGAGACAGCTCCGAAAGTAAGTTTTCGCGGTCTCGAGATCGGAGAACGTATCGCGCGGTGTCGTTAATCAGGGTGATCGTCCGGTCGTTCCATTGATACGACGTGGCCCATTAGAAGGGACGCCGGTGAATGCGATGAAAAATCGCTATGGTTAGTCTCAGCATCCGGGAAAATCCCGTCGCCGCTCGATCAGGAGTGGACCCCTTTCGTCTTGCCGATGGCAATAATGCCACGGCTTCCGGTCGAGGGCTCGCAACAGTCGAAGAGAGAGAGAGAAAGAAAAAGAGAAAAAGGAGTAGTATAAATTCGAGAGAGAGGTCAACTTTCTTGATACTTTCTCTCGCAAAGGTTGCCTTTGCGAAAAACTTGAGAGTTTCGAGGGCTCGACGAGTGTTATTATCGATACGCATTCGATCCGGCAAGTTTCTCGAAATCTCGCGTCGCCGCTACAAAGAGATCCGTAACACTCTCGCGACCGATAACTGCTTCCCTTCTCGCGTTATCGACTGTAAGTGGCAATCGTTACGAATACGATGGGAGAGAGAGAGAGAGAGAGAGAGATCGGGCACTCGACGGAAAGAGGAGGTATAGGGAAAGGTAGAGGCGATCTTTCGCGCGTACGCCCGACGGTTCATTTTTCACGAGCGTCGCTTTTCCGAGATTCGGGGCGCGTGGTTCGGGACAGCTGCGAGGGTGGTGCGTGTTTCAGCGGAAACGAGGCTTAACTTTCCCGGCCGATAACCGGTCGACTGGCGAAACCAGATCGCGGAATTACACGTAGAGGAATTTCGAGCAACGTAACAGGGACAATAGGACGGCGGAGGAGAGAGGAAAGTTTGGCGATACAGTAATGAGACCGGGTAGGGCGGTAGTAGTTTGGAGTGGCCGTTGTTCGAGGAAGCGGTTTCTATCCGCGGCGAATCGCGCGTTGGAACGGGAAGAAAAGTCGCGAGATTGATTTCACCGAGGTACATAGGTACGCGGCCACGGGGAATTCGTCGAATCGAGGACGCGTACGAAATCGAAAGCTTTAATTACGCTGAATTACGGAGGCGAGTTGTTGCGGAGTAAAGCGTCGGATACACTCGACGGACGGTACGTGCAGGTGACTCGTTTATCTCGTGGTTTTAATTCCCTTGTAACGAGTCGCGATAACGTTGCCGTGCTACGTTGTAAACTTCGTTAACACGCCATCGTTTCGCCTCGCCTTTTCAAACCGGCCCCGATACTCCGCGGCCTGCCATTCGAAACCTAACAGGTTGTCTCTTTTAACGGCTCAATTTCCCCGTGAAATATCGCAACGCCGACGCTGCCCCTGCACCCCCGACGGTCTTATCGTTTACGGATCGCGTCAACGTCCAGCAAGAAACGCTCTCGCGAGAATCCCCGCGACCTCGGGGTAAAAACCGCTGCCCGATATATCACCCCTCACCCGGGGCACAATTACTCGCTCGCGAAGGGGTTAAACCTAGCCACCGTGGCACGTAGTACGAACGGCGTCTACTTTGGCGAAAAGAGAGGGGTGTCGAGAGAGAAGAAGCGAGAGAGAAGGAGGATGAAAAATTCGCGGGGCGGAGAGGACAATGGCGAGCCGTGGCTGCGAGGGGGATTTCGCGTCGCGACGCACGAATGCGCGCTGGTAGAGGCCGAACGAAGACCGAGGCTC
>NIJG01000001.1:404822-433214 GCA_002201625.1 Euglossa dilemma
CCGTTATATTTCCCCGCGACGCCGTCCACCTATCTCCGGCCTGGGGAAAAACTGCCCCGGGAAGGCTAAAAGAAGATAATCGATGCGATTCGAGTTATCGGACAGCCGGCCAGACGCTCGTCCTCGTCGACGTCGTGGTCGTCGTCGTCGTCGTGGTCGTCGTCGTCGTGGTCGTGGAGAAAACGATCGCGACGAGGTCACGGGACGCGGCGAACCCCTCTCTGGTCGATGAAGTTTCATAATTACGGCCCGTGGAACGACTGGGAATGAACGGACGGGGGCCGCTTAACGAGGTTAATCGAATACAAACGAATCGATATACGGGTATACGGGGCGAAAACGTGGACCGTGAAATTCGTAGCCGCGACCGTGAGTCCCGGGATAAATGGCTGGTCGATTACGCGGAAAAGACGTCACGAAGGAGAACGGATAAGGCTGCGAAGAGGGGCCCAGCGCGAATGCACGCTCGAGCCATCCTTCGGTACGCCCTGATAAATCACCGTTTACCGATGGTCTTTAGGGAGAAGGATCCTCTCCCGTTGCCCTTATCGCGCGGCATTATCCGCGAAATTGCTCGTTCGCCTTCTCCCGCCGGCGCGGAAGGACGCGAGGAGCGATTATCATTCACCGGCGACGACGATTCGATTATCGGGGCGGAAAAGAAAGACGCGTCTGCGTCTGCCGATCGGCGATTTCCTCGCGAAAGCTTTCCCTCGGCGCGGCGAGGCGCGTTAACTTTTAATTGAAATTTTGCAGCAGCCGCGGCGACGCCTCGCGGTATCTGGCTGTTACGAGCGCGTAGCAGCGGGAAATCCGTCGAAATTCGCGATAATGCGGCGGATTAGCGGGGTTAAAATTTAGTTAGGGAATCGAGCCCGAAAATTGCGGCCACTCCGGGTGGTCTGCAGGTTCTCGCCGGGACAGAGGGAACGGTATCGCGTGTGCTAGCCGGCTGAAACGCGGTGGCAAGTTCGTCTGGAGATTACGCCGCAAAATTCGAGCGTCACGGCATCGATAACCCGGGCATCGTCGCGTTAATACGTTGACGTTAATAAAATACAATGTACCGAGCTATACACCGTCGCTCTATAATTTGCTTCCTCTCTGCCTCTCTCTTTCTGCCGCGTGCGCGACCGAGCGACCGGCACACGGCTACCGTGGGACATCGTCGTGAATTATCGCGCGTGTAGCAATAATTATCGTTCCATGCAGCGATTGTAAAAGCGTATTGATCTGTCGCGACCGCTGCGTGGAACCTGTTGTAGCATCGACGGCCAATGAATTATCGAAGGGTATACATCCGTTGAAAACGAGAGACACACGGGGCAGCGATAAAAGAGGTGACGGAGGAACACAGCCCCGGCAGGGTGAATAGGCGGAGGTGGAAAAAAAGCAAGGAAAAAAGGAAAGGAGAAAAAGGAAGGGAAAAAGGAAGGAGAGAAAGGGAGAAAGAAAAAGAGAACGGAAGGCGTTGCTCCGTCGAGCGGCAACAACGAGCAACGATTCTCGCGTCGCCTCGAATTGTTCCAACGAATCGATTCCACCCCTATACACACCGGAGGGTGGTAGGAAAGGCCGGGTGAAACCACGTGCGCCCTCGTGGCCGCGGACCGAGAAATAATCGGGCTACGTTTCGCGAAACGACTCGTAAACGTCGCGCGCCTCGCTCGCTCGCTCTTCCGCGCGTCCGAGACCGCTCGAGCTCGCCTCGTTTTCGACCTTTCCAAATTACCGGCTGCACCGGCGTGGGTGGCAGTTGCCAGCTGATTAACGACCCCGCCGCGATATTACAACGAAAGGGCCAATTCACGGCAATTGATCGATTTACCCGAACGCGTCTGAGCACGCGAGCCGTCGCGATAAGGCGGACCTCGGAAAGCGGCCTGCTCTCCGTTTGATATATCGTTCCGTCCCGCCGATATAGAAAATTCCCTCGAAACGGAAAGTGGCCAACCACGCCGATGCGAAACGAAACAACGAAAGGGAAAGCGTTCCGATTTAACCCTCTTCTCCTTCCCTTCCTTCGATCGGGCGTCGATTCGCCCGGAAACCGAGCGTGCGTCCATCCAGTCGTCCGCGAGCGGCGTTTCGGCGAGAGATTAGCGTTTAGCTAGAAAAGCGTGGGAAGGGAAGAAGAAACGTCCGAGTCCTCTAGAGTCTCTCGATCCCGAGAGCTCGGTCGGCCGGAAACGCAAGCGGACGCGGAGACGTTGGAGGAACGCTCGGTGATTTGTCGCCGCGGCCGGAAGGAAAGGAAAAAGCGGACGCTTAAACGATCGCCGTTTATCGCGTCGCAACGAGAATAGTTGCCTTACCTCGGCGCAGTTCGAACAATCCGCGCTAACGCCAGCCCCGCCGCTTTTTCTGCCCGACCTTCCGGTAATTGCCACCCGGTCGCTGGGCAACTTTCCCGCGCCGTTATTTTCCTCCAACTTCTCGACCCGCCCCCCACGGTTCACGGCCCTATCGATGACTACGATCCAGCCACCGCCACGGTGCGCCACCTTTGATCAACTTCCAAACAACTTATACAATCGGAAGAGGATGGCCGCCCGGTCATCGCAGACGTCGAATTATACCTTCGATTCCGATCCCGATCCTCCCGGTCGGCCGGCCTCCTCTCCCAAAGGGAAAGAAGATGCGAGTCGTTCTTCAGACCGGGAATTATCTTTGTTTATCCAGCCGGCGAGTCCGCCGGCGATCGCGGCGGGTATTCGAGATCCGGCCGTGCTGGGAATCGCGGTCGATCGACAACCTCCTCGTTACTTTCATCCAGGATTCCGGATTCGCGTCGATGGAAGACGCTAACGAGATGCGGAAAAAAACGGGTCGCTCGGAGGGAAGCTCTTTGTCCGTGGCTGGCCGGAAGTCCCTCGGATCGGTAGGTTCGGCCGCGCAGCGTTTGACGGAGGATCGTTAGAGAACACCCCGATGCTCGCTCGTGATTCTCTCGATTGGTCAAGTGAGACTCGGAGAAACCGTTAACCGTCTTGATCGTTATCCGCTCAGGGGCGAATTACCATGGAAACAACGCATGGACAATCGCGACGTTACACGGACACAGGCGACGTACACACGTGCGACTTCCATTCGAACGCGGGCGAGAGCGTGGCCGCGCGAGGGGAGACGGTAATCGACGGCCAGTCGATAATCTAATTCGCTGGTAATCGCTAATTGCGAATAGGTCTCCGTATCGAGGGCCGCGTCGAAAGCCGCGTCGAAAGCCGCGTCGCGATTACGACGTTAACGACGAGTCGATTCGACGTCGGTCGCGCGCCCCTGCCCGTAACCGCGGATCGTTCCGACGCCCGCGTTTTCCCTTTTCCGGGGCGAGATTGCGCGAAAACATCCGCGACCGATCGATCTCCGACTAGAGCCGGAGCTGTATGGCCGAAAACACCAGCCGTTAAGTAGCAGGAAAAACCGTTCGTTCTTCCTCCGCCGCGATTAATTCGGTGTGTCGCGTCCCCGGAGTGGAAACTAGCTCGCGCCGCTGCAAACTATATCGGGGCTATTTTACATTCCGTATTTCCCGGTTCGTTATTTATGCAAACCGCCGGAATATACGATGAGAAAATGTATGTTTATGCAAATAGTCCATACAAACATTTATTTATGTTTCGAGGGTAGCCTTAACCTTTAACCACCTTGTTCTCCGCTCTATTATTCGTGTCTCCCGCTTCGGCCCGGCCAACGAGAAACGGCGTTAAGTGGAATTATTCGTGTAACGATCCCGCTTGAAAAGAGCCTCTTCTCTGGCTGCCCCCTGCCCCCTCGGCCCGCTCGCCCTCGATTAGCCGTGTTCGTTCAACGCGTGTAATCGATTTCGCGTCGGTATCGCGAGTCGCGATAATTATTAATACGTTAAACATCGATAATTAAAGTAACAACGAGAGGGACGAGAGGCAACGACGATACGCGTATCATCGGTTTACGCACACGCGTAACCATTAAACGCGTATTATTCCGCACGTTCGATTATACGCTCGAGAGCTTGTACCCGCGCGACCGTCGGGACAATGGCGGACGGGGATTAAAAATGTGGATATTTCTTGGGCAAACAGCGTTCCTCGCGCTCCGCACCCTGCACCCCTGCTTCTCGGCAATTTCTTCCCTTTGCGACGAGCAAATCGTCGCAAAGTCATCGTGCGCGTCGCGCGCTCGCGATTCCTCCTTCTTCGCTTTCCTTTCTTTCTTTCTTTCTTTCTTTCTTTCCACGACGATAAAGTGTCGTTGTTCTCGGAGATGGAGCATCCTTGTGCCTAACTCGCAATTAGCGTCTTCTAACGACGACGAGTCGCAGAGGGGCCTGGCTGCACGTATGGCTCGTGTTTCTCTCTGTGACGTTGCCTGCTTTGTGAAACGTTGCGCGCAGAGGAGCAACGGGATAAACGGCGCGGAGGGAAAAGTAGTGGGAGGTGAAAAGAAACGTACGGGCAGCTTTATTTGATTTAATTTAATTATCGCTATTCCCTTTGCGGTCGCGGCACAGTACCGTAACGACAGACTTCGCGTAAACGTTTCATCGCGTGACTCGTTCATTCCTCTTTTGCTTTTATCCGCGTAACGAGTCATCGGTGACGGACGAGGACGAGAAAGAAGAAGAAAAAGAGGTAGAAAAAGAAGAAGCAGGAGAAGGAGTGGTAGCAGACAGGGTGAAAAAACGAAAAGACTAGAGCGGGGGGAAAAGCGAAAACGTGGCCGGGTTGGAAAACAAAAAGAAAAAAGGAAAAATATCCGGATGGGCTTTCGCGGCGGTCGCGTTAATTAAAATAATGCTTACGAGATAATTAATTTGCGGCCGGACAAAGTGATGAACGAGCGCACAGCTACGCTGTTCGCGCGGTGCGAGCGCGAGCGCGCCTGGCAATGGGAATATAACGCGAGCCACCGAGAGGATATTTAGTATTCGCAAATTAATCGATTACAGTTAATTGTCATCCCGTGTTGGAACACGAGCCTAGTTGATCGTTAGGACGAGTACGTTACCGCGGCAAGTCCCGTTGCTTTGCGCGCCGATCGTGAAAAGACATATGCGCGGCCCTGCGAACGCCCGGCGCCCGTTTCAGCTCGCTAATCACTGGAAAAATACGCTCGCGTCCAGCTGAAATTAATGAACATAAACGCGCGGACGTTAAAGCGATATTAAAACGAAGACAGGAGAAAAGCGGTGATACGCGGCCAAGCTCTCGTACCGCTTAATTAGAACCGGTACCAGGCTTAACTATTAAATTAATGAACGTTAGTATTATCCTGTGGCCGCTTTGGCTATATTTCCATTGCTCTCGTATCATTTCTTCGGCAAATCTCTATTCCGCGTTCAGCGCCGCGTTCAGCATTGCGTTCACAGCCACGTGCTCGATTCCACGCGCGAATCGTCTCTTTTCCATCGGATCTCCAGCTCGGTGAAGGCCGTTTTCACCGCCCCCCGCGCACTCCCTTTAATGCCACCGTTCAAAGTACACGTTCGATCAGCCGCCATGCACCGGGTCTCCAGGTAAGTCGGTTACCCCATCGCGAGTCCGCCGGACGCGAATCGAATCTCGAGGAAAATCAAACCGTTCGCCGGCAAGTTTTCCCCTTCGAGGGTGAATCGAGTTAGCTCGTCGCGTTCGATGACTTTTACTCCTCGCCGCCAGCAGCACGCCTCGAGATCTCCGTTTATAAGTTCGTCCTGGGCCAGCCGATATTTGCATTTCGCCCCGAAAGGCTCGAACGCGTTGCTGAATTTTCCTCGAGATTAAATTTCCGCCAACTCGCGCAAATCGACGCGTCGCGCTCCTCGAGTCCTCGAGTTCCTCTCGTCGGACCGCGGACCACCCGGCGGCCACTGTTATTAACTCGACGGTTTCAACGGATTCGAATTCTTCCCCCGCGCGAGTTTCACGCGTAAAGCCGAGACCGGGTGTTTATCCAGCGGATAAACGGAGGAACTCGCGACCGATTTTATCCCGAACCATCGATCTCGTTAGGATTTCAGGCAGACGCTTCTCCCGGTCGACGCCGTCGTGCTCTCTTATCTCGATTTATAGCGCTGCGTGGAAAACTAATTTCGTCCGACTTGCCAGCCGTTTCTACGTTTCCTTCGGCAAGAAATAGAGCAAGGCCGATCGCTGACATTCCGCGGCCGTACTTTCCATTAACACCGACAGTGACGGACCGTCGTGTACTCGGCTGCTCGGTACACCGCGCGCTGTCCGTGACCAAAAATTAATTTTATTTCATTCCGCGAAGAACCACCTGTTACGCAGGCGGCGCGTCTGACGTCGAGCGGATCGCTTCTTACGTATTCGCGAAATAACTTGTTTCGAACCGTTAACACGGCAATTCCGGACTCGTTCTCGCGTCCTCGGGTATCGATGAAATCGCGATCGAGAGGCTCCTTACACATCTTACTTACATCTACGCGTCGCGAAACATCCATCCAGAACGCGACCCCGTTTTCCCTCCTCCGGATTTAATGCTTTCGCGACCCTTAACCCGAGTAGCGTCATCTTATTTCTCGACGTCTCGTTTCGGCCTTTCACGTTCGCGTACGAAGAGATGCACTCGTCGATCGCAACGTTCCCGGCGACACTCGATTTCTCGTTCCGCGGCCTGATTTATCGACGTGTATTCCGGCGCGATATCTGCCGCGGTGCGGGTTGTCGTCGCAGGAAGAATAACAACCCGTAGAATTGGAAGAAACAAGAAGCGTTCCTCTTCTCGCCCGTAGCGAGAGTTGCATCCCGCCGGGCTTCTGGCTTTCTTTCTTTCTCCCTCCAACTCTCTATCTCTCCCTCGCTTTCTTTCATTCCCTCTTTCTCCCCTTTCCCGCGTTATCCGACGTTCCCGGCGAGCTCGGAAATCGTGCGCGGTCTGCCGCGAAATGCACGGATATTAAAAGCTCCTTATAAAAATCGCGCGAATTCTGACGGGCTGGCGCTGACAGATAGACGATAAGCTTCACCGTTAATAAACGCCAATGACGGTCGCGTATTTTATCCACGTGCGAAATTAATTCGCCTCGTAACGCGATTTTCGTGGAACAAGCGTTTCGCGGGTACAGGAGAATATCTGTCAGGCCTGTAATCAAGTTTAAAACTCGATTCGGCAAACTGGATTGTATCGCGGAATAACCTAGATAAATTCGTTACTTAGGAACACGGTATCGAAGGAAAAGTTGGCGGACGATCGAGGAGCAGAGCAGCCACGGTCAAGTGGAACGGGCTGCACCGTCGTCGAGAGAACAGAAATTAATCGGCTGAATTATTCGATTTATACGCGGCCCCCTCGCGGTGGACCGAGCCCGATCGAGTCATCTGGGTCATCGACGGAATTCGTCGCTGCTTCAGTTTAATCGATGAAACGGCTGGCCGTAAGTAAAACGACCCGACAGCGACGCGCCTGTTCGATCGTAAAGCGGTAAAGCGACGGTAAACGTCTCGCGGTGGCAAACATCTTTTAAACGGGCACCCTTAACGAGCGGGGTCAACTCGAGTATACCGATTCATTTCCGTGCCTTTTACCGTTTGCTTCTGCGACCAGTATCAACCGTCTCGGTCCTTTTCCTCCGCGAACCACCACCAGGCGAGACCAAGAATTACGCGCAGCCGACTTTGTTCCACGAGTTTCGGCCGACTCTCCGCCCGCGCCTCGATTTATCGCGTTACAACCCACCACTGACACTTACACCGACGCGCGTGGCCTGCCACGCCGGCAGTCGAGGGGGCTGAATTTTATTTACTTTTAGCGAATCGATCGACCACGAGAGACGGAGGAAAGAGGTGGAAAGAGGAGGAAAGAGGCCGGGCCAAGGGGTGGAAAGGAGAGGTTGCTGGGTCACCGGCAACCCTGGCAAAGCGAACCGAAGAGTTACGTGGCCTCGCTACCCGACCGGCCTTTCGCTTCTCTAACGTTATATCATCGTCTGCTTCCTCCGAGGCCGTGAATTTACGCCGACAAATCGGCCCGAACATCGCCACCGATTTTCCCTTCCGTTCTTCCAACCCCTTTTTCCCTGTCTCTCTCCCTCGCTCCCTCCCTTTCCCTCCTTCTCGCTCATCCCGACCGCCGTTACGTTTCACGGTTCGACGCCTGCTGCACTCTCCGCCGAATTACTGTAATATAATGTTCGCCCGAACCCGGCGGTCTTTGTCAATGTTTTCGACAGTACCGTCGATCTACTTCCGCGTTCCTGCTGCTCCATTCTCCGTTTTCTCCGCTCTTTCCTGCTTCGTCGCGACACCGTTTCCGGCGACCGGATCACGATACGGAAAGCAACGAAACTCGATCGATGAAACGGTAAAAGAGACGTCGCGACGCGACCTCGTGCCGCGGAGACGTCACGACGGGAACAATCCTCGCGAAGACCGCTGACCGCCGCGAAACGATGGGAATCGAAACGATCCGCGGAACGAAATGAAAGTTAGCAGCTCGGAAGATCGCGTTAGAGTTTCAAACGCCGTTTAACCCGTTTACCGGTGGCCGGTTGAAAACTGCTCCACAAATCCGCTGACCGAAAATAACACAGCGAACGTTTTCGCGCGCTCGATCGGACCGGCGGAACTTCTCTCCCGATGCAACACCTCCGCAACGCGCCGCGGCGCTGATCGGCGCCGGTGGTTTCCAACTTTCCCTAACTTCTGTTTGCAAACGCCGTTTCCATCGGTATCACTCGAACCCGCGCATAATTCGCGCGAGTTTGCAGCCCGTCAGATACCCGATAACGTTTCATCCGACCAGGCCAATCAAACGTTTGCCCAACTATGCGACGTACCTCTCTGCGAATCCCGAGATCCGCTGCCGCGAAAATACGCACGCGGTACGTTAAGGCGAATTAAAGCTGGATTAATAACGATCCGGCGGACACCGGCCAACTCCGAACCGCCAACGGAGAATATACGCGATAGAGATGTTCTGCAACTCGAGGCGGATAGTCCCATCGCCATGCTCGTATCGCTGCGAAAGCAACGAGATAAAAGCTCCGGCCGGGAATAGGACGAGTTCGGGAATAACGAACGATCGATTCGAAGCGTCGTCCTCGCGACGCCGAGTTAGCCTCCGCGACAACGCGGACGTACGCCCGGCCCCCGGTTCTTTACGATTATCCTTCCGTTTGGCTCCAGACGAGTCTTACCATCCTCCACGCGAGCATCTTTCTTCCTTCCTTCCTTCCTTCCTTCCTTCCTTCCTTCCTTCCTTCCTTCCTTCTTTCCTCCTAGGTTTTACGACGCAACGGAAGTCTCCGGCCGCGCCACTGCCAAATGGAAGGATAATTTCGCGAAACCGGGTCAAACTTTCGACGCTCCGGCACGCCGGACCGCGTTTGCCTTTTTCTTGTTTCATCGCGAGCAACTTCGTTTCGTCGTTTGCATCCGCGCCACCCACTGTCTCCCGCTAGCCAGTTCTCCTTCCTTAAACGACTGTTTTTTCCTAACTCGATCCACGAATGAGAGACGTCGCGGAAGGATTTGGCTTCGCCCGAGAGACCGACGAATCCGGCGAGCATCCACGGCTCGGGGCAAATAAAAGGATTTCTTTCGATTCCGGATTGTCACTGTTCGCGAGCTCGAGCTTTGCTACGGTAATTCAAGCGCCTCGTATCGTCGCTCGCGATCGTATTCGGGGTAACGCTGCGGCAGGGTGCATTCGCCCGAAACGAGAGGATCCTACCCGACTTTGAATTTTCAGCCAAGACTCTAAGCATCTTTGTCGGTCGTTAAAATGTCCTAGTAATATCCAATTCTCTCTAGCGTGCAACCTTCGTCTTGTCCCACTTTGTCTCCTTCTGCCTCCTACCTCTCCTTTCGTTGCCCTACGCGTCCCCTCATTTCCATACACTTTTTTTTTTTCTCCTCTTTACCCCGTTTTGTTTCCGTTGTAATTCCATTGTAAATAACCAGGTGCCGCGGAGAATCCGATCCGGCGGATTGCAAATGAAAATATTTATGCTGGCGGTGAGGCAGGGCCGGTTGCGCTCACGGCGGCGTATCGCGCGCGCGGATGCACCGAGGCTGCGTTGATTTTCGCGCAGCACGCGGCGCGACTCATTATTTTCAAATAAAAGCGAATAATAATCTCTCCTCCGGTTGCTACGCGACTCGGCGCCGTTCCGCTCCGTTTCACCGAAATTTACGGAAAATACGATGGACGTTTTTCGAAGCGATAACGAGTAGATAATGCGTATCAATACGTATCATTCGCTCGTTACCGCTCCCGGCGCTCGCGGATGCCCGAGTTTATTTTCGCCCGCCATTGTTCCAAATCCGCGTTGCACAGGCCGCGGGGCCGCGAGAATTACCCGTTCATCGGCACGCCAAGAATTTCCTCCTGTATTTCGACAGACCGAGAGAAGGGAACCAAGATCGGATGTCCCGAAGTGGTTCGCGTACACGCGAGGAAAGTCGGGATTGGAAACGGGAACCGGTGACCCGCCTGGAAAATCTATTTCCCAGCGTTCGTCCTGCTCGTTTTTATCATCAACGAGAACAATACGCGGCTACGGGAAAAGAGGAAAGGGAGCAGCTAATACGGCGGTACGTCGATAAAACTGGCGGTCGCGAAAATTGGGTTATCTCCTTTTCGTTCGTTTGTTCGTTCGATTTCACGCAGAAATTCAGGCAAATCCAGCCATGTCGCTGTTACGGCAGCGGCAACTCCTTTGCAACGACGCGATTAAAACTACAGGAGAGCCCCGGCCGTTCCTGCCTCCGTGCCTGTATACGTGTCGCGATGTATATACGCCCGCACGCGTGTATCCTCGTCGAAAATGTAAAAAAGGACGGGAAGAGTTGGACGAACGGGATGTTGGTCGGCGAGCGAAACAGAGAGAGAGAGAGAGAGAGAGAGAGAGAGAGAGAGAGAGAGAGAGAGAGAGAGGAGAGAAGCGGGAGGTCGTGTAACGAAGGAGTTAAAACCGCGGTTACAGCTTCTCTGACGTGATTTCGCGTCGCGTCACCGAAAATGTAGCCGCGGCGAGCCAATTAAAATACACGCTCGGATAACGAGACACCGGGTCACGAGGATTTCAAGCATTAGGCAAATGCGGTACGCAGAGGACGCATTGACATTCGTGGCCCCGGAGCAAAAAGGGGTACACCGGCGGCGAACGGCCGAGAACAAGCGGAGCTTTCGCCTTGCTTTTGTCCCCGAAATTATCCGAGGCTGCCGCCGCGGCTTTTTCCACGCTCGCCCGCCTCCTAATCCTGTATCTTTAAGGCGAGATTACACCGTGGCCCCGTTCGAGCGTCGTTTAATATCGTCCCGGCTCGAACGCCCGACGGGCGAAATTAAAATTTGACCGGCTCCGCGAGGCTTTCGCGAGGCTTCCGCGAGGCGGACCATCCATCCAGCGACAACGTATCCTTTCCTATTTCCGTACGTGCACGCTGCCGTGAAAGTGCTTTTGTAATCCGGTGACTCAGGATTTTCCACGGAGCCGGGACGACCGACGACGACGCGAGTTCGTTATTGAAGCGATAAAATTGCTTCGGATACGAGCTTCCATTCGTTCGTTCGTTCCTTTCCGAAACCGATCCCAAGGAGCTTATCAGAGGGATTTTTCGAATATATACGCGCGATATTTATTAAAGTCCCGTAACTCCGGAATGTATCGTGATACACGTCGCGCGCGTGGATCGATCGAAGCGGACAAAAGCGATATATCGGCGATCGGAGACGAGCAGGAGCGTTGTCCTCGTCCTCGTAGTCGTCCTCGATGCAGCGAGTCGTTCGGCGAGGAGCGAGCGCGTGGTACTCGTAGAAAATTGGCGAGATCGTTTTCGACAAATCCTTTTCCTCGTTAATTATGTGGCGAGCATTAACGCGGCCATTAATCACCGGCGCGACAATCTAAAGCACGTCTTGCCAGCGGCGTATCTAACGGGCTACGCGTTTTCACATCGACCGCGTAAATTTCTTCGCGGGCTAATGGCATTAAATTCCCTCGCGCGCCATTTAATTCCCGCGCCCTGCATGCAGCGGCGGCCTATTCCACAGGAATCGATACTATAACGACGCGTGCCTTACATTTATCTCCCTGTCGCTGTCTCGGTGTCCCTTGTCCCGGAATCACCGAAATCGCGATCTCTACGCGATCCCGTCCCGGGTCCAAGTCACGTATCGCGACAATCGTGGGGAATATCGATCCCGCGTGAATATTTTAACACGCGCGGCACGAACACGCGTTACACCAGCCGCCCGGAAATCGTCGTCGCTCGGCCGAACGGCTTTCGCGCGTTTTCCGCCTTTCCGTCTATACGGCGCGGGCACAAACGCGTACAAACGACGAACGGCGACCAACGGAGACCAACGACGCGACGCGACGCGACAAGTGGAACGAGTCGTCCTTGTTTATCCCCAGATCGGCCGGCAGCCACACGGGTAGCGTGAGATTTTCTCGACCTCGGCTCTGTTTACACGCGTATGTGTCAACACGAGGTGCCAGATCGTCCCGAATGTTTTCCATCGCGCACACATGCGCTCCAAGGACATCCACGGGAGCCGAGGGTATCGGAGAATTATCAATGGAGCTAGTTGCTCGGAAAGGAATTCGTGTCGGAGATACCGCCGGTTCTGGCCTGTCGCCGCGATAACGCGCCCTCGTAATCCTCGAAAGCGGCAAGAATGCCGTCGTCGTCGTCGTCGTCGTCGCGGAGGCTCGTCGCGGCGCTGAGCCTGGACCGATGGAGCAAAAATATTCCACATACCTGCCGGTCGTGCGCCGTCTCGATCCGCTGCTCGCAAGATCCGTGTTATCCCTGGCGGAAGTGCGTGGCGTCGGCACCGCGTCGAAAACAGGGAAATCCATGGTGTCCGCGGCAAGGAATCCGACCATTGTCACTGGAAATCAACGTTAACGCACTACATCGACATTGCACGACGTGTCACGATCGGCGTTCGAACGGTCACCGACGACTAACCCGGAGATGCACCAGAGAATGTAATCCGACGACGGAGAGACGGACAGACAGACACGGCCACGTCCGAGGGCACCGTCTTCGTTGATCAACCTCCCGACACTCCGGGTGTATCTTATTCCTCGCAGCAACTGTCACACGTGTTACAGAGTGCCCACCGTTCACTATCCGTCGCGTATATCACTCACTGTTCGCGTCACGGACACACTGTTCGCGTCTCACCGACTGCCACTCGTCTGCCACGTAGTCCCGATCCATTCACGCGAATTCTAGAACCTCTCTCTCTCTCTTCCTTTCTTTCTTTCACTCTCGCTCGCTCGCTCGCTCGCTCGTTCTCTCTCTCTCTCTCTCTCACTCTCTCTCTCTATCTCCGCTGGTATTCACTAACGTGCGTGTCGTAGGTATCACTGGAATGACATCGTCCCAGGTACAGAGCACCACTCTATCTCATCGACGAGGACGATGCACGAGGCTCATACTGTCAGGAGGAAGCGATGGAGACGGTGTCGAGCAGCCCCGAGGATCTTGTTCCGCCAGCACCGTGCAGCATCACGGCATTCGCGTCGCGGAACGTTTCTCACACTCGCGTGTCTTTGGTCGGGCGAACGGTAGTAGCAGGGGTTACGCGTCGGTGACGCGTTTCCACGACTGGACGGAGAGAAAGACCGAGGGACGAGGCCACAGCGCGGAAGTAAACAGGATTACGCGACGCGTGTCCGGTGGAGCGAACAGCGGGGGGTCGCTCTCGTGGCTGTTCGTGCTCCTTGGAATCCGATCGGTCGTTCGGAGCTAGGACGTCGGCGGCGAACGGGAGCGAGCTCAACATAGATCACCCGTCATCCGACTCGCGCGAGAGTTGGTACGAAACTACTCGCGAGTTCTCCGTCGAGCGTACTTGCATCCCCACCACCGGCCAAGCAGCGTTCCCCCACCGACGCCTCGCGTAGGGCACACGCGCCCCTTACCCCCTCCTTCTAATGGGCACGCACCGAGCTACCCGGAGCGTGACACACGCTCACGCTTCTGGAGGGGGCAACGGTCGCGTGGCGGGCTGCCCTCGCGGTGGGGGAACAGAGGGCAAGGGGTGCGCGATCCGAACCGACGGAGAGCGTCGCGTGGCGCGAGAGAGACCCAGCGACGCGCCGCGCTCGCGCACGCGCCCTTCTCTCCTCCGGGAATGTATCCTCGTGAAATGTACGGCAAGTACCTACCTACCTACCTACCTACGTACCTACGTACGTGCGGGATAACGACGAAGACCGTGGGTGCAGAGACCTCTACCTACGTGCCACCACCGATGGCGCACCGACAGTACCCGTACTTATTACGATTAGCCGTACTCCGAATCCAAACCGAACAATCCGGCCAGATCCAGTTTTTCCCTCGGCCGTCGGGTTTTTAAATGTCCCGCCGCGGCTGCCGACGCACGCTACCGACGCCGCTGCCACCGGTTCGAACGACCGCGTTCGCGCCCCGTGGCGCACCGGGCCGACGACGGACGGGGAAGCGAATCCCGTCGCCTCCTTGTTGGACGTCGTGGAATGTCAAACAGGCCGGGCAGAAGTTTGCTCGTATAATAGCGCAGCCTTCAGCCGCGATATGTCTTTAGAGCTTAGGTTTCGCTCTGCCGAAGGGTAAACGTTTGCCATCGACAAATATTTGTCAACGTTCGCGGCAGGGATACTCGTGCCTCTTCCTTCGGCCTGAAACGCGTCCGACTCGCGCGATGGCTCGTCATTAAATTTCGAATACCTCCGGAATCGTTTGGCGTCGCGGTGCCGCCAGGGGATCGGCGCGCGTGCGCCGCTCGATCCTGCGGCATGCGTCCTCCGGAAGAGAGACGCGGGTAAACGCGTACGCAATGGGAGCGACGGGGACGTGGACGTCGACGTCGACTACCACGAGGATGACGGGGATGATCGTGCCGGTGGGAAGCTGCTCGGCGACAGCGGCAACGATGATAACGAGAGTTACGCCGGCGTTACGCGCTGTCTAGAGGGAATATCGTCTCGTAACTGCGAACTCCGCGCCGCTGAATATTTTACGTTCGCACGCAGACGACGAGGAGGATAGACAACGCGGCTGGAGAAACGTTTCGACCGCGACCTGGCTGCGGATCTTTGCCACGAATGGCCGACCCCCTACAACCCCCCCTCTTCCCCGGTGTATTTCGGTTTTCCTCGTAATTCCAATCCCGTTTTGGCCCTGACGTTTACAAATGCACGGCAAGGGGTGCGGCGAGAGGCGAGGAAAGAGAAAGAAGCGGCGTGGAGTGGGTTAATCGGTTAGTCGAACGACCTCGAGCGATTGGATAGCAGACTCCGTAGCGAAAGTCGAGATAATACGCATCGATTCGGTTTAATTCGGCCGGGGAAGTGACCGAACTTGAACGGAGAATCCCGAGACGGCAGAGGGAACCGTGAAATGACATTTCGTTTGACATAACCGACGGTGATAACGAGGAATGGTAGCGCTAGGTTACGTGCTTCCTCGAGAGGATATTAATCCGTAATGATGCACTCAGCCCGCTGGATCTTCCAAGTTTGCGTACCGCGATGCAGACAGAGAGATATCGGAGGTAAGGAAGAGCGCGCGCCGCGTACTGCGACAGGGGAACTGAACTTGCAACTCTGCTGTTCGCGGGAGCAGCCAGTTTCATTGAAATTCACCCTCATGAATACCGTCGATACACTCGATCCAGACACAAGAGAACCTTATCGATCGCGGCTGCTTCTCGATTAAAATGTTACACCGCGTATCGATCGATCCAGGGATTCTGACACGATGTCTGTAGTACGTCTGTCTCGTTAAACGCCAAGCGGGTACCTACCGACCCGCTGTCACTCTCCCGCCATACCTCCTACCCAACGCCGAGCAACAACAACGCAACGATTAGAGAAATCGGATCTTCCTCCGGTTCGTAGACATAGTTAAACGTCCTCTTTGATTAAACCAGACCTACCGTCCCCTCCTCTCTCCTTTTTGCCGCATAATTTTCCCTCCGAAAACTCGAGCGAGCAGGCGCGATTTACCTGCTCTATTTTCCTAAGAGCCGAACAACGCCAGACTGCCGCGAGATCGTAAAAATGTACGGGATAAAGGGAGAGAGAGGAGGAGAAGAGGAGAGAGGTCGAGTCTGGATCTCCTGCCGCTCTCTTTTCGTCCGACCACCACCACCACCTCCACCGCTGCCGCCGCCGCCACCACCACCNAAACGCCGCCGCCACCACCACCACCGCGCTACAACACGAAGAATGCCAAGTGGGAAAAGTTCCAGCAAGTCATAATTGTCGAGAATTGGAAACTGCCACCCTCTTCCTGGCTGGAAGGTTACCGGGCAAATCCTCGGACACGAGATTAAGCGGGACTGCGGCTTAATTGATTTTCTAATGTGCCGTATTAATGGATTGATCCGAGGCGACGACCTCGAAGTTTGCTATTGTCGCGCGTTCGGCCAGCGGGAATATCGACCCTGTGCCCACCTACACGCCACCCCTTAGAAATCATTCAGCCACCTAGCTATCGCTTTCAGCGACACACAGAGTCGATGAACCGCGAGGAGCGACGAGTAATTACCCGAAAGTAACGACCACGTCAGAGGGATCGCCGTGGCGCCACGAAAACACCGTCACCTCGATACCAACGACAACCCCTTTTTAATCTCGTTCGAGTTCCAGTTTCGAGCACGAGGAACTCGCTTTTGCGTCTACTCGAGCGGCGAGAGGAGAGAGAAGACTTCGATCGGAGCCGGTGTACTCGGTATTCGGTGTATTCGGTAGGTGGCAAAACGCCGGGAACATCGCCGCGCGCGGCTGCACCATTTTCCCTCGTAAATATCGAGAAAGTCTTTCCCGTTCCCCGTCTATGAAAGGCAACAACGAGCTTGTCCCTTGTAGTACCTCGCGCCGACAACTTTTCCTCTCTTTCGGGAAATCGCGTGCCTCGCCGGAAAAATAACGCGGATTCCGTTCAGCCTGGCTTAGTCTTAAATATTACAGAAAGTTGGAGCGACGACGTTTCCCGACGACTTAATGGTAGCTCCGCGACGCTCCGACGTTTCGTACAATTTAAATTTTCAAACTGCTTATTGTCCGCCGTGACTTCTCGTTTCTGGTGTTTTCTTTGAAAACTGTTTCGCCATCCCCTTCGGCCCTTCCCGCCCCCCCCCTTCTCGCCCCCTTGCTACTTCTATTTATCTGCGCAGCGTGGAAATCGACAAGCGGAGCGTAAAAGTGGTCCCGAGCGGCGCCATTAAAACCGATCGTGCCAGAAACATTTTGCGGCCCTCCAGAGTGCGCTCGTTCCGCCATAATGCAACGTGTAACGTGACTCGATACATTAGGAGGTGCACTTTAGATCACGCAGAGATTTCATCGCCGAGGTACGTTCGGCGATCGCTGTTGCTCGTTGCCACGCCGTCCACGCGTTTAACATCGATCCGCGATACCTATCCGCTCTCTCTCTCTCTCTCTTTCTCTCCGGATACATCCCCCGCGAAAAAACAGCGTCGTCCCGGTCCGGGCGTCCGCGGTAGTAGTAATCCTCGCGATCCGTCCGAATAATACGGTTTCGCGCGGTTTGCCAACTCGATAACTCGATACGTATCTCCATCGGCGGCACCGGTAACTCTGTTTTCTTAATTAACGAACCACCCCTCCGGAATGTTAACGATACCCCCGCGAGTCTCGCTCGGCGAAGAATTAATAAAGAAACAAGGGACCCGGCGGTCCGCCGGTTCTTCCATCGAAAGGCGGAGACTCTCTCTCTTCCCGTTCGTCTCGCTGCCTTTCTTCGCTCATCTTTTATTCAGCTCCCTTAACGAGAATATTCGCGGTCTCATAAATTAATCGCCGCTCCGTGTCACGGCGAAGTACGTTATTTGTAATGCTCGCCGCCTCCCTACACCCTCTCTGTATATATAAGTTGGCTCCGGGGCAACCCCGGGTGAAATATCGCGACGCGCCTATTAAAACGGCGAATTTATACCGGCACGATATGTTACGGGCAACGTTAGTCGTAAGCCAGATTTAAAACTACTTATTCCATGAAGGATCCACCTTTTCGCCGTCGCCGGGGTAAATTTCAAAAGTCGGAGAAATTCCAGGTCACGCCTCGGAATCGCTTTATCCGAGCGGACCCCGCCGCGCGGCGAGAACGGCGAACGTGGTCAGCCGTGGTGACTCTCGGGCCGGATTTTTCCAGCACGCGCCTCCAGACATAAACTTTGCCCGTATTTGCCTAGGACTTGGCGGGCAAGAAACGAGCGACGGCCGGGCCGGAAAGAAAGAAAAAGGAAAAAGGGGCGGAGAAAGAAAGAAAGAGCCGGCCGGACATATTGCCATTGTGGCAGGACGCCAGCGAGGAATTTCCTTCCGCGAGTCGCTCGTACGTAAATTGAATCGGGCGCCGTGTGTCTCGCGGATAAGTACCAAACGAGCACCAAACTATGTTTACGAGCGTCGCCGCGTCAGGTCCGTCGATTTTTATTCCATCCACCGACCGATCTCCCTCGATGGTTCGGTGCGTGTTTCGTAAGTCCTCCAGGGGACGCTTCGCCCCTATCGTCGACCATCGCGATAAGAGGCGGAAGAATTTCCACCAGAGAAGAGGAGCGTTTTCCGATAACATTATAAAGCCTCTCTGATAATTCGCGCAGGACCTACGTGGTCGAACGAATGGGACCAGAGAACCCGAAACAGCAACGAAAGAGCAACGACGGAACTGGGAAACAAACGGAAGTGACTTTTATCGATTCGTAACGCGAGGATCGATTTTCTTTTCCACGCTAGGTATAGCGAAAGATCCATATCTCGCCGGAAATTCGTCGATACGCCCGCGCGATAAATATTTATTTTACGACGCGTTTGATTCCCCTGGAACTGTCGAGTTTTCGCGTTTCCGAGAGCTTTCAGGTAGAACAGGGATGATTGGCAATAACGCCCGCTACGAGAGGGGAAAGTAAATTTTTCCTTGTAGGGTTATAGCCTCTTAATCGAGCTATTTTGTCGTCACTCGCCAGCATGCACGCCATTTTCTAACTACATTTTCTCGTGTATCACGCTCCGCTGGGTATTCCCGAGCTCGACGTAAATTCGATCGAGCATTTCGACGTTGAATAATTCTCACGGATTTCCTGCAACCGTGTACTCGATGAGTCGGTCGTACCAGGCCCAATCTGGCCCCGTTCCCCGATGTACCTGGCGCGATGACCGTTCTTCCGCCCCCTTTTAACTTTCCTTCGCGTTTCTATTTTCTTTTCTTCTTTCTTTTTGTTTTCTCGCTTCGTTAGTTTCGCTCCCCCTTGTTTCGTTCGAATCATTCGGTTGTGCGTGTAGCCGAGAATTATTAATCGTCGATCTTCGCAATTTCCCACGGTCAATATTATCCCACCGCGGTGAAACTCGTGTAATGATTCTGAAGCGTGTATCTCGCGCAGAATCTTTCGTTATCATCGCCTATTGATATAAGCTTTATTAATACGATGCACTTTCACGGAGGCTACGCCACTGGAAGTTAATTAACAGGCGAAGATGCGTTCGCCGAGAAATTAAACCGAATTTCCGCTCGCAGAGAGGCTTCGGCGTACGGTATTCCTTCGCCTGTGCCGCGAGCAAACATCGCGGCAGCGATTCGCGTAAAAACAGGTTCGACGGACGAGCGCGCGTTGCGCAGTGTGTAGTTTTCATTTTATCAAAGAGAAACCATTATTTTCTTTCTCGCGGTGCGGCAAGGAAAGCGAAGAAAAAACAACGAAGAGAAAGCAGGGGAAGAGGGAGGGAGAGAAAGCAGGAGCGGAGGAAAAGGGAAGAAAGGGCGTGAAAAGATTAAAAAGGGTGGCAGGAAAAGTTGGTTCGGCGAACAAGCGAGCTGCCGCGCACGCCGCCGAATCGTTGGCATCTTTGCGAGAAACAATAGCAGTTTTTTCTCCGTCTTTATGCTTCCTTTTTTACACCCCTTTCGTCCGATCACGAGCTAGAACAATGGCCGGGCTTTTATTGAAAGTTATATTATCGACAGCCGGGGAAACGATTCCCGGAACGATATATCGCCAACGATTCATCCATTTCATTCTCACCGCGATCTTTCGCGGCGATGTTACGACTCGGCGTCTCGTCCCACCGCCGACAGCACCCCTCCGCGTCGATCCGACATAACTGTGTCGAGTGGCGTCGATGCGTTTCCACCGTTCCTCTATCCTTCTTCTCTCTGCCGCGAGACGCCTCGCGTTTCCCATTCCCGACGCCCCCGACGCCATCTACGCCACTTGCCGTCCTCTCGTACCTTTATTTTTTCCACCACCCCCTGCCGCCGAGTAGACGCGGTGGCGCGCGTTCAAAGAAATACCAATTTGTCGAATTATCGCGTTCAAAAGGCCTCTCGGTCTGCTCTCGACTTTTATGCGCGAGACAACGGTCCCATTCGCTCCCTTTAATCGGCCCTATTTGCCCCCGCGCCGCGCGGACGACCCGGGGATAAGACGAAATTAATATTACGACCCGGAAGCAGTTTCGATAAAGTTGAAAAGACCAAACGGACGTTGCGCCGAGCCGGCGATAAAACCGCTTATTACTTCGCCGCGAGTTTTCTTTTAACGACTTTATCTAGTTCCTCGAGTGGTCTTCTACCTAGATTTCGCGGTGACGTATTTGATCCGAGCCTCGCCGAGGAATTTCGAGTGGCCGGAAAAACCGCGCAAACGATCGCGACCTGTCCCCGATTATATTCTTCCAACCCCTTCTACGTATGTTCCGTTAACCTGTTGCCTCGCGAATTTTTTAGCCACCGTAGCTGCTGAATAATGCACGACGAGATAAAGACAGCGCGGAAAAAAATTACGTTTCCCTCTGGCCGAACCTCGCGGATAGCCGGAGATTTCTATGCTTCACGAGTGTCGCTCGTGTTTCTCGCGTCGTGTCATAATCCGTGCCCTAGAGCGCGGTTAGGGTGGCTCTCTTATCCTCTATACTTATTTGTCCCTTTCCAACGCCACTTGTCCCTTCGCGCGAGGTACGTTCGGGACCGCGACTTCCATTTCGACGTGGCGGCACCGTTTCTGAATTTCAGATTCACCCGTCGAAGCGACGACGACGTTTAAACGCGGACGAATTTTTCGGACCAACGGGGGAATTCGGTTTGGAGAATAGGCGCGTTTCACCGATCCGAATCGGACGCGGACGGACGCGATTTGTCCGATGGTCGATCAAGAGGGACCAGGCTGCCGCGTATTCGAGCTAACTCTATTGTGTTGCTCGACATATTCGCTGAAACGCGTACGAGAAGCGGAGTGCAATAAGGCAACGGGGAAGCGATCGAAACTGCAGCGGTGATGCGCAACTCATCGAGACTAAATGTCAGATAATGCGGTCGCATTGGAACTGTTCTCCATTGTTCCGCGACCGGAAACTCCTTTTTCCGCTCCGACCGATTACGTCCACTTCAATTAAGCGTCCGAAATCAGCTCGGCTCGAGGATCGTGGAAGCGCGCGAATCACGCGAATACTCGATCTTAATGAGAGGAGGGGAAAAAAATGAGAAGAGCATCGTTTTTTAATGGCTCCGCGCGAGATCCCCGACGTTCGACAACGTTGCGATCGTTTGGATTATCTTCGATTACCGACCGTCCCCGTGAGCAGACGAGATTTTCCCGCGACGGGAAAAAGAAACGGCGGGGCAAGGAAAAGAGGGGGAAAAAAAAACCGTTGATATTCGACATCCGTTCGTTCGGTGGAAACGAAAGAGATATCATCGTCCGCTTCGGAAACGCAACTTTCGCTACAAGTAACCATTTGTTTGCCCAAGCAATCAGGCCGCCCCGACCCTACGCGATTCCTTTAATCCCCGATCGTAATATCAGCAGGGAACACGTTCTCCTGTATCTTAATTGAAGGCAGCACGTGACGCCAATGAATCGCAGGTGAAACGCTTCGAACAAAGTGGCTCGAAGCGGAGCGAAGGAGAGAGAGAGAGAGAGGGAGGGAGAAACGAGGGGAGCTGACGTCGATGGTAGACCGTGACTACTTGTTAAAACGAGTCTGACCACGGTTCGCGCATACCCCTTCGAACGACACTTTCCAACTCGCCGAATTTCCCAGCGATCCAAACTATTCCCGTAGACGAGGATCACGCGCGCGAGCTTCTTCCTCGATCCACCGATCCGGTAATTTTAGTTTCCATACTCGGGAAAGAACGCGCTCGAGCTAAGTCGCCAGGAGGCCGCGTATCTCCGTAACGTACCCCGCGAAATCGTTCATCGAGCATTTCCCTCGCGACAAATGGTCCGTTACGTTCTGACAAATGACACCCGGAGCCGAGGAACGTCTCCTAAGCCTCCGCGGGGGCTTCTTCGCGGCGCGCCGATTTCCGGCGACGCGAACCGAGGCTAATCGGGAAATAAGCGAGGATCGCGAGAGAGAAAGAGAGGGTGGAGACGGGAAAGAGGAAACGATCGGTCGACAGAGTCGGGGAGAATTGGCCTTATCGTTAAGGACTGCGATAGGGTAGTCGGGGAAGGAAAGCCTTGGGCTGGTTCTCATCGAGGCGGTGGACGGCGATGGAAGGGGCCTCGAACAAGCCTCGGGGAGTGGATTTGATAAATGCCGTGACATCACGAGAGCAATTATCCCTGCCACACTCTATTTGCTGTTCCCTTGCTCTTTTACCACCCCTCGCGCTCAGGCCTCGCCCCCTTTTCTATCAACGTCCGCCGAATCAAACGTTTTCTTTCCACTTCGCGGCCGGCGACTTCTCATTACCGCGCATTGTTTCGAGCGGAGAGCCGTCGAATAAATTACCAATTCAAAGACGAGTCGGGGAGATCTCGAGGTCGTTAACAGCCGCGGGCCCCCCCAGGTGGAAAGTGTCAAAGCGGCCGGAGGGTGGATCGAATCGAAAGTCGGACAAGCCAAGGGTGGAAAAATAATAATTTCCCGCCGGTCGTGTGCGCGTGCGAGACAGAGAGAGAGAGAGAGAGAGAGAGAAGAACACGGACACGATAACGAGTTAAACCGCGAGTTTTGAAAGGAACGGCGGGCACTTTGATCGGGGGCCGCTGCACGGTTTCCGCGTTAATGAATTCTTTTAGCGGGACGCGTCGCGCCGCTGACCCTCTTTTTCGTCTCGTTCCCCCTGGCCCAGTGTTCGACTATTAATAAGCATCCCGGACACCGGTATCGTCGGATTCTCCTTTGTGATAACGCGACGGCGGAAGAAAAAAAAGCGATCGGCCGGGGTGGGGGGAAGGAGGAGGGCGGAGGCAAAAAACGAGAGGGAAAAATGATTACGCCGGATCAAAGCCTCGGAACGGAGGCTGCAATTCGATACCGTAATGCCAGAAATTCGAGGCGGGAATATCGAGAGAAGCGTGGCTCTTTTGTCGAGAGAGGATCACCGTTATTCCCCCGTACGAAGAGATGATCCCGAAGAGACGAGGGCGAGAGCGTGGTTTCCCTGAAATTCGCGCCACCCTCCATGTTGCGTGCATGCCGGCGGTCGCGTGATCCGCGGCCGTTATCGAAATTCCAAAGAACTCTTTTCGCGCGTAGCCGCACCGGTCGTGAGGATCCTCGTGCGTGCACGCGCCGCGTCGGCGAGCGTCGCAGAACCACTGTCAACCCTCGAGCGGACGACGCGCTGCGTTTCCGCGAAAACTAATTTGCTTAAAATATCTCCCGGCCAATCGTTATCCGGCTGTCGTTGAATTAAACGGGGCGTCGCGAGAGAGGGGAATAGAAAGAGAGTAATAGAGGGAGAGAGAGAGAGAGAGAGAGAGAGAGAGAGAAAGAGCGGTGCGTGCAGCGGGACAATGGGAAATGGAAGATGAGCGCGGTTAGGATAGGTCGAGTGGGAGGCGTCGGAGCCTACATAGCCCGTGGACGTGGAAGCGTGTTTCGCAGATAGGGAAATAAAGTTTGCTCGTCCCGACCGTTTGCGCAGGAGGAAGGAATTCGTCGACAGTTTAGCGGTGCCTTAATTGGCTAAAGGAGTTGTCTAACAAGCAGAAGATACGGGTTTGAGTTCGGGTCTAGCAGTTTGATCGCTGTCATTGGAGTTTAATAACAAGTTGTTCGATGAAAGCGAACGTAATGGCCGGCGTATGACTCGGTTACGAGGCGCGACGCGTATGAATTAGGTATGAGGGAGCGGGTTACGAGATTTTAATGGAATTATTCAAAAGGATAATCAAAGTTATCGAAAGTTTCAAAGTAATTAGCAACAAAAGTTCCGGAACGTCTATCGAGTGTTAAGTAGTTTGAATTAGTAGACAGTCCGATTACACGGCTCGTTCCTTCCATCCTCGAGGTTAAACGGCAGCCGACCTCGTCGCTTCCCTTCGCTTCGCGCTTCGACTCGCTCTTCGCAAAAAACTATTTCTTATCAACCGTGCTAGCCGGCTACCACCGTTGCTATCGTTAGGCGAGCGTTATTAAGCGATACCATTCTCTTCCTTCCCCTCCGTCCATTTTTTTTCGTCCTATCTCTCTCTATCCTCTTCTCTTTCGCCCTTATTCCAGCCGCGGATTTAACGATCGTTCCGTCGATAGCCGAGAAATACAAGTTCCTCGACCGATCGTGATTATCGAGATTTAAGTATCGTTCGTTCGTACAACGGCTCGCCGGCTCTCTTTTCCTCCGCTGCTTCTTCTCCGCGCCTCCTGCCCCCCTTTATTTCTCTGGCTTTTTTTTCCCCCGACCCCGGCCGCACGAGCACGTTAACATCCGTACGGAAGCGTCTAACGATTTCTCGGACACGTGTGCGCCGAACCGCGGCGAATTATCGTTCGATTCGAATCCATAAACACAGCTCTTAACCGCTTTATCTCTCGCGCCGGGGAACGAATAAAAACCCGACACGCGAATCGCTAGCGATCGTAAATGTCCTCGTAAAAATGCCCGTGCATGTTGTTGCGCCACCTTCGTCCTCTCTCAATTTTTTCCGCCTCGCCCCCGCCCCTGTCGCTCCCCCTGCCCCTGGATATCCGACGAAACGCCGGTGCGATGGTGGGATTTTGGAAAAGCCACGGTCGGAAACGGGAAGGTATGGCGCGCGTGCACGCGTACCACGCCGATGACCCGGCACCTTGTTATCCTTGCTTTCAGGACCGCGAATTAACGGCGGATCCGATTATACGAGTCATTTACGGTCCGTTTCGCCATCGACGATGGCGCGGCATCGGAGCGGTTCCGCCACGACCCATTTCCACTCGTTCGGAATACAAGGCAGGCCGCCTTTCGAATATTATCATTCGAATATAGCCCCGGACTCCATTATCTGCCGCGGCGCAACTACTCGAAACTCGGCGCGCCATTAAACTATGGGGTCAATTTGTCCGGAACGCGTACAGCCCCGGAATTACGTCCGCTACCCCGGGTGAAAAGAGACGAGAGAGGCCGTCGGCGGTCGACTTCATGCGCGAGATTACGCTTGTTCTCCCCATTAATTCGCCGCGAGATCGATAAACCCGGCCGAGCACGCGGTCTCGCGATCTGCCAAGGAACACCCCTACGTGTCCTGCCAGCTCGCGGGTCATCGCGGTGATTCGACACGACGGGTGCAACGCGTTCGAAAATTCTCCTCGGCCGGAGAGTCGAGTTGGATCGAAATAACGCGATTATTCTCAGCCGCGGATGATTGATCGGCAAAGCCGCGCGATATCTTTAGACGCGCGATAAGTGAACCCGGCTACTCGTCAACCGTCGCGACAGTTTTCCATCTCGCCGACTCGACCGAGTTCCCGAAAAAATTTCGCTTCGCGACCGTTTCGACCGAAGAAGACGCCGTTCCGCGGCGCAGAGATCGGGCTGCGATTTTAAAACGTACACACGCTACGCGGAAGCGTATTCGCGGCGCGAGTCACGGTCAAATATTTGGGGAATCACTCGGGTGGTAACGATAGACCCTGAAAAACGCCGGCGAAATCCCGAGCTGCAGCCAGAATCCCGCGCGACCGGCTAACGTCATCGCCGAGCGGTAATTCTCGCGACGACTGGGTTTATAGAACGCAAACACGAGCGAGGAATCCGTCTCGCCGTTCTTTTTTCGCCGGCCCGAATCGCGCAGCCGTTGATATTTATCCGTTAAAATTTAGAAAACGCTCCGCGCGTCCTGTACCCGCGCGCCCGAGTGAAACGCGATGCGCGCGGAGGAGTGCCAGCGGCAGAGCTTTTCCCCGAGTTCCGTGTAATTCCGCGATACCTGTCCAACTTCCGACGGTTCCGCGGACGGGGGTTGTTCCGCGATTTTTCCCTTTTTCCTCCCTGTCCCGGTTCGGCTCTCCGCGTTTTTCCACCGTACACGGTTGAGGCATCGGCGGCAAAGCGCTGCCCGACGAGAGTACGTCGCGGAGTACGAGAATAAGAACCGGCTTGGTCCTCGACTTGCGGCCATTTTCCGCTCGATGTATGGGAGCAGATTTCGGCGAAATCGATGGCTAAAATTAAATGAAACGAAACACCGATAACGAATGCAGACGTTCGGGAGCAGGTCGAGTAACGGAGTTAAACGATCATGACACGCGTCGAGACGCGGTGAAAATACAACCGTACGACAGCGGGACGTTAATAGAAGGTTCCTTCGAGAAATATCCTGGATATAGATCGCCGATTCGATCAGCCAGGAATTCCACGAGACCCGCGATGAGCCGTTAGGTCGCGACTATGATCCTTGTCTAATTACCGGAGCCAGAATGATTTTTCGTTGGACGAGGAGGAGGACGGGAAACGGGACAGTCGGGCAAGAAGCGAGGAATCGTATCAAGGCCTCGTTAAGAGGAGACCGGCGAGAACGACGTTGGTAAAACGACGATCAATCACGATTTTCCCCGGTGCTCGTCAGTCGGCGCATACGTATACGTCCTAGTTCGGGGACGAACGAGGTCGTTGAACCGTTTCTTCGGGTCCAGGTCCAAAAATACACGGCGAATCGGGGAGGAAGGACAGAGCCGTAACGAGAAACGTAACGCAGACGACAAGGGATCGGAGGAACTACGACGGCGGCGACGACGACGACGCCGGGACCAGGAGAGGGGTGGACGGTGCGGGCCAGGGGAGGGAATAGACGAAGAAGGGGCGAACACAATGCTAACCGGAGGAACTGCGGTGACAAACAGTAGACTGCAGCCAGAAAAAGGGGGCAGAGTTGGGCCAGATATGGAAAAGAGACGGATTATACGCGTATATCTATGTATTTATATACATATAGCCATATATATACACACGTAGATGGCGATGCGACCGTTCACAGAGCAGGAATTACTCTGCTCCCGTGTATTCTTTCCACGCGGTTATTATGGCAGCCGAGCTATTCTTGGATAAAGAGAAAGATAGAGGAGATGTGGGGCGGCGGATGGCTGAACAGCGGGCGGAAAAGGAGTGGAGATGGGCGGGCGAGAGGCTGGGGGTGGCAGAGGAGGAAGAGGAGGAGGAGGAAGAGGCGGCGGCGGCGGTGGGAAGTTTCAAACAAAAAAGAACGCCGATCGAAAGCGAACGGAAGCTTTCACAGTCGACCGGGTTCGTTCGACTTCTCTCTATTCGGATCGAATCGATTTGCCTCTTCTGGGATAACGTGGATGCTCTCCGCTAGCACTGCTGCTCTGTCTCGGCCGGGGATCTCCGCGAGCCCCGAACTCCGCGCACGATACAAATTTTCCCCTTGATTTACGTCGCTCGTTACGCGTGCATGCCTCGTTCAAAACCGTGGATACGCGCTGCACGTGCGCGCGCCGCTATACGCGCTTTTTAAAAGCCCAGACGGAAGCCAGAAGCTTCCTACTTTTTCACGGATTTGCTCCATTTTTTGTTTTCCTTTTTTTTTCATTTTTCGTTTCGTTTCCCCCCTCCCGTTTTTCTCCCCTTCCTTTTTTAATATACGCTCGCTCTTTATTCATCGATCCTGTTTGTTAGTTTTTCCGCGTCCCCTCTCTCCGCGGCCTTTCCCCGTTTCTCTTTTTAATAAACACGAGCGATACCGATTCGAGAACGCGAGACCAATTGAATTTCCGTGATACCTCGGTCAACGTTCTACGGTATCAAGCACTTCGGATAGGTATCCATGCGAACAGATACGTCAATTACTCGTCGAAACTCGCCCATCGCGCGCTCTCCCTTCGCATTCCCGTTTTATTTTTTCCTCCTTTCCGGCTTTTATATTTACAACGCTTCCAGGCCGGCGCCAACGTCCCCGAAGGTAAACTCTTTCGTCGGCCGCGTAGTCGACGCAATTCGCCCATAGGTCCGCTCGTTTCCCTCGCGCGCGCGCGCGCACGCCCACGCGCCCGCTAACTTTTCATTTCTTCCAATTCCGTCGCCGTCGCATCTGCAACGCCGCGCTTTTCTTCCTTCACTTTCCGTTTTACCCACGGCCCCCTCCTGTCACCGCGCGAATTATTAAAATCCCCCCGAACCGCGGCGCCGGGCCGCGCAACTTTTCCAATTCCCGCCGCTTGAAACTCGCGGCCGGAACGGTGCCGGGCGCCGCAACGCTGATCCGCCGGCCGAG
>NIJG01000001.1:433307-452596 GCA_002201625.1 Euglossa dilemma
CGGGAATTTCGCGGGGAACACGCTTGGCGAAATTATCTGGCGAATCGGCCGGAGTGGCGCGAGCCTGTTTCCGCGAGATACGGACGAGCCCCGAGTGCCGACTGATTCGCTAATCGCGTCGGGGAGCAGAGAGCGACGGGACGAGAGGGCGAGAGAGACGTAGCGAGAGGGAACCGGGGCGAGAGAAAAGGAGGCGGAAAAAATAGGCGAGAAAGAAAGAGGAGAGCGGCACTATTTCATAGGGTGAACCGGTTAGCCAGTCGACGACGGCTCCTACGCCCATGCGCTAAATCCATGATTTACTCCCGGCGAGCGAGTTCAAAGGGAAGAAGGGTCTCCTCCGAGCCAAGAGAAACTTTAGTCTCCACCTTGGAGACGTCTCGAGTGCATCTCGTCCCTCTGGCCTCTGAATTTAACATCGAAACTGCACCGATACGCCTGGCTGCCTCGGTCCCGCGATAAAAGTCGAACGCTCGTTTCGAAGACCGTCGCGGCGATCGGCGATGGCGATGGCGATGGCGACGACCATGACCACGACCACGACGACACACGGGATCGAATTCACGGAGGAGTCGGTATTATCCGTGGATCGGATCGAATGGTCGCGATATTAGATCGCGATAAATTAAGCGGTTCCGCTAGGCTGGCTAAATCCAGGGTCGGTTCGCCGGGGGTTGGCAGCCACGGCAAACTTCTTAACTGCGCCACTGTAACTAACTTGCCGGTAGTCTCGTCTGTGGAACTTAACCGATGAATAACTGCAAAATAATCAGCTTGAATATTCATCGCTGATCCCCGACCTCGCCGTCCCTCTGCGCTCCGCGGGACCCTGTCGCTCGATTATTTGTTTCCTCCTCGACCTTCCTCGCGCCGCGACGACGACGACGACGACGACGACGAGGAGGACGACGAGGAGGAGCGACGACGAATCCGTGGCTCGCGCGAGCATTCGTTAAGACGCTAACCGAAGAAGCCATCTCTCGAGCATTCCGCCATTAACCGGAAGGGTATTATCCCCGACGGGGTAGGTAGCGTGGAGCACGCCGGGGACGCTTGCGTAATCCGAAAGAATACTAATGGCCAGGCTCCGGCCGGCCCCGTTTACGCGGTAATATCGCGCGACGAATTTTATTTACGATCCTCGAACCGCCCCGCTTTGAGAAACCACCAACACAGCCGCGCCGTTCTCCAGCCACCGCCCGCGAAACCGTCTAATAAATAGTCCTGGCTCAGCCGTATGAGCGATGAAAATTAATTAGGAGTTTAAATGGAAATTCAGAGCGGAGAAACGGCGCCCAACACTCTCGTAATTCCGCCGTTATATCCCACCGCGCTGCTAGAACACGGGCCATTTTTTCTCCGGTTTCCGGGGAAGATTTATCGATCGACCCGCGGAAATCACGGGCCACGACGAGGACGACGAGGACGAGGAGGATCGCGACGGGGTCATCGGCACGGCCTCGCGACCGCGAAACGACCGGCCAGCGTTTTATTCCTCGCTTTAACTCGTCTCCGTAGCCCGTCGTCCTAATTACGAATTTACCGAGGCAAGAAAGGTTAATTTGTAGAGCGAATTAAGCGGCGTCTTTTCTCGCCTTGGAAGACTCACGGTTAAAGATCGCGCGGCCCGACGCGGAGAAACGTAATTCACCCAAAGTTCCGTAGTACTACTTGGCGCCGTTTAACAAACGGCATGGGCCGGGCTAATTGCAAAAATCGTTCGCCAAGATTTATCTCGTCTCGGCTTCGCGGGTCCCGTTTCCCTTCGTTTCCGCTCTCTCGTCCAGAGTACCGGCGCCTAGCGCTCGTAACCTCGTAACGTACGTAACCGACGCACGACCCACGACGGACCCAGGACTCGACGAGGGATCCTGTCGAACGGGTCTGCTTAAACGGTCGAACCCGCGGCCAAGTGTGAAACAACGATACCCGTGCGACGCAGGTCGCTCGATTTAATAGCGAAAAGCGGATTAAAAGCGCGGGAACACTGTCTTTGGAGATTCGTTTATCGGGAGGATCGGATGTTTACGTTCGCGATTTCGCGAGGAATCTAACGAGTATAATCCGCGAGCGACCGAGGGCAAATCCGAGGCACCCCCGGATCACCCTCGAGCATCCTGCGACCCAACTTTTGCCCGGCGAGGTCGCGTTACTCGCTCTCGCCCGTCGATACCCATTTCACCAGCCTTCATCCGCTTCGGTACTTTGCGAAGACACGTGTCCGCGCATGCATTAAACCTCGCCGGCCGGCGTTTTAAGCGCTTGCGGTAAACTCGTCGCCGGGAACGCGGCGCGTATATAGTCCCGAAAGTAATCCGGATCACCCGGGGTAACTCGTGTCCCACGAAAAAGCCACGGGCGCGCCAACTTCCGCTTGATATCCCTCGTCCATGCGTCCCTTACGCGTCCTTTACGCGTCCCTTATACCCTCGGCATGCGTCTGGCGCAGAACGAGCTTCTTCGCGATTAATCGCGTCTCCTTATCCCGTCGATCGATCAACTTCTTCACCCGAGTTCTTCGACACCTGCCTAACTAATAACCCAACTCTGGTCGAGTATCCTAAACGTCTGTCGGGGCAGGATCGGAAGGAATCCCTCGTAGACGTTACATCGTGTTACCGAATATTATCCCGTCTCGGCGGTGGATCGCGCCGTGGTCGGTTTACGGGACTGGCGCGAGGTATTTCAGCGCGAAACGTAAATAATAGCTGGGCCACTGACGCTGGAATCCGGTTGGCGGATCTTCGGGTGGGCCGCAATTTGCGAACCGAGAAACTCGTGCCGCCGTAGGATGATGAGGAGCTTACCTGAAAGTGCAATGCTCGCATGTCGACGATTGGATCTCCGTTGGATCCTGTACGAAATCCGGTACTCCCAGCGGTTCTCCCTGCGAGTGCTTCGTCGAATCTGCGACAAGGGAAAACGTGGTCAGTGGAGACTCGTTTGGAATGGGACCGACGGAGGGTATCGGGACCGAGGGCAAAGGTGGTCGGGCCCGGAACGACGGCGAAACGACGGGAGTGAGACGATAATTGGAGCGGCGGGTAATCGCATTACGCGATCGAAAAGTTTGCGTTGGAACGACACGGGGAAACGAGCACGCTGGCCCCGAGCGTCGATTAATTGAAATTTTATAAGCATTTCGGTGTTTCGCGGCCGCGCGAATAAGCGAGCTTCAATTAGAATCGAAAGTCCATTAAAAGCCGCGGTCGCCGGGGAACAACCGGAAAACAAAACGACGCGTCGCATCGTCGAGGGACGAAAGGGGGCGAATGGAAAGGAAGGGGGAGAAAAAGGAAAAGAGAAGAAGAAGGCCGAATGGAGGGGGCGCCATGGCAGCGGGGAGAAACGGCGGAAAGGAAAGAACGAAACGAGAGGGTAAAAAGCGGGCACCGTTCATTTAGGAACGAGCTTTCGATCGCGCGACCCGACAACGTTCGCGACAATACGCGAAAGAGCGAAAGAGCGAAAGAGACGAATTAATTGCATTTCCGTGGCAGTCGCGCGACTGCCACGGTAAAATCTAGCGATATTGCGCGTGGCATTGATCCGCTAATAAACAAAACAATGTTACGACCGTGGGATACGGCGAAATGAGTTTTCGCGGTATAAAACGCGCGTCCTGATTGCCCGTGCAGTATGCGTATTGAAATAACTTCGAGCGTCGGGTAAATAGAGCCATTAACTTCGTTAGGATCGGTGGATGAAAGAGCGCGACGTATAATATATACGGACTGGGGCAAAAGTAAAATACAAATAATTACGTAGGGAAGAAAAATGGACACGTGAGTCGCGTTAATGGAGAAACTCGGTTTTTCTTTCCGCTATTTTCAGAATATTCCCTCTCCCTCCCTCTAACGGTCTCTCTCTCTCTCTCTCTCTCTCTGTCACTCGTTCGCACTTCTATCCCGGCCCACTCGGTCCTCGTCCCGGCCTCTCGTGCTACCAAACAAGTATAAATATTGAACCGGTACCATTGGCTTTCTTCCTTAATTAGCCATCGCGGTATCGATCTACTTCGCCCCCGGGGGACGCGGTATTTTACGGCCGCGCGGATCCGGGTCCGGTAACCAGATCGTTTCCAGTGCTGGCAAACAAGCCCTCGCGATTCCTTCCTTTCCAAACTACCCCGTCGTCTCGGCCTACCGTCGCGGCCGATTCCTCCGACGAGATCGCGATACCGAAATAGAGCAAAGACCGATATTCCGGCCGGCGGCGAGGTTAGCACGCGTAAATCACCGGGCGTCGCTCGTATTTTATCGCCACGAGAAGCCCGTTAAATGTCACTCGGTGAATTCTACGACTCGTTTCGCCTGCCGATCTCCGAAACGCCGCAATTGGATCCGACTGCGCGACCTTTCGGCCTCCACCCTCGAAACGCCGTTGCGGAAAGGGCCGGGGAAGGAGAGGAAAGGGACGGGCGAAAGGGCAGGTCGATTACGCGGCATAGGTGGACGTTATTGACCGATCGCTGGACCGCGCGACATCGGCACCGCGACGGCAAAGAAAATGGAAATAGATCGCTGGCCGGATCATCGATTCGCTCGGCCATGGGGGGTAGAAGAGGACGCGGCGTGGCACGAGGACGGAATGGCAAGTAGCCGTTCCCCTGGCTCGACCTAAATCACCGCGGAACGAGACGCGAGCGAGGATGACTGCGCGAGGGAAAACGAAGCGGGTCCGATCGAGGATTCCCTCTGGCGATTTATCGCGTATCAAAACCGATTAGCGATCCTAATCCGTTTCTTGGTTTCGCATCGCGGAAGTGGCGCTGAGTGCAGCCGGATCGTTAATCAACCGGTCAACCGGATCAGTGGCTCTCATCTTTCCGCCTCTCTTTCGCAACGGGGCAGCCTCGGTCGTGCCGCGTCTCCATGGTACCGTGGGTGAACCGTTTATCAAGCTCGTGGAGCGACGATGCGCTCGCCGCCGGAAGCATTTGTGGGACTTCTTAGGCGTTATCGACCATAAAAGCCCCCCTCGGAAGGCCTGGCCAGCGGGGGACGCGCGATCAAACGCCGGCTCGTCTAATCCAGACCGGCGCGCGGCCGACGCCGTCCAGAGGCGGCGTCGTTGCCCATGGACTCTCTCGGATGGAATCGAGTTTTTGCCCGTGGAAGGCCAACCTGTTGAAAGAAGCCGCGTGAAATTCATCTTCGTGCCTTCCCTTAGCTCGAGCCTTCTCCGGAGTAATTGCTTCGGCGAATTCGGACAGCCGTGGCAATTCGTGTGTCCCTTCCGGTACGTGCGCCGCTCCACGTCGCGCCGCACCGCGTCGTCTGGCTACACGGAACGCCGCGTCGCTTTCCGTTTCCCATGCCCGCAGTTGGATACGCTGCGAGATCTGCTGGCAATGATAGAGCGCGGGCAAGCGGACAAGTTACGGCCGCGTCCGCGATCGTAATTGTACAGTTAGGCGGCTGGCCAGACGCGCGCGTTCCTCCTCTCGCTCGCGCGACGAAAACGCGTGCCGCGTGCGAGCGTATCGCTCGGCCTAACGGGGAGCTAGATTAGCTCGTCTTTCGAAGGACGAAAACGTTCCGGCGTTCGAGGGAATCCGGCCAATTAAATCGTGGAAACAGCGCGAGATTTCTCCGGACGCGTTGAAACCAAACGTCACCGGGCAACAACGGGAATACCGGCTCACGGGAATACGCGAGAGGATCAACCCGGGGCTTTACGTTTGTAATAAATCACGAGAGGTCATAATCGCGCGAGGTTCTGAATAACTGCGTTCACTGGCTCGGTCCTACGGTCGTCTTTTACGAGCGTACCGCGCGTCACACGAGAATAATCGTCGTCGAGGCGGGACAGTGATACTATAATAGACGAAGCTAAACACCTCTTCCACGGTCTCTATGGAAGCTTAACAAGGACGTTTACCCGTGCACCTCTTCAAACAACCGACTCCCCGAGCGCGCAAACGCACACTCGCGAGAATGGTACGTACAACTATAGACCGGACTCGGCCTTCGCTTAAAAATACGCTCTGTTCGACGAGGATACCTCTCCTTCGATCGCGCAACTCCCCTCGCCGAGACGCCCGACGTTCCTGGCGCGGAAACGGCGAAATTCCGAGCCGAATAGTCGCAGGGCCAGGCCACTACGATCGGCGCGGGAATACTCGCTTTCTCGTAAATACCAGCGCGGCACGCGCTCGTTACGCGTTCCTCCTCGCCTTTTAGGGAGTTCATTGCCGGCTGTTGGAATCTGTCTTTTGTCGCCGGGTTTCCCTACGAAGGAACCAGAATAGAACGAACCCCGGTCCGCGCGTGGAAGCGCGTGAAATAAAAGCTAGGGAGCCGACGACGTTTCCGTGAGTCGAACGACCCCGGGCACGTTCCCGATCCTCGCACCGAGATCCGACTAGCCGCATCCGAGGATCCCGAGCAATCAAACTTTGGCACGCTGCGAGTTTTTAGGCAACTCCGCCAGTGCTTCCAGCTCGTGAAGCGTTAAGAGCTCGCGACTCGCCGGGATAGCAGTTACGCGGAAGTTTGAATCGGCACGGTAAAGATAGCGTAATCGGGCCAACTTTTTAAGGTTCTTCCGCCAGGGTTCTTCCGTTCTTACACCCCTGTCGAGGAACGTCCGAGATCGTTTTAATAAGACCGGCGCGGCGCTTCGAGTCCACCGACTGCCAAGGGTTACGAGCGTCGTCGCAGTCTCCGGCTCGGCGTCACCGTCCCTCGCCGTCCATTACCTTCAACCCTGCGTCCCTCTCGCGCGTCGTACGTCGCTGGTTGTCCGTCCAGGATCCGTTGGAACAGAATCGACGAGAGAATAGTCGACGTGGAAGAATTCGGAGGCAAGGGAGCATCGGACGCGAGGATCGGCGGTGCTTCCACGAATATTCGTGCGTTCCAGGCCCGTGCCGGATGCGGAGGTCGGAAAAAAGTAACCAGAGGGGAATGGCGGAAAGGGGCAAGGGTGGCCTAAAATTATCCTCACGAATATCTTCGTTCCAGCGCGAACGACCGCCTTTCGTCGAACCATCCGTTTTTTCCTCGTGCTTCCGACCTTTCTTCCGCTTCTCGCGATTCGCGCCGCGACGACACCCACGGCGCCTCGAGTCTCGATCCGCGCCCAGCACCGGAAGACCGGTAATAACTCGGCCGTTCGACTCGCCGGCGAGCAAGCGAGCGAACGAGCGAGCAAACCAGTCGCTCGATAAGGCGAAATTCCGGTCGCTCTTCACCCAGTTTTCACCCCGGAGAATTCCTTCGTTGCGACGCGTTGCGAGGAATTTCTCCGAGCATCCCGAACCCATTCTTTCTCTCTCTCTCTCTCTTTCTCTCTCTCTCTCTCTCTCTCTCTCTCGCTTTCACGACGCGGCTGTACGCTCGATCGAGAAACGTCTCGAGGACACGTGGCGATGGTAAACATCCGTTTTGACGGATGGCTCTCCCTTATTGGGCTTTCACGCCTCCGTGAAATCTGGGTCCGGGCTAGCACGATCCCTTCGACGCCGTGTCGAGATCTCGGCACTCGGAGGCGCACTGAATTTAAACGAAATCCCGGCGAACGTCTCGCGCGTAGTTACGGGGTTCCTTTGAAAAAAATGAATCTTTCATCTTGTTCGCGGCGAATCTATGAATAACGCCGGCGCTTGGCTATGACGGGGGTGCGAGCGAGAATCCTCAAGGTGAATGTCGAACCCGGACGATCGACCGAGCGTGTCCCTAGATACCCTGCAGCTAGCCGAGTATTTTTACCAAACGCGAGTAATTAACCGGGCCGGAAAAAAGTACCGGAAAGCGTGCATCAAAGAGCCGGAGGGTCGCTTAAAACCGCGCGAAACCAACGGCCGCCACACACAGAGGAGCAAAGAGGAGGATACGACGAGACGCTCGCGGTAACGAATTCCTCCGCTCCGGGATATTTTCGTCGGCGCGAAGTCCGTGTCGTTTGTCGGACGATAAACTTTGTCCCTCCTTCCTCCTCCAACCACCCCCTTCCGCGCCCCATATCCTCCTCCTCCTCCGCCATCTTCGTCCTTCTCTTTTTTCTTTTTTCCCTCTGGCCGCTGCACTCGCCAGTCCGCCCCCGCGTTACTCTCGTCGACGGATAGGCGTTTTAACGCGTCCGACAGAAATTTCGACTCGTCGACCGGCGGAAAGGAGAAAAACTCCAACGGGACAATCGCTCGCGAGAGGAATCGCGAGGGGAACGACCAATGCCCCCTAGTTCGGTCGATTCGGTAGAGAATCTCGGGCTCGGTCGCCGATCCACGACCGCGGCGCCGATAAATTTAGACGTCGACCGGGGCTGATCCCATTTTCACATCATTTTTACATCGTAATCCTTTTAAAGCGCGACACAGTTTCAATTTTAAAAAATACAACGAATACGTAAAGGATTATCGATATCGCGTCGGTGAGTGCTGTGTTTTATTCTTAAAAAGCGCTAGGCGATCGCTGGTCGCTTTTTCGCCGGTTCCGCGCGCGCGGAATATGGGTTAATCGATCGCGTTCCTCGTCCGATCCGGATAACGCGGCGCGAGATTTTTCAACGTTGACGGACGAATGACGGACGAATGGGCGATTCGCGCGGCGACTCGAAGATGAACGAGAAGAGGAGGGGAAGAGGAGGGGAAAAGCCGATGGGTATTTGCCGTTGGCCGTGGACGCGATTTCCTCGCGGCCTCGCGTGCTTCCCAGGCGGCTGACCGGGCGTCGTAAGCCGCGCGGAAACTTTCAGCTATAAAATCATTTCGCGAGTTTTATGAGTTGGCCGAAGTTGAGGCGACGTGCTGCGGGATTTGTCACGTACGGCCAATAAAATGTTTCGCCATCGCAATGCGTTTTCTCGAATCGTAATTGCGACCCGACGTCCGTCCCGTACGTTACGTGATTCCGTGGAACATCTTTCAAAGATTTTCCCCGACCCCGAGAGCCCGGGGAAAGAAACGCGAGAAGAAACGCGATTCCGCGTGCTCGTTTCTGATAAACATCACCGTGCGGTCGAGGCGAATCGCCCCGTGAAACGCCGATTCCCGCCGCGCGTTTCCCACGGGAACACGCTCCGACTATCGGCTCGGCCCCGCGGTGATCGTCCGTTTAATCGTAAGAAGATACGTTCGCCGAGTTACGCGTAAAAACCCTCGAGGGTGCCGGGCCCCTCGGTGCTTAGTCGATTATTCCACGCTTCCGAATCCGCTCCGCGCAGTTCCGCGAGATCTCCGAGTGATCTCCGCGTGATCTCCGCGCGTTCTCGCGCGAAATCGAGGCGAGCACGGCCAAGGCGGACGCGTGATTTATCGGGGAACCTGTTACAAAGTCCGATGACGAACGAATTTCCCCGGCCGGGCGTATATTCGACGGTACACGGAGCACGCGTGTCATTTAATTACGAGTCGAGCGATCGGGGACCACCTGTCACCGGCAGATTTTCGACGGGTGGCGCCGATCCAGATGAACAGAGATAAACAAACAGAGGGGCACGCGGGTAGGAAGCAGCGAGGAAAAGAGGAACACGAGCCGGGCACGAAAGCCAGAGTACGCCCACCGATATTACAGGGTCCGCGATACGTTATCGTGACAATTGCAAACAGCCGGATCGGCTGTCCCGTTTGTTGATTACGTTAAACGCCGATTGAGATTTCAAAAGGCCCCCACGGATCGAAGATCGACGCGCGAAATCCCGTTCAATCGTTTCCACCGATATTTCTCGCTTATTCTCTCCGGTTTTTTCTTCCTTTTTTCCTCGCTCGCAACCCCCGATGTTTGTAATATTCATCGCGAACGTAATTCAGCGATCGGTCGACTATCGCCGCGATTTCATTCCGAAGCGCGATCGATGTCGAACGACCTGGGTAAAAAGGCGGGGGAGGAAATGACCGGTCGTTAAATAACCGATAATACGCCGAATCGAGACCCAGGGGTATCGATACGTTGACACGGGGATAATACGGAAGATCGCTGTGATACGGATACAAAAGTAAACGTAGCCGTGGGATGTGTAGACGAGACGGAATGGTACGCGGCTGTGCTAGTCGATGGACGTCCAGCAAGTTATTTCGAATCCGTCAGTCAAGGTCGGCTAAGTATAAGTCTCTCGAGCGATATTTTACCTCTACTATATTTCCCCTGCGACGTAAATTAGCGATACGAAAGATACGAATGTACGTCGCGAAAAAAAAGAAGAAAAATAGAAAAATCCCCTATCCGTTACGTTTCTTCTCAACTTTTACCGATAAGCGTTTACGAGCCGAATCGAGCTCTATTCCATATTCCTCTCTGTTCTATCACGCTCTCCCCTCCGTGCCGAGATTCCACGACATGGTCTCGACGGGAAGATAGCCTCGATTTCGTCGGATCGCGTCGAAAGCCGACGCGAATCTCGGCGCTTCGAAAATAGACAGAAGCGCGTGCGCGCGCGCGTTTCGGGGAAAGCCGAACGAAAGCTCGTGGCTCGAACGATAATAAATGCGAGGCGCGCGTACGTACGTACGGAGGGTGGGTTTTTCTAGCTGCGGCTCACGTAAAGGACATCACGTACACGGCCCCCTCGCCCCTGTGCCCTGCCGGGTTTTATTTCCGTCCCGGGTTACACGAGAGCACAGTCCGCTGTCCGGAAATCCGTGAGACGTTCGGCTCGCGTCCGTCTCGCGGTACCCGCCTCGCGCCATCCGTCTCCGCTTCCTTTCCTCGCGCCGAGTGCGCTCCGAAAATAGCCGCGCGCCAGACGCTCCGACACCCTTGCGAGATCCAGCCGAGATCCAGCCGAGAGATCCAACCGGGAGATCCAACCGAGAGATCCAGTCGATCAGCTGCTTCTCCGGAATCTCGCTTAACCCGATGCCCCTTTAAGCCTCCTCGCGCGTAACCCTTTCTCCGACGGACGCTCCGAGAGAACGGGGATGGTAAACTGAGATTCCGCGTCGGCCACGGGTTCTCTCTCGATCCTCTGCAAATTTATCTACGAGTGGGCCACGCCGGTGAGACGGCGTTCGAAAATAGACGAACGGCGAGAGATGGACGCGGAATCGACTCGGAGGAACTGCGATGCAACGCGATCAATCGCTCGTTCATGCGTCCAGACGGTCCATGTTTAGAGACTGGCGGGAATCTGGTGGCTCGAAATTATCGGTGATCTCCTTCTCCGAGAGGAGACGCAACCTAGGCTCGGAGGGATATAACGATTTTCGCGAACTCGCCTCTTCTTTCACGCTGGTCCTTACATCACCGGAAGAAGGTCTCGGCTCGGGACAGTAAATAACCAACGTGGAACGGGACCGGTCTACCCTTGGAAAACATCGGAAAAGGTATCGGAAAGGGTGACGTAACCCAGGAAGCGAGCGAGAACAGGGTCAGCCGCAGGATTTCCACGTGGAATCTGAAAGCGAGAGGTCCGCGTCGATTGGCGGAAAGTTGGGGAACTCGAAAGGTGCCGCGATTCGGAAACTTCGTTTGGTCGGAAGGGTGCGGAGAATGCGTCGCGAGGCGCGTCGGCTGGTGGAATTCGGCTGGAAATCGCGAGGTTGGAAGAAAGCCCGTTCCATCGCGCCGCTCCGGGGCCGTGTTTCGTTACAAAGGACAAACGTTTGTCCCGCACCGCGGTTGCCAGGCCAGACGACGACGCCCAGTGCTCCAGGGTTATTTAATATTTTCCCGAAACGCTTTCGTCTACCCGGGGATTAAAGGCGGCAGGCCGTTTTTCAGCCCGACATTTCGTTGCGGGCTCTGGCGTGCGCCCCGTCATGCGCCGGCCCTGACAGCAACCTTAACAATCGGCCAACGTTTCGCGAGGAATTACCCGTCCAAGGCTGACCGCGAGACCCGCAGACCCAGGAGGGACAATTATCCCGGAATTAAAAACTCCGAGATCTTTCCGCCACTGACCCGGTTTTTCTCTCCCTCTCCTCTCCGCTCGTCGCCGCGAAAATCCGCCATTCCGCGAATTCACGGGTTCTCGCGTTACCGCGGCCCGTTGCCTTCTCGCGTTACCGCTTAATCTACGAAATAATGCCGCGTTTCCACCCTGGCCTTGGTGAAACTCACCACCGCGAAACTCGCCGCCGCTTCATCGCCAGGCGAATCCCGGGGAAGAAGAGAGAGAGAGAGGAGCGTGCGAATTACGCTACCCGAAGCTACGCCACCCTCGGAAAGAAAGTAAATTCTAATTACCACGGACACGGTGGTCGTAATTAGCGTTCCACCGAACCGAGTAACATCCTATGGGCTTAAATACAGCCGAGATCTGGCCGTTAAGCCGCGGCCCGAAAACGTTTACGGGCCCGGTAATCCGGGGAACGGGAAACGAGCGAGGGCCACCGAGTTCCACCCCAGGACGGCTCGGCCCTCGTAAAAGCGCGAAGCGTTTCGCCAGGAAATTTCGTCCCGTCGATCGGTCGGTCGCTCGTTCGCGTCTTTTGTTCACGGTTCCAACCAGGATTTACGGCAATGGCAGCGACGCCGGTGCTGCTACGTCCGACGAATGTTATTGCGCGGCCTGCGCGGCCGCGGTTAACGACGAACGATTCAATTATCCGGGCCAGAGAAGAGTGCGAGAGTGAGAGAGAAAGAGGGTGGTCGTTACGCGCCATTAGGAAAAGCGGCGAAGAGTCAGGAGTTGTCGGTCCAGCTGGAAGACGCCGGGTGAAAACGAATTTCGGACGCCGGATTTCCGCGCGAGGTCGCGGGAAAACGGCGACGTCGCGGACGCTATAAAGCGACGGCGTCGCGGCCGCGAGGAAACCGCGGCTGCTTTTCGAAACACGCGTAAAGTATAGTAGGCGCGAGGACGGCGCGGCGAAATAACGAGCCGTAAACGCGGTCGTTATACGTCAGCGAATGGATCGGGGCCGTGTTGGCGTGCACATATCGCGCGTATCATCGCCTATCGCATCCGAGTATCGATATTACGGTAAATTGCGCTCGACGGATCTCGCAAACGAGCTCCAGCGACTCGAAATAGACCAACGTCCGAGGCTCGATATCTGTTTTTGAAGTAATTTCGCCGCGCTGGAATTTCGATTCCAGCCAAGTTCGCCCTTTTCGGCTTGTTCGCGATGTGCAGATGCACGCGGAGATGGAGTTGTAATCCTTCAAAGGAGACAGCACCGCGAGATATTTCCATTCCCGAGGATACGCCGGATTCGAGCGTCTGGCCGAAGATAGTCCCTCGGGAGAGGCCAATTACGGGGATAAGGTTGAAGGTCGGTCTCGGATAAATTCCCAGCGACTCGCGACACGGTCCACCGATCTACCCAAGATGATGGCCGATGGAAAAACGGATGGATATACTGGAATATCGCGATAAATTTGGACGTTCGCGTGCACGTTGCCGAGCCCGGCCGACATTCGTTTCGATGCCCGCGGACGGACAGGCAAGGGTCCGCGGGAAAGAACGCGGGAACGATACGGATCGAATGGGAAATATTTGCAGTGTCGCGAACACGACTGGAAATCCACTTCGATCGGACGTCAAATCGTAAATGGATCAATTAATGGCGCGGACGCGCGGCTGAGGGTGGCGGGGGTCGAAATCGAATTCCGGGTCGCGCGAGAACAATCAACGTCTGTCGGTTAGTTTTTCTGGCCGTCGTTCTGTCAGGAACGAAGCGGTCCGAGAGGGAGCGACAGGGGTAAAAAGTTCGATCGGGGAATTTTCGTACGACACGCGCGAAGTAAGCGGCGCACCGTGGCCCGTTTGTTACCAAAGGTAGAATCAGAGAGAGGAAGAGAGAGAGAGAGAGAGAAATAAGAGGTTGGAAGAAAGGTAGCGAGTGGATTCTTGGTGAACGGAACTTTGCACGGTTCGCGAAGCTGTTTGATGGTAATGGCGGGACAATGGCGGGAAAAACAGCGGGGTAAAGGGAGAAAACGAAGGTGGATTCGGAAGCGTAGAGGAGAGCGAGGGGGTCGGTGGAAAATCGATGACTACTCGGAAACTTCTTTTCGCACGGGCGACGCGATCGATTCGCGTTTGGGTTCGATCGCTGGCCAAAAATTTAGCCACCGTCAAACACGTGCTATCAATAAATCAACAGGCTTCGCGTCGACGTCGTACGTCGGTCACGAGGATCGAGCTTGACATCTCATTAAACGAACAAATGGTGGAAATGCCGAGCGTCCGTGCTGTACGGGCATTTACTTTTCAATCGTTTAAACTGGTTTATTTATTCATCGAGCGGCAACACCGACGCGACTGAATCCATTCACTGCGATGTCGGAGATACTCGATTGGCGGATAATTAAAATACCTGAGACAGGTCGGACGAAATTATATATGGCGGCGGATCGATCGTTTTTAGTAGGTCGTTTCGGAAATGATATCGTCCCGACCGCAGGTGTCGTTCGATTCGCGAACGCTGCACTCGTGGAACCGTACGAGCGACACCAAGACGGTTTCCGATGTCGGTTGACGAACGGGTGTCTGAAACGAATACCGATTATCGATCGTCGGTCCGCGACGCCGAGCGACGCGACGCCAGTAGGAAGGTGTTCGCGTTGTCGGTGAAAACCCGCGAAAAGAAAGAAAAATCGCTCTCCATCCGGGACTTCTCAGGCGGCTCTATCGATTCGCCGATTTCCAGGCGAAAATATTAAAATAGACGCGTATCGCGAGGAAATTTGCGAACAACTATCTCGCGAAAACGGGCATAATGAGCCAAATGGCGTCGCCAGACCGTGCGCTCGTCGCAACACCGCAATTACGCGGTTCGCGTTCAGGCTCGTTCGAGGAACACCGCCAACGGCGGCTTAATCATGGAAATGACGGAGTATTGCGCTTTCGGATCTATTAGTAACTCCGGGGAAACGTCCGGAGGCGTGTCACTGATAAACTCGTCAAACCGGGCCGGGACAACGCTCGATCGTTGCGAGTGTTATCAACCGAACGACCACGATTGTCGACCGTTCCAATTCAATTCCTTTTTCCCCTCTCGCTCTCTACTACCTCTCTCCCTCGCATACACCGTTTTTATTTCCTCTCGCGCGGCTCGTCGACGTCGCTCGAATCGGCATTCGAAAAATCGACGATTCCCTGCCAACCTTCCACGCACCGTTCTCCAATCTTCCTCCGCGCCGGATTACAATTTCGCCAAGAACGCGCAGCGCGGCCGCACCTGCTTCGTCCAATATTACACCGCGCAACATTCCGTAAACACGCGAATTCTGTCAGTCTGGAAATTCAGACAGGCCTTCGACCATTATCCCCTCCCGCCCCGGATCGATCCATCGCGAAAACGCTTCGCGCTGCGTCGAGAGAGAAGATCGAGCAGCGTCTTCCATCCGGAGGATTTCGCGTCTCGGCAGAAGCGTAAACTCGTCGAGCGAGTATCGCCGATCCAGATGCGCGTTTTTCCCCGAATTTGCACGCGACGCCGACGTCTCGGCCGCGCAATCTTCGGCCGAGACGTCGGCTGAGATTTCTCTCTCTTCCAGCTGCCGATGAGGGGAAGCGAGCGTGGTCGCGAGAGGTCGGCCGAGTTCGCGGATACTTTCCCGATGCAAGCCAGGGAACGCGTCAGAGGCGTAATCGCACGGGCGTTTTCATTTTCCTCGAATATGCCGCGAATAGACGCGGCACGCCGGGGAATACGTTGTTCCAGCCGACGAAACGAAGAGATTGAAGTCGCGCGCGTCTCAGAGCCTCGGCAAATCCCCGAAAAGCCGCGCGAAATTCTTCCGCCGTTCCGGCCCGCTTGCAAATTGCAACACCATCGAGCCCGTTATTAACAACCCGATCGTTCCCCATCTCCTTGCGTTTATCCGCGCGCGTATCGATAACTCGAAACCCGAGCCTCGGAACGTTTGGAAACTCGGCTAAAAACGACGGCGCCATTAAGGGCGGGAAAGTCACCGATCGACCCGGAATTTCACGTGCGATAAAACGCGTAAAACAGCGGAGAGGAGGGAGGAAAGGGGAAAAAAAGAAAAATAAAACAAAACAGAGGGAACGGAACAATCGGGAAATCAGGACTCGGTAAACGCGTTTTAATTTACTGCAGTTTAAACAAGCGTGTATCGTTACAACGCTTGTTTGCCCCGGATCAAATGAATTCAAAGCCAGCCCCGGCGCAGCCATAAACGTTGTCATACGTGACCTTTTCCCCCGCAATTTCGCTACGTGTCCCGACTACTTTTAAAGTCCGGCCGGAGCGGAACGCTCGAAATTTTCGGCACAACGAAATTCCCTCCCGCGGGTGACCTTAAATGATCAATTCATTCCGCAGCCGCGTCGGCGACGATATTAATTGATCGTAACGACGCCCGCGGAACGAGTCAATCATCGTCCATTCGCGGCGCGAAACGTTCGACGTCAGTCACGACGAGCGGACCGACGAGTGGCGGATTAGACGCTTAGAGAAATACCTCGCGGCGATACGCGTAACGCGCGAAACTCTGGAAATCGGACGCGACGCGCGACTTATCCGCGGTTGGCTTGCCGAGCCGGTCGGTTAACCAATTTCCAAGATCGAACGGGATTCGGTGCACCGAGTGGATACTGATTTACGGCCGCGACGACTCCTCTTGAATATCGATTGCGACGCGGCCGATTGACAGCTGCAACTGACGGAGGAGGCGACGGAGGATGCGGCGGTGGAGGAAGCGGAGGTGGAGGAGGCGGAGGCGGGAGAGGATAGTGGGAAAGGAAGAAAAGGGAAATAATATCCGCGGCTGAACGCGCGCGCAATTAAACGGTCCCCGCACCACCAGTCGCTCCGTTTTTCCACCTGTTTCCCTTTTTCTCCTCCCGGGCATTATTTCTTCCCGCTTCCCGTCCCCGGCGTCTTCTCGCCGAACGGGTTCGTGCCTCGAATCAGAGACCGGAAAGCCCGGCCGCTCGCGTTCGCGTATAATTCGACCAATTGCGCGTTTTTCAGCATTTTCATGCAAATGCCCGGCTCGGCCGTTTAATAAACACGGGATACGCACGCGACGAATGGCAAATTGATTCGATGAGCGGGATGAAAACGAAGCGAATCGGAACGGCGGAGGCGGAGGCGGAGGATGAGGAGGAAAAAATAATTCGCTGGGCATAGCGCGTTTCGCGATGCGCCAAACCGCTTCGCGGCCATCCAGCGAGGTATTTCCAGAGCTTTTATTCACCGATCGAACGCGCAACCGTTAAACTTCGCGTAAACGGGACCGGCGACGGTTTTGCGGGTTAATAAATCCTGGAGCACGCGCTACCGGCGCCGCGAAATCGATCTCACAGGGACGCGTCGCGTCGGGACTAACCGCGTGGACCAACCGAGCCCAAAGGAGGAACCCGGTTACCGTCTCCGTGGAGACCCAAGACGCTGATGGAATATCGATTTCTCGGGATTCGATCGAGGATCGCGTCCGGTCAGGATCCGGGACGGGTCCGACGAGTTACGACACGCGCGGCTAACAGCTTCGCTTAACGACGCTCGCCGCGTTAACTCGAATATAACGACTATTAAATATACTTCCGCCCGTGCGCGCTTCGTACCGCTCGGCTAATAGTTACGAAGTGTGCCTGCTTCCGCGCGTTATTAATATTTACGCGACGGTCGCCTGCGTTGGCGCACCGGCGCATCGGCGTCGAGTGGCTGGAGGAAGACGCCGGAAAGGGACTGGTAACAGGGAGGGGAGAGAGGGAGAGAGAGGGAGAGAGAGAAAGAGAAAGCGAGGCATACGCGTTAAGGGAAGGGTTGGCGGAAGCGTATGCGCGCGATTTGGCAAACACGCGTCGACCACGTAGATAAAGTTTACACGGCGAACGTAATCAACGAATATCGCGGGGCCCCGTGTAAACCGCCGAAGAATTAAAAGCTGTACGGTAAAGTAAATACGACGTAAATTACCAGTGCGACGAATTAACGTCGCCGGTATTAATTAACGCGTCGATTGTCCGATTAATAAATCCACGCTATCCCGCGGTCGATCCCCAGCGTCACGATTTAAGCCCCAAACTCACCCCCGTCACGCGTCCGCTGCTCTCTCACCCTCTCTCTTCCCTGTCTGTCCAATTACATCGAAGCGATGGTCGTCTTCGTCGGCCACCCACGTGCACGTGCCGACCGATTAACCTAACCGGCCTTTCTTCGACTCGTCCACGACAGGAAGCGGCAAACGCCGGCGTATCGCTCGACCTTCGAAAATGTGTCGCGTGTCGCTTTCCTCCTCCTCGTCGTCCTCGTCCTCGTCCTCGTCGTCGTCGTGGTCGTTGTCACCGGCTACATGGCAAACGCGAGGTTTCGCTATGATAATCGCGCAACACGTCACGTGCGTGACAACACGAGTGCCTCTGACTCACCCCTCGACGCTCGCTTCGTCTCGACCCTCGACGCTCGTTCCGTCTCCGCCGAACCACCACCATCTAGCCGACGCGGAGGCGTAAGTGATTACACCCGGTCTCGCGTTCACTGTCCGCAGCTCGCCTCCTTCTGTCGCCCCATTAACGCGTCTATACGGGCCAAAGCAATGAGTCATAACAGGGATGCGTGTGGCACGGGCATCGGTCGCGAATACCGATCTCGATGCGACGCGACCGAACTACCGGTCGCGTTGGTACTTCGTCTTATTACGTCGGAAAATCCACGACAGTGGTCCGAGAGAAGCTTGGATTAAACGGGAAATTTTCGAATTCCGAGCGAAAGCTCGATAGTTTCCTCGATGTTCGACCAAGACTCGGCGATTCGCGGTCGAGACACGGGTAAGAGCTTAATTTTCGTTTCGAGGATGGTGGAACATCGCGTGGACTAGGTTAATCGGCAATCCCGAGTTTTAATCGCCGTTTCCCGCGGTGTTTACCGAACGATATTAAGCCGAAGCTTTCGAAAATTCGCCGAGTATAATTTCGAACGCGCTGGCTCGACGTCGACGCTCTAGTCGCGATATTCCGTCGTAACGTTTCCGCTAATTAACGACCGACTAGACAGCGAGACGCCAGAGTGGATGAAAATCGAAAAATGACAAAAACGAATTAACCGGTTCCCAATTTTCCCCGCGTTTTCCTCTCTTTCTCTTTCTCTTTTCCGCCCTTCGATCCTCGCCGCCCCCGAGTTCGTGCGATTAGGAGGCGGCGTAATTATTTCGCCGTGTTTTTTCCCCGGAATATCGCGCGTACGAGCCTCTCGACGAGCGAACGGGCCTGCTGGCGACGAAAATCGTGAGTCACGCCGAGGGTGAGTGTTCCTCATCGAACGGCGTATATTCGCCCCCGCGATTATCGCGATATTCTATCCAAGGTTGACTCATTCGGCAGCATCGCCGCGCGAAAATACACCGACGCGTGCACCGCTCGTTTCGCCGTGCGAAAAGTCTGCACTCGCGCGAACGAGGCGAGCTGTATGGAGGTCGGGGCGAAAATGG
>NIJG01000001.1:452821-469549 GCA_002201625.1 Euglossa dilemma
ATTTCACGCCGGGGCACGTCGAGGAGTCATTTTCCGAGAAATTCTCTCCTCTCCCTTGTTTCGGCTCGAGCCCCGCGTTAACGAACCTCCATCGCTCGGTGATTTTGTATGCCCATTCGTTTAAATTACAAACCGTTAATTTTCCAATTCCATTTTCATTTATTTCGACTACACTTCATCGTTTGCCAATCGGTATATTACTCTCTTGGCATTTTATTTCCATTATTAAAAACTCACCGCTTCCGTTTCGTTTACACGCCGACCGCGGCTCGTTCGATTCAACGACAAACCTTTCGAAAATTTTCATCGGTAAATCTCACGGCTCGACCTCCTCTCGTTCTCGTCGCTCGATCGCCGCGGACGAGAGGCGACGACTCGGAGACTTCGGGGAAAAATGCGGCTGGTCGGATCGCGCGCGATCCGCCTGCGAGCCGGAAGACCGACGTATAATTACCGTCCGCGACGATGTTCCGCGGACGAAAGCGTGGCCTAAGCCTCGTTTGAATCGAACAAAGCTAAAATGGATAATGAGGGTAATTAAACGAATTCAACCGGTCCCGTCTACTGTCGTTCCTTAGACGAACCGCGAGGATTCCGATGCTACGGAGAAGCCCTGAATGCTACGAACCAAGTCTCTCTCGTTTTCCCTCCGCCTCCTCCTCTCTCCCTCGCTCCGACCGCCCTTTTCTCTCCGAATCCCCTCGAATTCCTTTTTCTCCCGTTTTTTCCCTTTCTTTTTTTTCCTCCCCCCGAGCTCGACGCTCATGATTCTTCGTTTCTTCGTCGCACCCCGTTCCCTGCGCCATTCAAAGACTCATTACACAGCGTCTTCGGTAATTAATCCGTCTTACCCGACGCGTCGAGCCACGTTCCCACGTTCGTCACGGGGTTAAACGAAAACGGGAGGGAGGGGATGAAGAAATGGAGAGAAGGACAAAGTCGGCGACGAGACACGAAAGCGGAGATTCAACTTCGCGATGGAATTGTCCGCCGCGGTCGAACGCGTAGTATCGGAATCGAGGCGTAAAGAGTTCTCGCGGCTTCGAGATCTCGCGGAAAGATTCGAAAATTTCGAGGAAAAACGCGACCGATAGGCGAAGCGATATTTATATACCGCTCCTTTGCCGCGCTCCCACCCTGGCACCTTATTGGTGGCTCTATCACGGCGATTCCATTTAAACAGATATCCCATCCTCTTTTCTCCGCGACGCGAAGTACCGTAAATCCAACCCCGATAGCTTTCCCGGTGCCTCGTTTACCTTCTCTCTAGCCGCCGGTCCAATTTTCCTCGCCCGGCTCGATCGACTCTTTTTAAAACGGCATCGAAATTACGTTCCGCGTGGATCGCGTCCTATGTACCTTCGAGTTTGAATTTCGATCCGACGCGGCTACGCTGTCGCGGATTAACCGAAATGTTCCTGCCGCTCGGACGAGTCTCCGTGTAAAATTCCTGGCAGTCACGTTCCTCCGAGGCCGTTCAAGATCATCGGGGATCATTATCGCGCGACAGAAGGACGCGAAGGAACGCGAGTGAGCGCGGGGAAGGAGAGTGAAAAATCCGCTGACAAGCTCGGCAAATTAGCCGAGACTGATCGTCGGATAAACCGAGAGGCATCGGAGCAAGCCGAATCTGGTCCAGCAACAACGTCCAACCATCCCCTTCCACGGGGATCCTGTTAAGCAACTTTCGAGGTAATCTCCGATAGAACCAGCTAGCCGAACAACCTCCAAGCGGACGAGACGGAACGACACCCGCGATTTTTCCAGACGCACAACCTGTTCGCGCCGATGAGTTCGTCACGGCGAATCGCTGCAAGAGCCAACGAGGAGCCACGGAAGAGCCACGGTAACGACCGACTGTCGTTGTTTTCCAGTCTCGCGACCTTTAAGTCGCCGCACGCGAGAGGACCGCGAGAGGACCAACCTCGCGTTATTTATGACGGTTAATTTTATTCCGCGGCGACGCGCCGCGTTAATTAGAGCGACGATGATTTATCGCGACGCGGCGATGCGGCACAAAAGCGAGCCGCACCGGGACGATCAGAAATAGGTTTCCGTTCTTTCCGACAGCCACGCGACAGCCTCCCTCTCTCTCTTTCTCTCCCTCTCTCTCTTTTCCACCGCCGTTCGACCATTCCGCATTGTTGATCAGCCCCGATGAATAATTCCGCGCGTCTGTGTCACGCGTGGACGCTTGTCGCACCGACGCTCGGCACCGACGATCCAGTCGCGAAACCGCAGAGAGAGAGCCTTATCGGATAGCGGAGTTGGCCGAAGCTGACCGGCCGCGCCGCGACGCGCTCCCCGCGGTGGAAACCGAGTTATCGTTAGGTCGTTACACCTGAGACGTAAGTTAGCTCGTTGCCGGTGCGCCGCGAGAATTAAGCAAATTATATTGCGGCCAGGAGCGCTGGTTAGTTTCGAACACACGAGCAATAGGAAACTACGGGGAGGGCAGGCTGAGCGGAGACTGCGAAAAGCCGGCGCTACGATTCCGTAATCGATAATTGATATCGAACGGAGTTCGGACGTTTCGAGTCGCGCTTCAACCGCGCGATCCCGTTCTCCCGATAATTACGCAAATATTTTCGAATTATCACCGGTTATTTCACCGATACGCCATTTAATAACGGAAATGAGACGCCGCGAGACGAATTAATCCTGACGCGGACCTGTCAACGTCCGCGACGCAATTACGAAACGATAAACGCGTCCGAACGCAGAGCTCGGTCTCCGAGGACGGGGAAGGAAGGACGCGAGAGCAACGAGAGCAAGAGGGTGGCGCGGAATAACGAGGATATCGAGGAGGAACGCGGAGGAAGGTTCGACGAGCGGATCTTTCAACGGTTTTTCAAGGGAAACACGACCGGTGGCTGTGTATACGCCGTTTGTTCCACGGAGATGTATTCACGGGACGCCGAGCCGAGTCGAGCGCGTCTTCCGCTCTTCCCTTTCGAACCGATTCACCCGACGTCTTTCGCGGCGTTGCAACGCGGAACGCTAGGACAATAAAACGCGGAGCGACGACAGTCAGCGTCTTCGGAGAACGAAAAAGGCGGATAAATATACAGTGTGTATAAAATAGGCCGCGTCGGTAATACCGACGCCGAGGAGGGACATTAAAAGGGGGAGAGAGCGAGAGAGAGAGAGAAGGAAAAAGAAAGAAAGGAGGAAGAAAAAAAGGAAAAAGGAGAATACAGGGAGACCGGTAGGATGAGAGATGGGGAAGCAAGCGGTGGTGGTGGTGATGGTGGTGGTGGTGGTGGATGGCGTACAACTGACAGGGCCGGCACTCGGTACGGAGCCAAGGCTCACCCTGTTGGACCATTACCCCTTTTTATTATTTTCTGGCTAAAACAAAGGGAGCCCTTTTGCCCGGCCCGGTTAGTTGACCGACTTGCACCAGAAAACTTCAGCCTCGAGATTAATTGCGCCCTCTCCCTTCTTCCTTTCTCCTTGCTCGTTCTTTACCCTCCGTCGCGCCCCTGCTTCTTCCTCCCCCATCCTCGGCATCCCTTCGCCCCTTTGTATCCTCCTGTTTCGCTCGATCCTTCGCTCTTTCTCTCTCGCCGGGAAAGTCCTTGAGAAAGTTGGCGAATGGCGAGTCTCTACTCTCTCTCGAGGGGACAGGCTAGGAGCGAGAGAGGGTGGAAGAAAAGGGATCGCACGGGTAACGGGGAAAGGGAGAGAGAGAGAGAAAGGGAGCTGAAAATCCCTGGTCGTTCGGAACGAGGAGCGTCGGAGCGACGAGAGGACGCGCGCCGCCTCGCTTTTATCAACGGATCCAGCCGAGGAATCCGCCACGGTTTATCGCTCTCATCCTTTCCCACAGCGCAGCGGAAGAATCCCCGCGAACGCCAGTGGTAACGAAACGAACGGCGACGGCCGAAAAGTCTGCCGCGCTTTTTACTTTCGTTTTGCGCCAAACGAGTCCGCCCGCTCTCGCCGAGAGATCGATAGCATCGTCGAGTGCGCCGCGGCAATTTGTTTCACTTTGTATTCAAAATGTAATAAACAGCGCGGGGGCGGCGCGAACGTACGCTGGATAAAGTCGTTTCCACCGACCTTCGAGTGCTTTATTTTCCCAGCCGTTCCTCGTTTTCATTTCGCGCTCAGCCAACATTTGATACGTACTAGTAGTTGACGGTTCCATTATTACGCTCGTAACGCCACTTTTTCCCTCTGCCTCCTCCTGCTCGTGTCCCTTTCCGCTTTCTATCGCGTTTCTTTATTTTCTCTCTCTCCTTTTCTATTTTCTTTTTCTGTTTTTACCCATCCCGGCCAGGGGAATACGCCCTTTCGCGTATCGTTTAAACGGCGAAAACGACGCGCTGAAAGAATTCTTTCAACCAGCGGAGAATCCCATCGCCGTGAAACAATCCCGAGCTTTATCGAGATGCCATTAGCATTTTCCTACGTTTCATCTCGATCCAGAATCCACGCGTCTCTCCTCGCGTCGTCGCTCTCCGAACAGAGCAGCCGAATCGAAGAGGAGGAAGATCGCGCGTCGACCCGATAATTTCGCCCAGGAAAATTCCCTTTCTCGAAAACGATCGAAAACGAACGAGAGTAAAGAGACAAAGAGACAGAGGCGGAGGCTCGGAAAGATGAGCGTAAAACGCAGGCATGGTTGGCTTGTTGGAAGCGCGGCGACCGTGGAAAAGGAAGAAGAGTCAACCGAGGATTCCTCCGCGAAACTGGAGGATTCGTTTCCGGTAGTTGTCGTTGGACGTTTCGCGAGAAACGCGGCATGGCCAGCGAGGATACCGTCGCGACGGCCTCGACGCGACCTCGTGGGTTGCTTGAAATTATTTTCGGGCTCGGTTATTCAAGAACGCGAAGGAAAGAAGGCGAAGAAGGAGGCGAGCGGAGACGAAAGTAACGAGCTTCCTCGGCAAATTTTTCTGCCGGCCTGTCACAGAAAACGTCGACGCCGCGATTTCGCTGCGGTGGCACGCGACGACGCCGACGCTCAATCGTTTCTCGCGCGCCCTTTCAAAAGCGTACGTATCAAAGCGGTTCTTCCCCTCTGCGAGTGTTAATTTCATTCCCTTGAACACGTATTCCTTTTTCTCCGACTAAAGGATCGTGCTCTCGAGAGTTTACGCGGTACTCGACCGGTGAAAAGAGTCTCGTCGTCCGCGTCTCCGATACCGGCGGTCTTTCGAGATCGGTCTCTTCGAAATTCCTCGAAACCAGGCGAAACGAAGGGAGAGAAAGCAAGGAAATCGTCGACGTTGCGAATAATTATATCGGAAACGGAAGACCGAATCGCGTCTCGAAAAAGATATCTCGTTACGAAGAGTGTCGAAGAGACGAGGAGCGATCGAATAGAAAAGAGGCTTAAAGGATTGGTCGATCGAACGCGAGAGGATGTAATTTGCGCGGTAATAATAAAGTATGTTTCGGGAACAGGCTGCGGCGATAACGAGGGTTACGGGAAAGTTCGAAGGCTAAGTCAACGTGACGAATTTCCGACGCGAACTAACTGCTGTTGACGGTGACTGAGTACCAAGAGCACTGCTTTCGGAGAGAGACGAATGTTAGAGTATTTAAAGGGGAAAGGATACCCCGAGCCGTGGACTGCTATGTGAACGAGTCAGACCTCGCGCACGGATTTAGACCCTCGAAACAGAAGCTAAGCCGATGAATGGCTGCCCTCCGGTAGCCGGGCGCGGGATCTATCGCTCTCCCTTTCTCGCTACCGAATACGCGCTTAAATCGATCGCTATCGAATCTTTTATCCGAGCCGGTTCGCGCGGAGACACGGGCGACGTAGACTGAGCGAGAACCGAGCTGGCGAATTCTCGAGCGGAGCGAGATCTTTCAGCGAGAAGACCTTTTAGCCGCGCAACGAGACGCGACGCGACGCGACGACGAGAGTGCTGATAAACGCAAAGACGTAAGCGACGTTTACGAGACGATTCGGTCCGACTTTAGCCTCGATAGAGCAGCAGAGAGACTGGAGAGGGCAAAAGGTCGGTGGCAAAAAGCAACGCGGACTGGGATGAACTGGGACGAACGCTGTTCGTGGCCCGACAGTTGCCAGCAGGACTGCGCATTCGTTCTCGTGTGGCCGGACATCTACTAGATGTTCCGTTAAAATATCAAGCAGTTGCCGGCTGCGATATTGCGCCGTTATTTTCACGCGAGTATAATATTTCGTTGACGTTTTCTCACGGCTTTCCAGCGGCCCGGTTCCAGCCCATTTTCGCCGCTGTAACTCAACGGAACACCTTCGAAATGATATTAAGCGAATATACAGCGAGTAATAAACGTATCGGTGGAAAAGGACAGGGGCGAACAAAGGGGCGAAGAGAGAAATCAAAAAGTCGAATTACCCGGTACAAAAGCTACGACCACCAGCGGGAGCTAGAACGTGCTGGGAACGCGTTACACGGGAAACGAAGGCTCTCATGGTCGGGTATGGAAGCGAAAAATCGCTATCAAAGGCCCCGGCCGATTCCCTTTTTCCCTCGTTTCTTCCATTTTTTCCCCCAATCTCCATTCTGCTTGGCAGCTCAAACGAAATAAAACGCGAGAGCTTCGGGAAACACGGGGGGCGGGGGCGGTTAAAATTTAAACCGATGTTCCGGATCGCGGCGAGAGGCCGACGAATTCATTTGCAACGGGACGAGGCGCCTACTACTAGTTGCGTCGTTGAAATATTAAACTGCCCCCGTGTCGAAGGGGAAATAATACCGTGCTTATATTTCGTCCTGCGAGCCGCGGCGCGTGCGTCGTACAAAGCTTCCGTCGCGGGGCCAGAAGAAAAAGTCGAGGCAGACGCGGGGCGAGAAAGAAAAAGGGAAAAAGAAAGGGAAACGCGGTCGAGAGGGGCGGAGGAGAAAGGAGGAAAATGGACAAATTTATGTACAAGCCCGGGTTTAATGTAAATAAATCGAATACGGCTGAGAGCTGGAGGCAGGGCCGCGCGTTCATGGCGAATGGACGTCGCGTATTCATTTTCATGAAAGCGGATGTCTGCTGGGTTGCCGGCCCGTTAAAATTTCTGGCCGCCGTTGCCTTCTCTATACCGTGTTCGTGCTAACTTACTTTCAAAGGTAGCACCGAGCTAACCGTGTCGTCAAACTTTCGCGCTTTTTCATTTCGCCTCCCCCGCCCCTCTATTTATCGCGGCCCCTTGAAACTTCCCCGGTGAAATATATGCTCCGGTAACAAAGAGTAATTGCTAGATAAAGTCGCCGGCGTGAAATTCCTAATCAAGGCGGATAAATCAAACGGCGGGGACGAGCAAAAGGCGAAAAAACCGTATCGGGCGCCGTTCGAACGATCGCGTCGTCGTTGTTTCGCGACGGATGTTTCTCGTTATCCGTCAATTCGCGATATCGTTGCAAACACAACGGCGCGAGGAATCCCGTTGCCGCGTTCCCGTCGGCTTGCCCTTAATAAAAGGGACGCGCCCATTGGTATCGAGCGAGCGGGAAAGGATTAAAGGAGGCGAACGCGTGATAAATCTTTCGACACGAAGGCCCGCGGATTCGATACACATCCGCCGCTGATTAACTCGTCAGGAATCCGTGGTCGTTCGAGACGCGGGCAAATATCAACCGAAGAGGAAGACGAAGAGGTTAGGAAGGAAGAGGAAGAGTAGAGGGAACGGTGAATCCCCCATTGAGAGAGCATTATTACAGGTGGAACGGAAGCGAGGGTTGGGAGGCGGAGGTGCATAAAGAGCATTAACACCGCGAGGGCGCGAGCAAGGGCTCGCAGAAGCCGCGTGTGTCCTTTCCTCATTTATCGGCAGCAGCTCCTTTCAGCCTCGAGTGGCAGGAGCGTCTCTTTTGTACGGGCCTGTACACCGCGTGGATGGAACGTTTAAGGGTATACGGGGTCGCGGCGTACACGAGAAGAAGGGCGTCATGTGGCCGTAAGTGGGTGGGGTGCGAGACAAGGGAAGAGGAAAGACCCCGAAAAAAAGCGAATGGTGATGCACAGATGCGACGGATGTGACGATGTTCCTCGGGCAGAAGATGGACTCCGTCTTGTCTGTGTGCGAACACGTGTGCCGGTCCGAAGCGGAGAGCTCGCGCGAGCTTTCAGCCGGCGTCACACACACGCAGCGCGGAGAAAGTTAAATTCGACTCCGAAGCGTCGCGTATATATCGTCGGAAGTTCGCATAGGGATAGGTCTGGGCGCAAGTATAGACGACTTCGACCCTGAACTTAGCCGAACTGCTATTTCTGCGTACCGACGTGGAAACGTCACGAGGGACACCGAGAGAATTATGGCACCGGGTGTGCGCCGGTCTAGGCGATCCAACTCCTTCTTTTTCCCATCGGCGTCGCCACGCTCCAAATGCGTGCGAGTACGCCACGTGATCGTGGAACGTATAGCCGAGAGAATCTCCTGGGTGTTCCGACCAAATTAAAATCGCGAAATCATCGCGCGACACGCGAGGGATCGAGAGATCGATGCGTCGAGGATTATCGGACGATATCCATCCCGGCGGACGTTCGCCTTTAAGATCACCCACGCTTCGTGGCCGGGACTGAGGGGAATGATCGATACCGGCGAATCGACCGTTGCCCCAGGCCGGAGTTACTTATTAACGCCGCGAAACGATCGCTTTCTCTTTACCGAGTGACAAATAACGAATGGTATCCCGCGATGGCAGCCGGTCGGAGGAAGTGGCGAGCAAGCTCTGTTAGACCGCGCGATGTTTAATTACCACCGGTCATTAATAGCGTAATTAAACCGGGCGGGAACGATCGGCGAAAAAAAGGAAAAGGGGCTGCATTAATTAACGCGAACACGCGTCCGCGACGTTGAACAAACGGGACACGGTCGTTCGCTTTTGTTACGATGGCCAGGAAGACGCGGGTAATTGGGTGCCGTTAATGGAAACTCGACGGTGGCCGCGGACCGAACGAGAGAACCACGTGATCGGGATACGCGAGACAAACTCGCGACAAATCTCTCCCCGATAAGATAGTCCGGGCCTCGTTTTCTTTCCTTCTTTCGTGCTTCGTTCGGCGGTTATCGCGGGTCAACGATAACCCTTCTAATTAGCCGGACCTTATCGAGCGTTGGACGGCGAAGACGAGCCGAACGAGCTCGGATACAAGTCGAAGGAACGTGAAATCTCGAAGCGCGATCGCGCGAATTTCGTATCGCGAAATTGTGCTGCTCACCTTCCCTCCCGCGTTTCCGCGAATTTTTTCACGGTTATCCGATGGTATACCGGCCCTTACGTCGCGCCACGCCCAACGCTTCGTTACGGCGTGTAATTAAAAACCAGCGAGAGTAAAGTAGCTAACGCGTCGCTTCCTCAATCATGATAATAACCCGGCCAACAAAAGGTTGCGCTATTCCGCCATTAAACAGGCCGCGCAATATTCCGTCCGGTTGAATGTCTGCAAATTCTTTCCGCCTGGACGATAATGTTTCTCGATAATTAATCTTGGCGCCCTACCAAATTCCTTGGTCCCTCTAATTTTTACGAACAATCCCACCCCCCAGCCGCGATCTCGTCAGTCGCTCGGTTCCTTTATGACGGCAATTTGCCTGGAAAGAGGGCGACGTATGTAGCCATTACGCTCGTCTTTCGAGAAATTCGTACGCTGTTTCCTCCGACGAGTCGACACATTCGCTACTTTCTCTCTCTCTCCCGGTCTTAGCGCAGTCGCGAGAAAAGGGGAACAGGAAAGGGAAGAGAGAAAACTGAAAAAGAACGATAAAAATCAGTTTCGCCGAACGGTAATCGTAGGTACGGTAGGAATTTACATATGCACGTCGCGCCGCGTCGTAACGGCGAGTTTGAAAACACGCAATCAGAGTCCGTTCACCTGTAACTTTTCTTCATCAACGTCCATGACGAATTATCGCGGGACCCTTGTAAATATTCACGATGCCGGGGAGGGTAACAAGAGCCGCGTACGCCGCGTAAATTTCCGCGGGACAAACAAATTCGTCCGGATACGAGCAGCGCGGTATAACAACGATGAAAACGGCGTGTCTCTATTCGAGTGTGTCTCGAAGCCAGCGTCGTCGATAAATCGCCCGTCGTGAATAAATCAATTTTTCCCAGCGGCTTCCGCTCAATTGGAAGCAGTCCGTTTGCATTGTTTAACAGCGAGCTCCTCGATACGAGCGGCGGCCGCGCCGGCATGGCCGGCTCCTTTACGGGCTTATGCCCGTTTCCAATATCGTGTGAAACCGCAGTTGCGTGAGAACCATTGGTTACCGGTACGAAGCCAATATCCGGCCATCGTAGTTTCGCCCTTCGTGGAAACTGGCCGAGATTAAAAGTAGTTAGCATTTAGATAAGGGCATTAAACGGGCCGACCAAGGACGGGCGAAAAGCTCGCGTGGAAAACGCCTCCATCTTCTCCTCCTCCTCCTGCTTCACGTGTTTTTCCCTCCGTCGATCCTCGGCCGATCCCTGGTTTATCGTTAACCAAAGACCCGGAGAAGGGACAGAAGGGTCAGAGGGACCTTACGAAACGTCCAAGATTTCTCCTCGTAACGCGACACCGTGCCAGCTGCGTCCTGGCTTTCCGCTCCGCGCGGGCACGCATGCATCGAAGCCCTTCGACTATTCGCCCTTCTGTTTATCCTGACACGCGGTGCTTGAAAAAATACCCGCGCCAAGATCGATACGGCACTGCGAGGACGAAGAAAAATAGAGAGGCAAAGATTTATCTCGAGGATCTCTCTCGCTCTCGTCCTCGAAAATTGGCTGGAACGGCGAGAAATATGCCAGGAAAAGTTAACGGGTGGATATCGGTGTTATTAAACTACTACGCGTCGAACCCGCGAATCTAAAAAAGGAACCTCCGCGCGGCGATTGATTTTCATCCCCGGTTCTCCTCGTTTCGTTCCTTATCGGCCTATTTACCGATGCCACGTCTCAGGGTGCACTTTGCAAAACCAGAGCGAAGGGTTCCATTTAAACAGAGCCGAGCGGCAGATAAAAGAGAAAGAGAAGCGACGGGGAACTAGCGGCTCGGTTGTGTTTTACAAGGAATCTCGCTCGACGGAGCTGCTCCACGGACGCATCGGCAGAGATAGCGAGCCGAGTACGTGACGCAGGAACGCGCGAAGAATGTTTAACGAGCGCGAGTCGGGTCGTCCACGGCGGAGGAGGATGTGGGTAGCGAGTCTCGGGCAAAATCGTGCGAATTACGTAACGCGACTGGCGGCTAAGCGAATTTTAACCCGAACCCTCCATATCTGGCACGGTGCAGCCTGAGCTCGCGTGGCTTCCTCGACCACGCGTTTCGGCCACCCCTGTGCCGCCCCCTCGCCACCCTCCCTTTCTCGGGACTCGGCCAACGAAATCAAAGCAAATCGAGAGAGAGAGAGAGAGAGAGAGAGATCGCGTCTGCGAGAAAGTTTTAACGAGTCGACGAGAGTATCGACGAGAGCGCGATCCCGTCTCCAGGCATCGCCGAATCCTCCGCGCGGAACCGAGCAAACTTTCCCTCGATCGTTCGCCTTTCTCCCTTGTCGCCTCTGTCGCGGACAATCTTTTCGCGGGGCGCGTCCTGTCGCTAACAGACGGCCGAGGAAATTATGCAAATGGCCCCGGCGAACGACGTCGGCCGCCGGGCGAAAAATTACGTCGCACGCTCTGGTCCTCGCGGAGATCTTACGGCCGGGCTCGTGGATATTAATGCAACCCGCTATTATAGCGTGTTAACCGAGCACCACGACGGCGTAATCAAATTGCACATCGGCACAAATTAATATTGACGTTGCTAACTGCGTTACATTGTCTGTGCGTGTTAACCGCAACTCGATAATGCGCCACGGCCGAGAAACCGAACCGAGCAGCGACTAAGCAGAGGGGAGGCCGAGGTATACGTCTTCGACCGACGAATTAGGCCTCTTGCACCGGATCGTTTAAGTATTATCGTTATCTCGAGGGCCTCTCGACGTAGCGCACTCGACGCGAAACAGTGAGGAGGAAGAGGGGGGACAGGGGGGCAGTCATCTGTTTCGCCGGATTTTTATTATCGAGCAACTTGTTCCGCTGCGTTCCTTTGAATTGCAAATTCCTCCTGTCGAGAAGAAGGAAGCTACGAACGACGTTCCAAGGATCGATCGGCAACTTCGAACCGATAAGTTTCCGCGGATTTCCTTTTTTCCACCCCCACCATGGCCTCACTGTCCGTGACTCCCCTCCGTCGTGGATCCCATGCCGGTCGAGTTATCGCGTTTATCGCGTACCCCGTGCCATGCACGTTTTAAACGGCGTCGCCTTGGCTTCGGGAAGCTTTAGAAATTGATCGAATTCCCGATTGGAAACTCTGCACCCGCGGTTGCATCCGGACATCGATTTCGATCTTCGCGTCGCGTCGCCCGGCAACTTCCAACTCTTCGAAAACTATCGATCCCAGCCGGTGCTTCCCGGTCGACTTGCAGGGATCGCTTCGATTACCCGCGTTCGAGGAATTTCGCCGAGGCTGCCTCGAACGAAGGTCCAAAGAGGAGCGGCGTCGAAAGAATTATCGGGTTGATTTATGAAGAAACAGAGCGGCGAGACCCGAGGTTGTTTTTCCAGAGTGTCATTCGAGAACGCGCAGCCGGCCGTGGACGTGTCCCTGGTCCGTGAAGGCGCCAACCTCCTCGCGTATTTCTAGACGCCTTCCGCCAGGACATCGTCGACCAAGCGAGACCCGGAGGAAATTCCACGGGACGAACTGCGGAGGATGTAACCGGAGGTGTCGCGAATGATCGGCGTATAATCGTAGGTTATCCGCGAGAACGTATTAGCGCGGAGAACCGTCGGCATTATCGTTATCGAGCAGGCTTTAGTGGCTGTAGGACAAGGTGTAAGGGCATGCCGAATGTTGTTTCCGAAATTAACACTCGACGAAGGGAACACGTAGCCGCGGCCGTTTGCTATAGACACCGATTAGTACTATTCACGTGCATTCCGCGCCGGCATACACGTGTCTGGTACGAACGTCATTTCCATTCAATCGAGATCCCATTTCCCAGCGGGGCGGCGGCCGTGTCAACCGACCTTTCGAAACAAATCTCCTCTCTCGCGTGTACGCGCGATTTCGCCGTGGCTCTGCACCCGACGCGGCACCGTTACAAAACGACCGTCGGCTGCGAGGAGGCGTCGATTAGCCCTGACAACTCGCCCGACCATAATGGCCAACGATAATGGCCAACAACGTTGCCTCGTTTCGGGGGATGATATTTCAAGAAAATTTATTCGATCGGCGCCCGGCCACCGCCCTCGCCACCGCGCCAAGGATTAAACACGCGATACACGTGCGGAAATTTCGCCAGAGTGGTTGGCGCGGTTAAAACGACGCGGACGACGTCGACGTGGACGTGGACGAGGAGGACGACAGGCTGCGGAGTTGGAATCGAATTCGCGTTGGTCCCCGTCGGCTTCGACCGGCCACCGAAAACTTTCCCGTCCGCCTTTTCGCAGGCTAACTTTCGTGACTCGGGTTTCGTTGTCGTGTACCGTCGCTTCCTTCGAATTTATTGGATGACGGTGCGGAACGTGTCTCGACTGACCGCCATCGCCATCGCGGTCGATCCCGCGTGCTCGTTCTACTCGGGACGATACGAAACGTCTCGCCAAGATTCGAGATCCCCTTATTGCCGGCATGGAAATGGAAGGAAAAGGGGAGGGTGGAAAGGGAGGATGAAAGAACGTTGTTTTGTAGCATGGAAGGCTTACGTCGTCTACTAAACCACGGTAAAGTAACTAACAAATGGTACGACCGATGGCGCCAATTCCGAGCAGGCAATAATCGTAAACCACGTCCCTGTAAGTTTCCATCCCGCCCCGGTCGTTGCCGGGAACGCATCAAACAGGTGGGACCTCGATTCCACCTTTTAGATTCAACCCTCGTAACGGCTAAAAGAAACTAGCGCGAAGATCCCTCGCCTCTGATCTTTACTTTAAAACACGCGAAATTCCATCAAGAAGTTGCTCGTTAACTCCACGTCGGGGCCTTTCATCGTCCGGGTTAAAGTTCGCGAACCTCGGGGCGTTCATCGCGAGATTGCACCCCGAGGAGATGCACGCGTATACACCGAGAGCCTGCGAGCAATCGGGTCGGACGTGTCTGACCGGAAGATCGGTCATCGACGAGGAAAATCCGACGCGTCGGCGAACCCGAAGCGGAGTCGGCGGATTTGCTCGCGGAGGGTCGGTTTCCGCGAAAACGCGGTGACGCGCGTGTCTCGTACATCGCGCGAGGAATTCCCACAAATTCGGCGCTTTACGTCAATGGGATTTTCATCCCATTGCCGCGGCAGGATCAATAATAGAGGGGCAAGCGTCTAGACAGGGCCGGAGGGGTTGAATTTTCGCGTTGCCCGTACGCTCTCTCCGACTAGCGCTAACGCCGCGTTAAGTCAAAGGTCTTTCGCGGCGGATTTATCGAAGGGTTGTCTTTCATAGGCGAAACGGGCTGACCTCGCCGAGTTAACCGACCTGCGGGTTCTCGCTCGCCGCCCTCGGGCGTTTTCCTTCGCGCGCGCGGTAAGCGAAAGAAAACGCCGCGAGTTTTCCCGGCTCGATTCGCCAACGACCGGTGTCCCGACCTCAGTTACACAGCCCATTGCTACCCGTGGAAACTCCGCGAAATGGAGTTTGCTTATTCGACCGGGATATTACCGGTCGGAGGACCGGAGGGACAGGGATCGGATATTAATAGCGGTGTAAGAAGAAACGGTGCGACGACGAGTCCGCGATGTCCGAGGCGGCGTGACGTATCGAGTGGCGTTCCGGCGATACTCGGTTCTCGTCTAACGGTCGATCGGTGAAAAACGAGCCCGAGGAATTTGCGTGGAACGGTTCTAAAGCGACGCTTAATAGCGCGATGCACCGGAGATGGCGTAATAACGTTGTCCGTCCGTGGCGCTTGGACCGAGCCCAAATCGCGCGATTACGCCGAGTACCGGTTAAACGTTCTTACCTCGGGGGGTCTTCTAAATGAACCCCTATGACGCGCATCCGTCACGCCTCTGCCTCTCGGTATCGGAGCTCGGGGGGGCAGAGGCTCGAGATCGATTGCCGGGCACGGGTACGCCGGTAAACAAAGCGCGAGTTTATCGAGAACCGCCTCGCGAGCGATCGCTCGACTCGCTCGGCTCGCTCGGCTCGCTTGCAATTTCCTCGCGGAGACGAGGAACCGCGATTCGATCCTGCTGCTCGGGCGCGCGTCGCAAATTGAATAACGCCTAGTCGCGGGGCGGACGCAGCTGATGCAGCCGCGATAAAACGGGGCCGTTCGGTGCGGTCGGTGCCTGGGCTGCGAACGGGCTGCCAACGCATCCTCGAGCGAGCCGGAGGAAGCGGAACTCGCGTGCACTCGCGTTGTCGGGCAGATTCGCCTCGTCGAGTCCTCTGATCGGAATCGCGTACAACCCGACGTTTTACGACCGGCTTCCCCGTGTTTACGAGCTGTTCCGCTATAAATACGACCGAATATAGGCACGCGACGATGCGTCTCGTTCGATAGAGCCGGCGGTGCCGGGTCAACGCGACGCCGACAGTTCGCCGCGAGTTCGCAGAGAGTTCGCGGAGAGTCGCCGGTTCCTCGACCAGCTGTAAAACGCGCGATCTTATCGTCCGCGCGGGTAACGCGCGGCCACTGCGGCCGGAATATAAAGAGGGTAACGGACGCGCGAGAAACGGACCCGGTCTCGGAATTGTTTCGGCGAACGTTTTATCAGCGGGACGCGGCGCGGTCTCGATTTCCCGTCTATTCGTATGGAAGAGTTCGTTTCGTCCTCCGATCGGCCGAGCATACTTGCTCGCCTCCGCGGCGCTGTACTTTTCTATTATTTATAATCGATATCCTCGGGAACGGTGCGCGCGTCTGGCTGGCGTACAAAGTGCTCGCGCTGTATACGCCACGGTATCGTGTTAACCAGCGTGCAAAACTAGCGCTCGTAGTTGGATAGTTGAACGCGAGAAAATTCCCGGCGTATTCCTCGAAAAGTGGCGAGTGCGACAGAGAGAGAGAGAGAGAGAGAGAGAATGAGAGGGACGAAAGAAAAAAAAGGGACGCAATTTAGATGCAAATTGCAATCATATCGATGCTTCGATCTAGCCGAGGCAGGCCCTCGGAACCGATCGACGTTGTTTTCGTCCCATAACTTTTTCCACCGGCCACCCCGTGCCACCCCCACGCGCCGATCCTCCGCGCTTATCCTCCCCGGGTCCCTCTGTCCCGCTTTCCGCAAGGGGCCTGCCCTCGCGGCGTAAACTTTTAAACGTATCCTAGTATTCAAATCGCGCCGCTGTAACCGGTGGTTACTTTAATAGCGACGAGGAGAGATAGCGAGGCCAGGGCGGAAGAGAGGAGAAGGTCGGAAGCTTCGGCGGGTTTCTACGATCCCGAAACCGACTCTCCTCTCCTCTCCGCTTCCTCCGCGCCACCGGCAAATAGGTCGTCGGTCCTTTTAGCGTGCGTTCCGGAAAGAGGGGAAAAACATTCACTGGCAGGCGCATTTTAAATTCAAACGAGTCCCGATTACGCCATTCGACGAACGCCCGCTGGATTACGCGGGTTCCGAACTTTCGAACGACCCTCGCGAAACAGACAGCCACCCCCTCTCTCGCTCTCTCTCTCTCTCTCTCTCGCTCTGCCTCCGTCCCGTCACCGTCTCCCGTGGTTCTTCCAGTTTCGCCTCCCTCGCAGTGGTCCACGCGACCGTTAAATCCTACGGGTAATAACGAGAGTGGTGACGCGAGCGACTTCCGCGACCCGGCTTCCGCC
>NIJG01000001.1:469613-495853 GCA_002201625.1 Euglossa dilemma
TATATATATATATATATACACGCTACGCAGCTTTGGTTTCGAGCGATTCGAGCACCGGGTTCTCGTCCATGAAACGACTGGCAAAGACTACCATGCCGGAGATGAGTGGATGTAAAAGGGTCGACGAAGAGGCTGACGAGAGGATCTTGAAAAACCGACAGCATTTCCTTCCTTGCCCTCCTTCTTTTCTCCTCGCGGTGGCGACGCGCGCCCGCCGGATTCGACGCTCGATGGCCGATCGAAGAAATACCCTCGACGGGCTTTCCGCTGGTCCCCGATAGGTGGTGGTGGTCGAGAGAGAAGAGAAAGAGAAGAAAAGGAAGGCAAAGGGTAGAGGAAAGGCGAAGGAGAGGAAAAAGCGAGGGGAATTTCATCATCCAATTGTACGGTTCTAAATACAGGAGTCATGGAGCGAAGCAAAGCGAACACTTTAAACGCTGATTTCGCGGAAAGCGGATTTCCGAAGCATTTACTCGCTGTAAAATAAGCCACATTAAAAGGTCGAAGAGCTTTCGTTCGATGGCCGGCCAGCGAAACGAAAAAGCTTAGCGGGGTGGTGGAAGGGATTAACCGGAAGTGCTTTTAGCAAGAATAAACTACGAGCACGGAGCAGTGTCGAACGGCTATTTCACCGCCGGGACTGATAACGTTTACGCGAGCGTGCGCCATGTCAGAAGCGGGCCGGCTCGAGTACCGAATGAAAAAACTTTGCCGGTTTGGCGCGGGCCCGGTATCAAACGCGACTCGCCCGGCGAAACTACACGCTCGTAAGAAGCTGCTAGCAGCTTCCACGCCGGAGAAACGGCGCGATCTCGTCTCGATTAACGCGAACCGAGCATACTTCCTCGCGTAACTTCCGGGACCTACCGTTGCTTGCCGTTCGCCGCGTTTCTGGCGTTTCGACGCGTGGCAGACGCGCGCGACGCCCGCCTCCGTCTTACGCGCCGATTGATAAGCCTCCACGCACCGGCCGTTTCAATTAACAGAGTGCCGCGACTCGTCGCGCCATTGTTCCCGAAAGAAAGGCGAGCGCGAAGGAGAAGAAGGAGGAGATGGAGGAGGAGAAGATGGAGAAGGAGGAAAACGAGGCGCATTGTGCCCGACTAGCGGGTGGCGGTTTAATAATCTGCCAATTACGAGACAGCGTCGGCTAGGCGCGCGGCGCCCCTCCGGTAACCGGCTGCCCTCGACGTTTATCGCGGCGCGTTTAGCGGCACGCTGCTGCAGGCGCGCCGCCGGCGAGGGTGAGGCGCGCGAGAGAGGGAGAGGAGAAAGGAGAAGGGTAGGAGTTTTCTACTTTTCCTCGATGCAATCGCAAAAAACCTCGCAGACGTCGGCGAGGTTTCAGACGCGCTTCAGCCGTGCTCGATAGCGCGAGTGGTCGCCCCTGAAATGACTAGTAGCGACTGCAACCCCGAGGGGCAGGGGGTGTCAGCGGTGGTAACGGCGTCGACGACGCTGGATGTGAAGGGTCTGCGGGAGGGCGAGGGTGGTGAAGGGCGGTGAAGGGCTCGAAAGAGCGGCGAGCGAGGGTGGCGAGTGCCGCGGCAGCGTTTCTGCTCGAGTGCCGGGGAAACGGAGACGCCGGCCGGCGCTCGGTGCGTGCCAGAGAAGGAGGCAAATCCCCGGCAAGAAGAGAACTTCTCGCGATTTTCTCCAAACGATTCGAGGAGACTAATGAAAAGGGGAACGATGACTGCGAAACGAGCTCGCCAGACGTTCCTTCGATCCTCGCAAATCTGTTTCGCGCCGTCCCGAGTATCCTCCGCGAATATCCTCCGCGAATATCCTCCGCGAATATCCTCCGAAATATCCTCGGGGATATCCCCGGCAAAGTGGATGGGACGGGGTTGCCGGGAGGATGCGCGAATTGCCGATAGCCCGATCGCTGTACCCGGCAGATGGGCACGCGATTCCGCGCTCTGTTTACAATCGGATCGTCTGCACTTTCCGGCGACTGGTGTCAGCAGGTCGCGCATCGATCCGCGCGTATCCAACGCGAGCATATCCAAGATGATCGACTCCCCCCTTTGCTCGCGTTTCGCCCGGTCGGCATCTCCGGGGATTCGCGGCTCTCGTGGACCAACGATCCGCTTCGCGGGCATATGCGCGCGTGTCGGCCACGCGCATACACAGCTGGAAAACAGCGCGGAGTGGAGCGGAGTGGAGCGGAGCGGAGGAGTACACGCGTGCAGACACACTTGGTATCGATTGCTCGGCAGTCGGTGGCTTGCGATTTATGTCGTCGGAGCCGCGACCGGAATAACCGATGTCACGCCGAAAATTCACTTTTTCCCTCCGCCACCTGCGTCACCATGAATCCTACCTGACAACCGGAATCGTCCTGACCCCGGCGGCGGGCAGCGCGCACAAAAGTACCAAGCCGAAGAACGGACGGAATTTATCATCGGCCACGGGGGTTCCTGAAAAACTTGCTTCTCGCTCGCGGTTCACCCGCGTACCTGCGCCCAACCACCCCGAACGCGCGCACACGTGCCTAACGTGTGTGCGCGCACACACGCGCGCGTCCCGCGGTCTCGAGGAATACGCTGGAATAGCGAATTAATCGAGAAACTTCGATTCGTGGAATCGGCCGGCGAGGTTCCGCCGTTCCGAGAATATTCTATTATCGTATACCATCGATTAACGTCGTCTCTTAGAAGCTGAAAACGCGGAAACAGGGGAGGCTGGGAAACTCGCTGGCTAAACCGCGAGGCAATCGAGTCCTTAATTGGTCCAAGATTGGAAAATCCCGTTTCGTTGGATCGCAAACAGCCGGTAAACTAACGCTGCTGCGTTCCTTTTTTTCACCCATCGTTTCCACCCTCCTGTCCGCTCGACGCTTCTCCTTCGTTTCCACCGGATTACGCGAGCCGATGAAATACGCGCGAGCGGAACGCGTCCGGCGTGCCGCGAGCTCGCGGCTACGAGCCTCGTTTTAATTAATCCCGGAAGCAAAGAAGCCCGTGGCTTCTCGTTAAGTCAGCGTCGGACGTCGCCGGACGTCGCCGCCACCGACGCGGCCTGATTTTCCAATTTCGCGCCCGTTTGAAAACGAGCTTAGGAAACGCGCGAGACAGGTGTCTCGTAAACGCCGGCAAATTGCTTATTCGATTCTGACGGAGAGAAAAGCGGCTTTGACGTTCGCCGTATCCTCGCCGGAGCCTTGCGATGGGAGAAAATTCTCTCTCGCGCAGTGCCGCGGTGAAAACGAAGGAAGAACGAAGATTCCCGGAAAAGCCGCGCGATTCGAGTATAATTTCGGTCGTAAACGTCAGGCCGAGACTAAGTTACGAGCAACGCGACTCTGTCTCAGCGAGACGTCGAACGGAGAAAAAGTCGAGGATCGTACCTTCGCTCGAGATTATCGGGCGACGTTCCCGCGAGCGCGATAAGTCGCGAGGATTCGATTTACGCGGGAAAGATGGAGAAAAGAAGGAGGTGTTAGTCGGTGGCGTTTCGGCGAGTCGCGCCGCTCGGCAGAGTCGGAAAAGCGCGAGAATGGGACGGCGACAGGACCGGTGGAAGTAAGGCTTAAGGGAGGAGTTTAAAAAAGAATCGTATAAGGCGAAGATAATTTCCGCGATAAGACTCTTGGCCTATATTACCTTACTAGTTAATAGGATCTACGTTACTAACTTAGTTTGAAACTTAGTTGGACTTCCCGGAGCGCAAAGAGTCCTCTCCTCTTCGCAGTCTTCCGCCCTCTTCTTGCGGACTTGCCCGTAGATTACCGGCGCCTGCTAAGAGCCGAAAATCGTTGTACAGTTTGGCTCCGAGATTTCGCTAATCTCGCCCGGAGCATCCTTAACATTCAAATCCTCCTTATTGCGTCACGACACTTGGCGAACTCTCGGCTCGAGAGGCTGGCAACGCGTAAACGCGCCACCGAGTCATCCGCCGCTTCCGGTTCCGCTCCGATCCTCTTTCTTCCGCGGATTTCTCTCCGACTATCCTCGAGGACTCTCTTTAACGCGGGGATCGGCTGGGATCGAATGGAATCGAATGGGATGGAATGGAATCGGGGAGGAAAGGTTTGCGCAATCTCGTAATCGACTCGCGATTCGAAACGGCGTTCGAGGTGTTTCGCTTTTACGGTCGCTCGTGCGACGAATGCCTGGGTAATTCCCCGGCTCGTCCGCACCCTCGGAGCGGAATTTTTCAAAGAGGCCTTGTTTTATTATGAAACATTCTTGGCTGGTTCGAAAATACTTGCCGGATAATTCCCCGGGGAATACGAACGGTCGCCCTCTACCACTTACGCGTCTCTCCGAGAGGCACGTCTCGAACCGGTATCGTTTATGACAGAGAGAGAGAGAGAGAGAGGGATTAAACTTTTTAAATTCCTATAAATTTCTCGAGGACGATAACGAGTCGTTAGCCCCGTGTATTCTTCCTCGAAGACGTCGCGCGAGCGAAACCTTTCCTATAAAGTCGTCGCTGCTACGAGGAAATGTTTCACGACGATCTACTTTGCGTCAACAAGGGAATATTTTAAAGCTATCTCGGCTCTTATACTTCAAAGGACCTAGGAAATGAATCTCCTTTGACGGGATAGAAAAATTGTTCAGCTATGGAGATTACAACCTCCGATCGATCTTTCCGGTTATTCGGAATCGGGGAACGGGAAAATAAGCGATCGGCGATACGACGGATGAGCCGCGATGGATGAAACTCGCCGTTAAAGATGGCGTCGTGGCGAATCGCGAGTTTGCTGCCGCCTCTGCGACCGGAAGTTTACGCTCGCCTCCGAGACAACCGTGCCGCTCTTTCTCGTTACTTTGTACCGTTGCATCTCGTTGCGCCTCGTTACCCACGGTGCACGCAGAAGCGCGGCGCGTTTTTACGGCTTGCCGCGACGCTCGCGACCCAAGAAAAACCAGCTTTTCCCACGTACGACTTAATTATTATTGAAACAACCGAGGATGAGGACGAAGACGACTTCGCGGAGCGCGAAACTCCGCTGCCGGGGTGACGACTAAACTTTTTAACGAGTCTTCCTTACTTCGCGCATACCCCCGTCAGGTCCAGTGTATAACCGTAACTTCTAGATCCGGACGGTTAACGATTCACGCGAAATTCATAATTAAACTTAAACCCCTTCGCGCCTGACGGCGGGCGAGGCGAAGAAATCGGGAACTCGAAGGAGCGTTTCCGTAGATCCGGTGTTTTAAACGACGGGGAACGCGAGGAGGAAGATCGAGTCGCGTAACTGTGACATTTGACTGCCGGATCGGGACAGAAGCACAATAGCCTAATTGTTTGGAACGACGTGACCGCTAATCAATAGCACGCGAGGCTTTCGACTGTACGCACTGCGGCTGGTCGCAGCGGGAAATGGATATGCAACTTTAACGGCGCGCCGATGTCGATCGCGACGATATTACACGCTTTAATCTCTCGATGGATCGATTAATTACCGGGAGAAAATCCGGGACGACGGGACGATAGGAGAACGGTGGTCGAACGGCAGCTGATTCAACTCGGGCCACCCTTTCTTTACATTTTCCGATTGGTCAGCTGAGTAGTCCAAGACTTCCAGCCGACCTACTTACGCCCGGCGTTTACGTAAAAACCGAGCTCCTCAAACACGACGAAATTGTATTTGCGCCTGGCAAATGGAGGCCAATAAGCGACAGGAATAACCTCGCGATAAAAGTAACCGAGTAGCCCTAACCAATGCAATCAAGAGACCGACCGGTGGCTGAACACGTAGCCGCGTCGCGCCTCGACCGCTCGGAAATCGAGCGTGGCAGATCTGGGGTTCGCGGAGGAAACCAACTCTAAACCGATTGATTCCTCGCCGACGAGACTTTGGACGGAGGATCGAGAAAAGTACACGGAATTATTGCGTTCCAGCAGCGGATGGCCGAGAGAAAATCGATGCCTGTCACGGGGCGTCTTTAAAATCCCCTCGAACGTCCTTGCTCCGGGAGAATCGGAAATTCCTCTCAGTCAATTTCATCGTGGTCCCCTCCATTTACTTATCGCAATAGCCACGCTCTCATCCGCCTCTCTTCCCTTCCCTTCTTTCCCTCTTTCATCCTTTCTCTCCGGCCGCCCAACGACCGGTTTATCGGTCGGATTATACGTTCGACGGGAAGCGATAATGGTACGCTGGTAACTTTAATAAACCGCGCGTCAACACCAGGTCCATTTTAATCGTATCCCTGCCCGCTTATTACTCAAAGTTTCGACTCGTTTCAGCCGAGCAACGGACTCGGTTAACTCGCTAGACAGACGCGCGGAAACCTATGGATTTATCGGCGGGCAAGACAGTCGATACGCTCGAGACAGCCTCGGGATGTAAATCAACGGTGTATCTCGGACGTCTGATAATCGCGCACCGACGATAATCTCTCCCCTTTCCGGCAAGACATCGCTCCAATCACCCTTCGATTCCCCATCGCCGATTTCTCGGGTCTTAACGGAGAATCGTGGTCGGATCGCTCCCGATCGAATAACCCTCGTGGACTCGTAACCGCGTTATTGCTCCCTCCTTCCCTTAAATACTTTCCAATTTCCACCAGCTTCCTCTCTCTCTCCCCCTCTCTCTCTCTCTCTCTATCCTGAATCCCGTGTCACGGTATCGTTTGCCCTGCTCAACAACGCGACGGCGAATCGCGCGAAAATCGAACGTCCGAAGCGTTGATTGAAGCAGAAACGCCGATACGAGCTGTAACTGGAAAATAAACGCGACGACCGTGCTCCCAGCCACGATTTGCGGTGTATTTTGACAACAAGCTACTCTAACTAATTCGATTAACCGACGCGCACCCCTGCAGTCGGGTGTATCCACCAATTACGCGGCTACGACTCGTCGCGATCCGCCTGTTTCGAGCTCCCTCTCCGTCTTTACCTCCCCGTCCCGAGCGAGCTGTTCCCAGCGGCGCGACGCGACAAGCCGCGCGAGAAACATCGGTCGCCTGGGTTTAGTCTATCTTGAACGAAGCCACACGTCACGACCGGAAACCGTCTTGCGGTGAACGCGGCGCTCGACAAACCCGTGACACACCGGCCTCCGCGTCCTCCAGAATAGACGAAACCGCGAGCGTAAAAACGCGTACGTCCGCTGCGCGTTTTCAGCACGATTATAGCGGGTTTTCAGCGCGATCGCTCGCATCGCGAAAGATAGGCCCCGACGAGTCACCTCGAAGCACGTAATCGAAGATTCAAAGGACCCCTCGGAAGGTTCCTTTGCGGCGGGTGATTATACTAAAGTACAAAGAAGCGGACCGGGTGGGAACGTGGCCTCCTCTGGCATTCGATTGGACGGGAACGGACGTTTGGACAACGATTTATGAATCGCGGCCAATTAATTAATCGTCGAGCACTCGGACTGCTAGCGGAAAAGGAATTGGTCAGGTCGGGATATCGAGCATATCCTATTTTGCGGTCGCGGCCGATTGATTTCTCGCGACTGTGTACGTATTACCCGGAGGCGCAGAGAATAAAGAGGCACGGGGCCTGGAAAATACGCCGGTGAAAAGAAGCGACGGCAAAGAAGGACATTCGCTAAATAAGCGAAACATCCGGTTCATTTAAGAGCACCGCGTGAATGGGCGTGCTGCGAGTGGTCGTTTCGCGAGCTGCTCGTATTAATACAGGCATCGGCTTCGGCGTAATAAGCACCCATTGAAAAAGACGCGCAATATCGCTAAACGAGCCTAGCTTCTGATACGACCCGCGTTGCTCGAACGCGTACGCGTTCGTTTCTCGGGCGGATCGGTAACGATTTCGCCCGATTCTTCGAGATGGCTCGACTCGCGCGTCTATTCGTCTTAACAGTTTCCTGGCCGCCGCGAGATTGCATCCTCGATAATGTATTCCTCGACTGGCGTCGCGGTTCGATGATAGACGAGGGGGGTCGTCTAGCCAGCCCGCGAGCGAGCTGCCAACCTGCACGCGCCTCTGTCCACCGCTTCGCCTGTCTTCCACGTCCGCTCGCTCCTCCCGATGCGAGATTATTAAGCCGTTCGAGACGTCCAGGAATTCTTTCCGCTTAATATACGAGAGCGTGACGCGTATCCAACAGACACGAGCGCGGGCACCTCGCGCGAAGACACGTCGTCACAACGACGCGCGAGCAAACAGCTTTATCGCTCGGTCCAGAAATATCGGCGAGCGAGATCGAGCGAGATCGCGCGAGCGGCGTCTCGCGCGTTTATACACCCCTCGAACGGATATAGACGTCGCGTACGATACCCGCGAGACGTATTCGCGACGAGGGTCGACGATTCGACCACCTCCTCTCTCCTTTTCTTCTTTCGCTACCCCCGGAATAAACGCCTCGCTCGTTCGCACCCCATCGACGAGCGAGCCGTGATTTCGCGGCGGTTCGCGCGCACACAACAGCCAACGAAACGGCAAACACGTCACGAAGCAATTTTGCACGCGGACGCTTGACGGCTGATATCCAACGCTTACGAGATCTACCTATGTAAACACGTACGGCCGATACTTTAGCGACGTAACAGCGGCGCGCATTGTCACGCTGACACGCCACCGCCGGGATTCACGAGGCCAGTTTGTTTCCATCGCGGACGGTCAACAGGGGTGACGCGGGAAGAGAAAAAGCTAGGAATAAAATTCTCCCCCGGCCCAGCTTTCACCGATACCCATCCTGGCCTGTTGTTCCGATGGCCCGCGGCGAACGCTGCTTTCCCGAGGATCGCAGCAGCGGAAACGGAAGCTCCGCGTACCCGGTGAATAAGGCAAAGCTCCGTCGAGGATCGCATCCACGGAAATAATCCAAATTATTCCAAGGAACTCGAGTACAGAACATTCGCCATTGATTTCGCCCAACTTTTCGCCATTCTAACCACCGTCGTTTCGTCTCGTTTCGTTTAGTCTTGTTTCGTTTCGCGGCGACTCGAGGAATCATCCCGAACCAATGAGACCCTGAACGTTAATCGAAGGAGGAATCATTTTCCAACTGAAAAAGTTTCGCCTTTCCCGGCTGGAAAAGTATCGCGACTTTACGCGAGCGGGATTAAATGCAAAAAGGTACACGGTAATAACGGAGTATCCCGCATGAACGCCATACCCGCGGAACGACTTAATCCGTGTGTGGCCGTGAGAACATAACCAACGACACTTTCCGACGTTTCGCGATGATTGCCGGCTGGATCGTCCCAATGGGAAACGATTCGCGGAAGAGCAGCGAGTTTTTGCATCCGGGGAGTAGCTTGTTAACGGAAAATAACCGCGAGCGCGTTAGTAGGGGATAAACTCATCGACGAAAACGAATTAGACGCGAATTCGTCCCGCGGCCGATTCGCGAATTGATAAAACCTTGCTCGATTTCGACCATCTTTCGCTTACACGCCTCGGAATCCTATCGGCCCGGTTTTTCCCTCGATCCTCGGCCCGATACAACCGGAGATAGGCTCGAATCGTTAACGAGACTAAGCGAAGAGAGACTGCGAGTGCCTGTCGATCGCCTGGAGCCTCGCGCGCTTGTAAAGAGCGATGGCAGAGATTAAATTTACCACCGGCTGTTACGTATCTCATTAACGATATGTGTATTTTCGTGGGAAAGAGACGAGAACTTGGATAAAAATGCGGGAAACATTGAAGGAAAACACGCAGCGATGGCTTGACCGCTACTCGCAACGGAACGGTCCCGCGCGCGCCCTGTAATTTCTCGTGTTTCTATACGGCGATCCGACATATGCAAAGTTTATACGCGTACCGGTACAATGTATCCCTTTCTTCGTAATAACAGTGATAATAATCGCAATAATGATGATAATAATAATAATAATGTAGAAGGAAATTAACGGTAATTCGCGTTTTCATAAACCGATAAGAAATCTCGAGTTTTCCTATATTTAAAACACCACGAGGAGGGTTCCTTTTCTTTTTTTTTCCCCCCCGCCGACCTTTCTACGTTTCGTAAAGTATTCAATTTTCCGTCGTAAAATTAACCACGATTTGCTAAAATATGTAATTTCGTTGCCGAGATTCGCGGCTCGATCTGGTTAGCCTGGAAATAGCGATAATCACGGGGCGTGTGTACCGCGCTTCGTCGCCTTCGGTATGACTGGCGTAATAAATAAAAACGTGTAATTTGTCGCTGACGTCGTACGCGTAACGACGTTGTCGACGGTGAGTAGAAACGAAAGGGGGGAGGGAGGGCAAAAACAGTGGCTTTGTTCGGTGATTTGCAAGTGTCGATAACAGCGAGGCCGAGCAGCGTGCCCCGGGCGTCGAAGATCAAACGTCAAACGTGAAATTAGACCGGACTGGAACTTTCGTTAACGCCGTGAGGAGTCGTTTAATCGGTTCGACTGCTCCATCACGGGCATGGAGAACGGTAACGCGTTTAAGGATCGCGAGCTTAGCCCCGACCGGTCGTAGAAGTGGCCTCAACAGTCACGATGAGGCCGCCTCGTCCAATTAACTCGACGTACATTATACGGGGGAAAGAAGAGCAGCAAGGCGTGGCGGAGAAAACGTTAAGAAAAAGAGAGGAACGGGAATTCTAGTTGGCCGTACCTCCGGGCACATTACCCTGACGCGAGATGAAAAACCGAGCAGCGGATGCGCCGCTCGATCAGAGAAAGAGGAGGAAAGAGAAAGGGAAAGAGAGAGAAAGAGAGAGAGAGAGAGAGAGAGAGAATTAGCCAGGCTGGAAGGTCGCGTCGATGTCCGTGACAAACGGTGGCGAGAATAAAAAATCGTTGCCTATTCCACCCGTTGCGTGGAAACTCTTGATTACGCCTTGCCACGTGACATCGATTTTCCTCACTGGTGCTGGTTGTTCCAGTTCTCGTTACCTCGCGATCCCGATGTCACGCGCTCCGAAAAACGAGCAGACCGCGAGAACAATGACGTGATCCGCGCTGAAAACCCTTAATCGAAAATTCCTCCAGCGTCGAGATACGCCCGGGATTATCCTAAGATTGTCAAATGTGAAATGGGGCTCGAGCTCGAACGTCACGCATTCATCGGGGTAACATTGTTCGAGAAGCCGGAGGAGAGCAGCATAGCTAGGTCTGTCCGAGAGAAGAAAGTAGGAGGCCGCGAGAGACGGAGAAGGCGGACAGACGAGACGGAAAGAGAGAAAGAGAGTGTGTAAGAGAGAAACGGAAATTCGAGGTGTCAGAAGCCCGAGGGTTGAAAAGGAAGCGGACAGATTACAGGGGCGAGATGAAACGGCGTTACTTCATTGAAGCAGCCGGTGTTCGGACGTCGCGATGGGAACGGGACCCCTGTCAACGATCCGATAAGATAATAATTCCGATGTTATGACGGTTCACCGTCCCTTTTAAGAACGAACTCGTTCGAGCGCGAGGATAGCAAAAGGAGGAAGGTTATCGACGTTCCGAGACCGCGTCGAGGCGGTTTTAAAAAGGCGTTAAGAAGGTCAGCGAGTTGTATCCTCCTTTTAAAAATGTAACACGCCCGGCTGGCGTACCGTACCGGAGTACACGGCGAGAAGTAACAAGTGGAGGAAGAAGTTGCCGCGCCGGGTTACAGGCTCGGTCTCACGGTGCCAGCCTGGCGATCGCGTAGCAGGAAACATTTAAAAGCGGAAAGTCGAAGAGGAGAAAGAGAGCGAGTTAGCTCGCGGAACACGAAGGGTAGGCGGTCGCATAGGGATTATGGGTCGCGTTTCGGTCTTCGCCTGTTAGACCTCGGCCATCGAACGCGGGAATGCGAAATGACGCGAAAGACACGAGAAGACGTTCGATAAGGCGGCACCGACGCGTAATTAAAATCGTGGCGGAATTTTTCCGCGAATTTTAACGAGAAAGAAAGGGGAGTTCGGGGAGACGAAGGAGGAACGGAGAGACTCGAGCGGGTTGACCGATGGTTTCGATAAATTCGGTCGTGTGAATAGGAGGTCGAGTATCGATTATCCGTATTTATAGTCTTGGCCGGAAATAATGTCAATGACACGGAAATTGCGGCTGCGGTAGCCGGAACGCGCGCGCGACTCGCGAGCGGGAACACCGGCCGAAAGAAGAACGCTGGTCGTGGCGTTTCGACGAGCGGCACCACCGTGTCTGTGCTCGAGAGTTTCGGAGAACGACGGGGTGGAAGCGTAGCGGAGGTAAAAATGAAAAGGCGAAACGGGGGTGGAAGAGGAAAAGGAAGAACGGGAGGAAACGCGCAGCCGGCGTGGGGAATAAAAACGCGACGCGGCTAATAAAAAATATTATTTTATATTATAAAGTTTCGCGGCTGTAAACTTGCCGGTGTGACGGGGAATCGTTGTTACAGCGGGAACGGGAAAACTGCAAATCCGAAACATTCGGCCTGGCCCGGAACGACTAGCTGAAATTTAAAGCCAGAAACTTTCGGGTTTCCGACAGGAAACCGTCCAACAAAACCCATCTGGGCATTCGGAGCTTTCCGGTTACCGCACACCTTTGCCCGCGAAATGATAAATTCCGTTCTATTAAATGGCCCACCGATAAAACGCGCCGCGTTAAACGACGAATTTCCCTCGCGCCCGAAGTCGCGCCGATTTTCCCCTCGTTTCCTTCTCTTTTTTCACCCCTGTTGCCGCTTTCTCTATCACTCCGTATTTTACGATCGAGATATCCAAAAGGAATACTCGCCCCGTCGATGTAAATCTCCTTTTCACGGGTAACCTCGCGCACTGCGATATACCGTAACCCGGCTATACCCGCGGCTAGTAGCTTTCGATATCGCGATACACCGCTTTTTCCTCGTCGTCTAAGAACGTGAGAAAGCGGCCGCCTCGAGGATCTCGCGGCAAAATCGTAGCTTAAAGTTTAAACAGCCCTCGTTATCCTTGCCGAGTTTTGCTTTTCCGCTCGGCTCGAACGCGGCACCGGGGCTGTGCGGTTCCCGAGGGGCGACAACCATCGGGAAACAAATACCGCGCTTTGCAGTAATGCGTTTTAGATACAGACAGCGGGGGCCGTGCCCACTTGGCGTACCGCGGCACGCTTTGTCGTAAGACGCGGTGTTTGCTCCTCGAAAATCGTCGTTTAGCGCCGTCGCGTCGTTCCTCCAGGGGTGTCCCGTAAGACGCCAGAGACTCGCGAATCTCGCGAAAATCCGATACCTCCGGGTTTCTCAGACGCAGAGTAATTACTTCGACGCGTTGATACGCTCGCGGTAGGTGATTCGGTTTCGCGACAGGGAAACGGGCCGGATTTTTCACGCGAGGTAAATTTACATAGGCGAGGACAGTGACGAACGATCCCGGTACTCGGTGGCCAACCTCTTGACCCGTTGCCGTCGGTCCTGCCGGAAGATCACTGACCCACGGCGACCTTAGCGTCCTTGCGCCGAATCGGACGGAAGATTATCCGAATGTCGATGGTGGATCGCGGTCGATGGCGAATAACCGCGGAAATTCGCTGTTGTACGGCGGGATTGAAATTAGGGAGAACGATATAGATTTGATCGGTTCTGTAAACCGGCGTAAAATTTTAACGAGTCGGAGGAAAAAAACGTTATAGATTTTTGATCACCGCGAGGTCGTGCCGGGCCGTGCATTGGCCGGATCGAAGCCGGCCGGATTTAATGGCGTCCGCGGATAAGTAACAGTCGAAAACGGGGACGAGTGATTTTGCAACGGGCGTATTCGACGTGAATGACTCGATCGTGCGCGCTTGGCGAAACGTTTCCGCGCGGTAGGATCGTCATTGAAATAGCGACGGCGCAAACGAGTGCACTTAGCGAACGCACGATCGCGTTTCACGGTAGGCTTCGCGTTCTAGCCGCGGCGTTTTAACCGCGATAGCGGCGTAAAGAGCTCGTCCGTTGTCGAGGCTTCGATATGTCATCGAATCAAACGCGAGGCCTTTGTCGTTGAAAAACGTCGCCGGTTATCGCGGCGGAAAGTAGGTTATCGTGGCTCGAGCCGAGCGATTAAACCGCGCGGACCGGGTGAAAAAGAAAATTCCTCTTGTTCGAAGAATTTCCAGACAGCCAACTTCCGCGCTTCCTACGATTATCCGTGACACATTGTACGTTTAGAAAACGACGACGAGCGCCAAGAGGGATGAGGAGGAGGTGGATCGAGGAGTTTGCCAGTATCCCGGGAAAATGTTTGCGACGCAGAGATAAGCCGATAAACACCGGGGAACACCGCACTCGGAGGGAAACTCGGCGAAAGACGTCCTCGAGGCAACGAGATTATCAATCTCGACTCGTCGACTGGTTTTTAATTAAAGCACCGGTGGTTGTTGAATCGAGGATCGAACGAAGGCGCGCGCGAGGCGGGGCAGATCCGAGCAGAGTTACAGGGCAGCTACCCGTAAAACTCCTTTCTTAATCGGCCGTGTTAGTTACTCGCGTAATTAGATGGTGCGATCCGATTGGTCAAGAGGCAGAACCTTTGTCCGTAAATGAGAACCACCAGGAACATGTGCGATTCACGGCACGCGGCACCTGATTCCATTACCTCTCTGCCATTCCTGGTCGTTCTCTGCCTGCGACGACCGCTCCGACGACCGCTCCGACACACCCCTGTCGCGTCGACCACCCTTCCAACGATATACGCCTAGATACCTACAGGTATCTACAATCTACGATCTTCCCGTATCGCGTTCGCTGTACGCACCATGCAAATCGCGCGCGAACCGAAACGCCTATGTCGCCGTGCACAAAGGGTTCTACTCCATTTTCTCCTCCTTCCCAACTATACTACTCGTTTACGCTAGCCCCAAGATTCCGAGGTTTACGAGACACCCCGTGTTTGTCTCCTCGCGCGTGACACTCTCGCCTTCCTCACCCTCGTCGTCGTCGTCGTCGTCGTTCTAGACTCTCCCTTCGTTCTCGTTAATCCTCCGACTCGCGAGAATCGGAGTTATCTCTACGCTTCCTTTTTCCTTTCCTCTGCGCGACCACGATCTCCTACAAGCTTTGCGTTTCGCGATCGATCGATCACTCGGCTATTCTCTGTTCTCTCGGATACGTTCCGCCACGATGAATTCGAACGCGATCCGGTCCGGAAAGCGAGCACGCGAAAGGAAGGATACCATTTGCCAGGAGAATATCGCGGTTGCGTGTCTCGATGGTCGAGGATCGTACGGCAATGCCGGTCACCGATATCGGTCGGAAGGCTCGCGAGACTTTTACTCGCGAAATGCACACGACGAAATGCCGCGGCGTGGCATTCGGCCAGGGACGCTATTATTTTCACGCGAGCTCGACGCAGGAACTTCATTACGACTCGTTATTTGTCCATTAAATTGGGAAAAAGAATCGTCAGTTTGGCGAGGCCGACATTAAAAACGACTTTCTCAACCGGCGGAACGCCCATATAATATGCTGACACGTTTATTCCCTTTGGAATTTATGGAGCGACGGCCAGCGGCGGCCTGGTTCGCGCGCGGTATCGACTGACAGATATCTCGGAACAAACGGACTAATCAAGTATGATTAACTGGCACGGCTTTTATGGCGGCCCTGGGACTCGAAACAATTAAAAAGCGTGGCTTTTCAGGCCGCGCCGGGGAAAATTCTGCCATTTGCCGTCTGAAAATAGCCTGATTCGCGGACACCGGCCGGTTCAATTTGCCGAAAAGATACGAAATTAAAGCCCGTCCGTTGGTATAACGAATTCGTTACGATTCAAAAATTCGTCGATTGTGTGCGTTACGTCTACGGACAGGGAACGGTTGACACGTGTAACGCAACGTGGCCGGCTTTCCGCGAAAATATGCAATTAAAAACTCGTCGATTGGAGCACGGCCGGGCGTTCGTTACGATACAAAATCTCTCAAATGCAAAATAACTGGATAAAACAGAGGGAACGGTGCGCACCGATAAGTTGATACAACGCGGTTCGTTAGAAAGCCGCAATGCATCTAGAATAACCGGTTCAATTACACATTTTAATGGTGTATCCAGCTGACAACGGCGGGACAAGCGGNAAGATACGAAATTAAAGCCCGTCCGTTGGTATAACGAATTCGTTACGATTCAAAAATTCGTCGATTGTGTGCGTTACGTCTACGGACAGGGAACGTTCTACACGTGCAAACGGACGTCCGGCCGCGGCGCGATTTATCGGAACCCACGCGGCATTAGTTATCAAATTAAGCGCCGCGGAAAATATAAGTAAGCCAGCCGCGTTAAACGATCCCCGGTAAACGTCGCGGTCGAAACCGTTCCGACAAATTTTACCAGCACCGTCCGGTTTTCGCGTGGTCGAAATGAAATCGTTCCCGCGTAATTACCTCTCGCTTCCTGTTTCGCGTACTCCTCCACCGCCTTGACGCTCGATCGTCCTTGTCCGCGACCAAACCGAACGGTTCCACGCGTGTCTCCTCCTTTCCCGAATTCCGGGATCGCGCGGAACAGGACGCGAACAGAGACGCGATTCGCGGCGGGGATTACGGAAGAATCGAGGAAGAAAACGGTTGGCAGGTGTATCGAATACAGAGGCGGATAGATTTTCGGACGGGGATACATGAGGGCCATTTTTAGGAGGAGCGTCACCATCAATTCGCGCGATGGCTGCCCACGGCACGGCCTTTCGCGGAGACGAAGGGGTTGAAAATCTCGCCGCCGCAGAGCGTGCCACGGATAGATCATACATCATTCCTTTGCGAACCAAGCCTCCATATCCTCTTCCCTAACCCTCTCTCTGCCTTTCCTCCCCCGCTAGTCCCAGCTTCTTCTCCGGCATCCCTGCTGCTTTTGCCTCTGCCTAGCCGAGTTTCCGACCCCGTCCATTTACCCTTTCGAGCATCCCGCCTCTCTCCGGACACCGTAACACGCCATTCTTCAACTTACCCCACCTCCCTTTCGGACGTGCGTGCTTCCGCCTCGCTCGCCGGCTGGCTAGCAAACCCGCCGTTTACGAGATTCTTGGGAAAACTCTGTTAAGAAGCTTGCTGCTCGCAGCCCGACCGCTTGGAGAACGGACCAACGGCGACAGACAGGGACGAAAGCGCGAGGGAGAGGACGCGAGGCGAGGAAAGAAGGGAACAGCCGGGTGTACTTGCCCCGGCGACTGTATAAGCGGAGGGATTTCCGAGATGCGCTCCGCTAGATTGGATAAAAGAGACTCTGAACAGGATTCAGGCGAGAAATAAGACCGGCGGAGCCGGCAATGATCGTAATAGCCGCGGCAACCCGACCGAGAGTTTCCCGCAAAAGTATCCTTCCCGTTCCGCCCTTGTATCCCGCGCTCTATCGCGCGATAACGATGAAAATTCTGCACCTATCGGCCACGGAATTTGTTTCACTCGCCCTGGCTCTCTCTAACCGTTTCCACGACCCGATCGTCGCGTCGACCGCGCGTATTCCCAGCGCGCGTAGCCACGCGTACGCACGCGGATACACACATACAGCTCTCCAACTCCGTGCGGTTAGTCGATCCGCACCCTCGGCGCAATAACAGCGCCGGGTCGCGATCATTTCCGGCGCGGTTCCAGCGAAAATGTTTCCTGAACGCGAAATGGCGATCACCGGCGACGCGGAGCCCCGCCGACGCTCCGATTCCACGCGCTCCGACGCGATTAACGGTAGATCGGAGCGCGCGAAGGAAACGCCAAGGCGGTCGACGATCGTCCTTCGTAATTGTTACCATTGCCCCACATATGTGCGCACGTATGTTCGTACGTAACGGTACGCGTTGATATTCCAGCCTGCTCGAACAATGGAATTAATTATAAAGCCTGTTCGGATAACCGCAGAGAGCCCGCTACTCGCGAGAACTCTGGCCCCGTTCTCTATCCCTCTCGTACTCGCTCTCTTCCTCGCTCTCTTCCGCCGACAGGTTCCCCTCTGCTCGTTCAACCTTTCTCGCACGCCCGTTTCCATCATCGGGACTCGACTATTTACGAGGCAGCGTCGAAGCCGACGGGCCAGGTGGAAGCTGACGTGAGAAAGCCCCGGTTCCAAGGCTGATATAATTAGCGACCCTGTAACCGCCTTCCTCGTGGGAGGTGTCTTCCACCCGATGCTCCTTCGCCAACCGACACGCGATTAGCGGCAACAACCACCCACTCCTTCGTATACATTCTAGACCAACCGTCGGTCGAATCTCGATCGCGTTCCTTCGCCGATGTGTCTATTAGTTCGCGCGAGTTTATCCGCTAGTCGGATTACGGTGATTCGTTAACGGTACCTCGTCACATCTCGCCGAAAACCGCAGCGAAATAAATATTTCACCCCATTGAGAATACCATCCGTCTTCGTTACGAATGTTTCTTTCCAGGATTTGACGTGTCGCGAAACAAAATTAACTCGCAGTTGCTAGGATAGCGCCGAGTCGCGAATAGTCCCGTCAGAGTTCATCTATCCGCTGAATAAAGATCGAGATTTAAAGGTCTAATTGCCTCGGAACGCTCTTCTCGCTTTTCTTGTACGGATAGCTCAACGGTACCGGTAATAACTTCTATTCCAGCTATATACTAGATCGATATCTTCGCGATGTGACAATCGAGGGCTGGAGGATCGGTGTGTCGAGCGATGCACCGGCTCGTAGAAGATGATATCTTCCTGGAAGCCAGGACGTTTCATTTCTTCGCGTCGATGCTATTGGTGCGCGATATCGAATCCTTTTACCGCCTCTCGTATACCTTCCAACCGGGTTCACTTTGGAAAATTAGTCGGTGGACATTTAATTTCAGATAGCCGGTCAGGTACCCTCCTTCCGCGAGCGTCGCGTTGCGTTTCCGGATTAATATTAATCCGGTTAAACGCGCCGCGATCGCGTGCAACTCTTTCCCTATTCCTCGGCTGAGAAGTATCGTTCCAGGTGTAGTGGACGCGTCTTTTCTTTCCTGCCACCTTGGCGAGACACGCGATCCTTCGACTTTGTCGCTATTCCTCTTTTCCGATTGCGTCCAGAAAGACCCGAAGAAAAAAACGGATAGAGTTACCAAATTGACCGTCTTTGATGGATCGCACGGATGCGTATGAAGATGTTTCGAGCGTCGCGATTTCTTAACAATTAGGAACAATAGGAACAATAGGAACGATGCGGTCTTTATCTTTCCGAATTTTCATAAGAACGTGATTCGAGTTTCCCAAGAGGGAGGACGCGACCCATAGTGTAAACTCGGAGTGGTCGGATGAATGGAGGAGCGACGCAGAGGCCTCCTTCGAGAATAAGGATCAAAGCCGAGAGCGAGGAATCGCGGAGAAGGAACGATGGTGTAACAACGTTTATAGATATCGTTACCGTCGTTCTCGTCCTGTTAGCGGAAGATACAAGGCGATCCCCGGTGTGCAGCCACGGGCGGTTTCGTCGCGTAATTTAATAACGACTCGAAACGATCGGGGTTTACGTAACATCGATTTAAATCGTGGATGGGGTTTAAACGATATCGCATAGGCGATGGGAACCGGCGTTATATTTTCCTATCCGCGGGCCCCGTCGAAATAATAAACGAGCAGGATACATAATATTGTCCTATTCCCCATTTACCAAATGGCAGATACAATAGCCATCGTAAACCTTTCATCGTTTACTTCCTTTGTGCGAAAACGATATCGGGATATTGATTTATTCGATGGCACGTTACAACACCGGCCCGGAATTCTCTTTTGCCCATGATTGCAATTAAATACACGCGAACGATTTCATTTTAATTAATTAGATCGGACGAACGGAATGTAAAATAAATCATCCGACAAGAAGGCAAAGGCGGCGCAGCGCGGCGCGGCACGGGGCGGAGCGGAGCGGAGCCGTTACGTTAATAAGATATCGCGGGAAAATTCAGAAAATCGCGAGCGATCGCTTTGCTGGAGTCATCGGAAAGGGAGAAGCGAAATTTCTGACCGCATAAATTAACCGTTGTATTTCCATGGTCCTTTGTTGCGTCCCATGGCCCTCCCCGCGAGTATATATTATTTATACGACTCGTTGGCGAATAATCTCGCGAAATAATCGCAAAGTATTTGTTATTAATGACACCACAGGGAGAAGAACGGCACGCGTGAAATATTAGTAACCGCTGCATAAATACCGTGGCTCGCGTGACACCGAGATTTCCTACCGACAAAAGCTGTTTCCGACCCGTTCCGCGGCGTCCCTACTCTCCCGCGCCGCCGCGACGCCGAGTACCGGCGACGTCGTCAAAGTCGGGCTCGATCCTCGGGAAAGAAATATTCAAGGCTTACAGACGGATCCGATATGGAATCCTATTAAAGCGGCGAACCGCTGTTTCCATTCATAAAGTCTTCATGAATGATATTTCTTTCCGGTCCCGAAGAAAGCCCGCTTCTTCTCTCCCTGCGTGTTTTCTTTTCCTAGCCCCTTCAACCCCTTCTTTCGCTCGCCGACCGTCCCGGTTCCATGCATTTCTATCGAATAAACGAATTCTCCGTGCGCCCCAGTTTTTCCACGGCGGGGGAAAAAGCTTGCTCCGTCACAAAGGCCGTGATTGCGAAAACGTTTGTTTTGCTTTCAGAAGGCTGCCGCCGTAGACGAGACGCGGGGCCGACTCTCGCCTACCGTCGTCGACGTCGACGTCGTCGTCGTCGTCTTCTTCCTCGTCCTCCTCTTCGTCCTCCTCGTCCTCCTCCTTGTCGTCGTCGTTCGCGCAAAAGCGGTTCCACTGTTTTTCCTGAAGGAAGCAATGCATATCGCGTATTTCGCTTCTCGCATTCAAAGGCGGAGAAAAAACTGCAGGCGGAAAGAAGACGACGTGGAGGACCAAGACGAGGAAAGCGACGGAAGGGGGGAAAGGGTGGAAGAGAAAAGGGGTGAAAAAGGAGAAGTTCCGCGGCGGCAACTTACGAGCACGGCCTTGTGCACACGTACGCGGTTGATTGTACGAGAGAAAAGAATCTTCTTGCAACGGTTTCGTGCCGGAGCTACGGAAATACATCGGTAAAATTGAATTTGGAACAGAGGAATTTCCGTCTTTCGCGCGGCTATGTCGCGGTCCTTCGAGCAACGGGAAGACGGCAAAACAAGGGGTTCAATTATTCAAGCCGGAACTCGACTATTTCCAGGATTTCCGGTCGGAATTCGTTCTGCGTATAATTCGCCAAGACAAGGGAAACCGGATTTAAGATCGACCCGGCCAACTCTTTCCCTAATCTGCGATATTCGTTAAACGGTTCTTCCATCGTTTACTTTACCGAACGCGAATCCCTAATCGAAATCACCCCCAATTTTCCAAGATTGCCAGTTTATGCTAAAACGCGCGATTTTTGGTTCAATCGAAAAATTGCGTTAAGGGGTTTATAATTGCCTTACAAATTATATGAAATTTATGTCTATAATTATAACTAGTCGTATTTTCTATGCGTTATTCTTACATTTTAACATAAAGCTCGTTACCTGACTCCAATTTGCAACGCAGCAGCGTATTCAGCAGACTCTCTTTAGTAGTATGCCATCCGGAAGCGACGTTAGGTGATGTTTGACGTCGACAGAGCGATAAAATGTATATCGTTCGCGCATTTAATCGCACATATTACTCGCGAAATGGTAAGGAATATCTCTAAATCACTTATAACTTTAAACAGTTCTACGGTTCAAGTCTCGACAGCGCGTGTCATAGTCAACAACAGAGACGGTCACGCGTCGAGCCGTTTCGTCCGAGCGCAGCGAAGAATAACACGTAACTGAGCCGGAAAGACATCGTCGAAAATTGACCACGAGAAGGTTACAACGCGTCCGTGTATTTACGTTTGGTCCTATCTACGCCTCTAACCTAGGATACCCATTGTTTGACCCTCGCAACGAGGCACAGCCAACGTTACAGGCGAAGAGGTCGACGTAAAGTTACCGAAAAATAAACTGCTACCTAATTTCCGACACGAGAACAAATCTTTTAACGCTTATATATTTGATATTAAATATTATATACTTGATATTAAGATACTTTGATATACACACACGTATCGTGGAAATTATCGCACGGAAATGCGAATTACGGGTGTAGTTTATAGAAAATGGATAATTTGAGAAATTTATCGTAAGCCCTTACTTTATACTTCAAGTTCCCACGGCGCGTGACATAATCGAACAGCAGAATCGCACACTCGCACCTGAGATCCCTATCGTCCGGACGCAACGAAGAATAACGCGTCACTGAGAAGCCTCGACTCGGGGAAACATCGTCGAAAATGGAAGGTCACGCGTGGAATTTGGTCCGAGCACGGTGAAGAGCAACACGCAACTGAGACAGGAAGACACCTGCGAAAATTAACCGCGAGCCCGACCCGTCTTGTTTACGTTCCTATCCTATCTACGAGCCGCGTCTTTCCCACGAAATATCCGTGTTTTCCCAGATATCCTTGCTAGTCTAGTACGAAATTCTAAGTAAAGCGGTTAGCAACAAATTGAAATTGTTAACAACGAATTATTCGCGCGGTAAATTTACGATAAAAGAGACGAAGAAGTTGATGAAAAAGCGGCGTCCTCGACGTCGGCAACCCGGAGGAATTTCGCTGCGGCCGAAGCAGACCGAGGCATTATGCCGACGTGTCTCGAAACGTGGAACAAAAGCCGCGTTCGACAAGGTAATTTACATATCGGCGGGCATCGGAGGGGCGTCGGGGAAGCGGCGCGCGGCGTCGAGAAAAGATTTCTTCGAACGGATGAAAAGCTACTGGCGAATTATGCTCGGCTGGAACGCGAGAACGACCGCAGGCCTGGCAAACCGCACGCTCGCGTCCTTCTGCGCGTGCAGGACCAAGGATCTCGCGTTTGCCGGCAAAAACCCGGCTCGGCGAACTTTCGGCCATCGCATCGGAGGTTGTCGGTTGTTACAGAGTTTCGACGCGATTAAACGAACGAATTAGGTAATTAACGAGGAGCCGGCAGCGCGCCGGCAACTTTCCCGGGGGAATCGTGTCGCGACCCTCGGACAAGCTACATCGAATTAAGGAAACACGCCGGGATAATTCGGGGAATCTCGATGAGTTACTTTCGCGGTAACGATCCGCCTGGCTGCGCCATTTTTATTCGCCCGCTTCCGCGCCGTGCCCGGAGATACTCCGCGAAATCCTACGTGACCTCTTCGTTACCTCGCGTTGCTCCTTTAATCCGCGTTCCACGTCCTTCCGCCGAGTAACGTCGCGACAAAGTAGAACGAGTCGATCGTAAAGATGCCCGGAGCGGAAACAAGCGGGTAAATTCTCCGCCTCGCGGACGCGTGGCGCCGAGTTTTCGAGAAACGAATGTCGCTGTGTACGCGAAACGGAGGACCAGTGTTTCGAATTCGGCGAGATCGAATAGGATAATCGGCCAAGGTACAGGGACGAAGATCGGTGATCCTCGCGACAGTGGGAAACGCTTGAGGGATAAAGAAGGAGGGGAAGGAGAGGTCGCGAGGATCCTGCGGGATCGCTTACCCTAATCGGGACCGTCTTCGAACACCGAGCAAACGCAAGTCGAATCGAGCCCTGTTCCTCTCGGTCGGCGAGATACCTCGAGAAGATCGGTGCGTTTACGGAGCGAAGGGTCGTTCGGGAAGCGAAGGGAAGAAACTCGGCTCGCCGCGGGCAGGAGGACGGCGCGGACGATTCAGCCGGGCTGGCAAGGTATTCCGATCGATCTGCACCAGACTATTTCCAAGTTACCGCGTCTTCCTCCCGGGCTGCTTTATTTATCCAACGGATCTTTTATTACGTCCGAGACGCGCTGCGGGGAACGATCGGTTGTTTTATTAATCGAGACTCTGCCCGATTCCTCGAGAATCGATTTTCGCGGCCGATCCGAACGGCAAGAAGCTGCCGCTCTGCCTCTTCCTCCCTCGCCCCGTTGCCCTTTTTCTTCGCGAGAAGAACGCGCGCGCTTTTCGAGAAAACACGATGGCGCCGTTATCCGACGGGTACACTCTCGCGAGCCGTGGAAGGAAGAGAAAATCCGAAAATTACGGTGATCTCGCGCACTGCACGCGATCGCGATTTACGTCAGAGGGAACGCTTAAATCTGTACCGCTATTTGCGGGCCAAATAACCGAGGCTACGTTTCGGGATGCACGCTGCCTTCCAAACTGTTACCTTCGAAACCGCAGATTTCTCCGATACACGGCCAGCCGAGTAAAAAGGTTTTCGGGAATTCTGACGAGGGGTCGAAGAAGAGAGGAGCCGGGTGAAAGAGTTCAAAGAGGACCCTTTAATCAATACCACGTGAGCCGAATGCAACGAGTACGCTTGATCATGCTATTCAGCCGTGCAGCACGCTTTCCGTCTCGCCCGTGGCCGAACCGCGAGCAAGATCAAATTCGCAGACCCTATCGCGTCGCGACGACCACGACACGCGACGTTCCTGCCCGCGAGCGAATTCGCCACCTCTGCGTCCTAATTACGCGACCTCGTTCCAACCAGTCCTTCGTCGTCCATCGCCCGTCCGCCCCGGCTAATTTTTATCCGTCTCCGCTTCTTCGCCTTTTACGCGATCGTTCTCTACCTCTCCGAATTCTCCGTCGTAATATCCGAAAGCACGACGCGAACCTCGTTATCGAGCGCGACGCGAGTCCTATTTATTAAAAAGTTCCCGTTTCCTCGTTTTTTCTGCCAAACCGTCCGACTTTAGTGGCGATAAAAGGCAGACAGTTCCTCCGCGTCTCGTATATCCTTATGAAGCCGTTAACGTTCCAGGTGTATACGCCTCAGCCGACAACGCGTTTCGCGGTTTACGCGTATCCTTATGGACCCGTTAACGTCCCAGAGGCGCGCCGACGCGCTGACAGCGTTGCGTCCGCTCTTTTTCCACGCTCCTCGCGATAAGTAAACCCCGGCAAGACCACGGGTTATAGACAACGGGATATTCCGCACGCCGCGTTCTTAATAGCATTCGTCCTCCCGTCAGCATCTCCAAGCGAATTTCCGGGGTCGCTGTCGAAAGCCGGAGGAATCGTTCGCGAATACCGTTCCTTGGTCTTCGCCTTTTCTCCGCGATTTCGACTGTGACTGGAAACGAGATTCGACGCGAGAGGGTAACGAGATGGAGCGTTCGTCTCTCGGACCGTGAACTGTCCGAAACGTGGGCCAGGGTCGAGCGGAAAGAAGCCGCGGGCCGAGACAATGCGAGACGTAATTTGGTCGCGTTGTGACACAAGGTAATGGGAAGAAAGCCAGGGTTAAGTGAAAACTTAATGGCCTCGAGAGGCGAGCCGTGTTACGTTCTACCGCGCGTCTATTCCCGGTCGTATATTTAAACCGTTTAAGGCATTCGGAATCGCGAAAATAGCCCGATTTGCATATATACAGCCTTGGAATTCATGAAAAATTCATGGGGGCCGAGTGCCGGTATACTCGGAATTATGCCTCCTTTACTATCAATTTCTTATTATTGCCCGGGTCCCCGCCGACGCGTTCGCGGCTCTAAGACGCTGACTCCGGCCGACGACGGCGAATAGGTAAATACGAATGGTATTATACCGGGGAGAATGGCTGCTACTGTTCCCGGTGCACAGCCTCCGCTCTAAAAGGTCTATCTCGTTTTCTCGGGCCGCGACAACGAATCGGCTGGGAAGCAACGCGGTCCCGCATACGGACAAATTAAATCATCGGGAGCCCGGGCCGTCTTAATAACTCGTCGCGGATTCCGTTGTCGAATGGGCGCTTTAATATCTCTAGCGGAGACGATAATGAAGCTTGCCAATTATCGCAATTACCCGGGATCGTTCGCGGAGCTTTCTCGAGGTAAGAACAGTCGCTCGTGTAGGCGTAATTGCGCCAAGAGCTTCCGCGAGTGTCACCGTTCGACTCTCCTCGATAAACCCACCCCCTTCCGATTCTCGGCAATTAAACGGCGCCTCGCGAGCGAGCGAACGGCGCCGCGACGATCTTCGCGATCGGGGAAGCGGAAACGAGAAAAAAACAAAAAGTAAAAACACGAGGAATTCAGAGGCGGCCGCAACGGGAGGGGGAGATTCGGCGGTGATATTCGCAGGTGACCGTTGCGCACAAAGCCGAGCGGAAATAGGCTAGCAGTCAGAGATTCATCGCGCGCGTGAAAGGCCGGCGAACAACGAGATAAATAAAGCAGGGGACGAAAGGCAATTGGCGGAGGGAGGCGGAGGGGCGGCGGGACGAAATTGCTTTAGCGAGAATACGCGCGATCCGTTGTCGAAGGGCTCCGGCTCGCGAGACCGTGTTTTTCAGGCACGTGACTAGAAATCAATTATGACCGGGTACAAAGCGACGGCCCGTCCGCGCGGAACGTCCTTCCAGACTGATTGTACCAAGACTCCTCTCTGTCGGCCGGCCACGTTGCGTACGTGCCCCGTGACTGACGCGAATCCCGCCCGGAGCTGACACCCGTTACGAGTTATCGTAATCGAGGACGTGGGCTGAGTGGTCGGATATTGATAAACGGAATTTTT
>NIJG01000001.1:496081-520336 GCA_002201625.1 Euglossa dilemma
CTGGAAACAATGATGTTCGCGCAGAAGTACGACCGCTTTCGGGCGGCGGTGTTCAGCCGGTGGGCCGCGGCCCACTTTTGTTCCGGCATTTCTGAAAAACAAAGCTCGGCCTAAGAACCAGCCGCGGATATTCAGCGCGAATCGTGCTGCCTCGAATGCGGCCGGGAACGGGTCAAGATAAGCGTAGAAAATTTCTCGCCGAGTGTCTGTTTTAACTGGTTTTCCACCCCCGCGGCCCCCCCGTGCGGTCCGCCGTGGCCTTTTGTATCACGTACGGGGAAAGAAAGGGGGAGAAGAAGAGGAAATTCCGCCTCCGTTCCGATTCAACCGCGCAACAATCCGATCGGGCACACTCTTTCTTTTCCCTTCCTTTCCGTTTCGTTTTCGCGGCGAAAGGAGCCGCGGCGAAAAGGCGAATTGGCCGCCGGAATGGCGCGGCCGCTTTGAAACGTCCGAACGTTTTCGTATAATTTCGTTAATACCGTTTATGGATAATAACTATGAAGCTGGGAAAATTGCCGGGCGAAACGAGTGCACCCAGCGGTCTCGTTGTCGCTCGCAATCTCTTCTTAACGTGGCCACCCCCACGGACGGCTTGCAAAACGATTTAACCCGCGGCGGGCTTAAGGGCTTGACCTCAAACGAGCGCGACATGCCCCGTGGAATTACGCGAACATGATTTTACGAGCCGAAACAGCCTCAAGTATCGCGATATACCGGCGTCGAACCGCGCCGATACGCGGCGTCCGCCGGTTTCGTTGCAGCTATATTATTTCACCGGTCGGCCGTTGTTCTCCGGTAAACGCCGATCGAATCCCCCGATCTCGATGGTCCCTGCAACCCTTCCTACTCATCGATTCGTTGCGTTCGACGTTGAGACAGGAAGGATCGTTTCGACGGGGCGATCGCGGGGGTAACAGCGGTGATTCACTGGCGACGCGGGCCAGCCGCGAGTCCCGGACGGAAATTAAATTCTTCCTTGGAAGGAAAAAGCGCGGTCGTTCCGTCAGCACGAGGTATTCGCTTGTAAGTTTTACGCTCGGCTATTGTAGCAACTTTTCCGGCGTGATTCCGCGCGCAGGTCGACCCAGTTTCCCCAACTATTCGACGAGTTATTACGAATTCCTTTCGCAAAGAGAAAAACACGAGGGCCTGGAGGGGGCGGCCGGGGGTTGAGTAGAAACGAACGACGAGGTTTTCAGGGGCCGATGAAAAGGACAGGGGCGCAGCTGCGCGTCGTAATACCTTGATTCCGATACATCGCCACAGGCTGCGCCCCGTGGAAAACGAGTTTACGGTGACATCGAAGGTGTATAGGTGGTTTTGTCGGGCCGATGTAACCCCTTCGTTTTACGAGCATTCAGCGGGACGAGTAACTCGATGCATCGGTCCGGGCGCATCAAGAAAAACCTATATTCTCGGCTGATTCACTAGTAAAAATCGAACGGCGACGTTACTCGGAACGAGCGTATACCTATACACGCTCGTGGCATCCTCGCGTATTCGCGCGTTCGCTTCCGATCGCCTTCGTTCCGCGGATGCGGCGATAAAAGGGACGGGAAGAGAGAGAGAAAGAGAGAAACAGAAGGAAAGAAAAGGGGAGGAGAAAGTGGGAAAATTTCGCTCTGTTCTCGACACTGTTCTCGGCGCTGTTGGTGGCACCGTTCGCTATCGTCCCGCGGGATAGGCGTAGGCACGCGACGGGACAAAAGCGGAAAGATCAAGAAAGAGACGAGGAGGCGGTGTCTTTTCCCCTAAGTTGACCTCGCGGCGAGCGGGCGCGGAGAAAAGCCGGCGCGCGAACGCTCGGATGAGGAAGAAAAAGCGTCGGTGCACACGCTGGCAGACGATAATGTAAAAATGAGAAAGCACACGGTCTGGCCAGATACGAGGGACGAAATGCTTTCTACTCGTATTCCGCGTGGCTCTCGCTAAAAGCGAAAGCGACAGCGCCGCTGCGCATTTAATGACGCGAAATGCATTTTCCAGCCAACCAGTTTAAAATGGAAGGTAAAAACGCACTAAAACGCCCCGGCCGGGCTTTCTAATTAAAATCAGTTTTAACCAGAACGTACGAGCATCGCGCGGCGCTTCGCCTCTATCCAGGTGAACCTAACCGTTAGGCTCTACCAGGGTAATCTCGTTTTCGATCTCGCAACCAAGTTGCGGTCTCCTTTTCGATCCACGCCAAACGAACCTTTTTCAGCTTTCCTCCCCGTTCCCAGCCCACTTTCGTGCCCCGCGTACACCCCACCCGATCGTTTCGCGACACCCCGCGAGGTCCCGCGACGTCTCGTTCCAGATCCGGCTAATTTCGGGCAAATTCGCGACGACGAGGAGACGACGAGGAGACGCGACCCAGGTCGGATGCCGAAATTAACCGCGACGGGTTGAATCATTGATTCTCGATCGAATCGGAAATCGGGGACAGCACTCGTTAGCAGAATTTCGATTCGCGATCAATTCATCCGAATTCGCGACGTTACGGCGCGGCGATTATTCGCAGACTCGACGCGAAACGCGTGACTCGGAATCGGAACCAGCGAAATATCAAACGAGTCTATTCGTGAACCGTTCCAACAGCTGCTCCGCGGAGGATCCCATAAATTAACGGACGAACACGCGCAACGACCTGTCGGTTCCCGCAGGAGATTCCGGTTCAGGTATAAATCAGGGACTCGCGTTTAGAGCGGCTCTTCGAAATCTTATTTTTTCCCTTCGCGAACGGAGACGGCCAAGGAACAAGCGGCCGAGAATTCTCGTGACCCAACGCGAACTTTGTCATCGCGATAACCTTCTTCTTCCTAGTCGGATCCCGATGGAAACAGCGAATCGGTATGATCGGATATCGCACGGCACGTCCGATTCGCCCGGTTACTTCTTCGCTGCTATTTCTCCTGTGTTCTCGCCGTAAAAGCGTATCTCTCTCCCCGAGCGTCTCTCGGTCTTCGGCCGCCTTGTCACCTGCACTCGCCCTCGCCTCTTTTTCCTTTCGCTGTGTCATCGATCGCGATATCGCGGAAAAACTCGAGTATAACGCTGCCCGGCCGCCCTCTTATTCGCAACAGCTGGCGAGGCGAAGCCGAGGAACGCTCGGTAGAAAAAAGCGGACACGACCATCCCTCGCGGATCGAGTCGGGTTCGCTCCGTTAATTGATCGCCGGCGATATCGCTGCGAACCCATCTCGTCGCAAATTAATCCCCCCGCGGCCTTCCTCTGTCTCCGTTTTCCACGGGTATACCGCGAAAATTTTCGGCCAATCGAAATTCCTCCGCCCCGTGGAGGAGAACGGGAATCTTCGAGTGCGGGTAAACAGGTCCGATGGCGAGAGCCGGTATATCGGTTTCTTGGCCGATCGATCGGCTCGGTCGGTGCCTCGCGTTAATTAATTGCCTCGATAAATGGGAAGTCGCGGAGCGGAAAGGAAGGAAAAAGAGGATAGCCGATACGAGGCGCGATAGCTGGCGGCGAGATTCGTCGACGAGATGGAAAGCTTAATTGGCGGAACGGATAAGAAGAAGCTCGTACGTGGGCATCGTTGCCCGCGAGTCTCCTTCGTTGGAATGGGATCCTCGACCGAGCCTGGTGTGCTAGCTATCTACCGGTCGCAACCCAGCGAAATTAAGGAGAAATTACAAAGAAGCGATTACGAGTGGCGCGTTTGTCGCGGAGCCAGAACAAATACCGCGTCGACCGCGTTTGCTCGTCAAACATTTCCCTCCGCGACGGTTCCCTTCCGTTCGTCGATAAACGGGCGTGGCGATCGCGACGATACGAGCAAAGTACAAAGATCGTAATGGGACGGAATGGCGATAAAGGGGAAGAGAGAGAGAGAGAGAGAGAGAGGGAGAGAGGGAAAGGGTGGTGGTCGACTGGTCGTCGTTGGAGCGAGTGATCCGGCAGGCAAGCGGCCACGCGAAGCCTCATTTTTCACCGCAGGATCGTCGTTCTTAGGGCTTCGACCTACGACCCACGCAAATAGGGACTTCCCTCGAAACGAGGAATCTTCTATCAGAGGAACATTCCTCGATCCCCGGGGGCAATTTGTGCCCAGCCGGGCTTCATAAATCTCGGCGAATTTTTATGCGAAACAGGGGAGCAGAAGAGCGGCGGGGCCAGGCGGCGGACAACGAATTAATAAATCTAAACTTCGATACCGAAAAGCTCGCGGAGGAGGAGGGTAACCAAGGAATTCACGGTATTCCAATATAAATACTCGCCGTTTCGGCGCGAACGAAACCGCGTCGCGTGGAAATACGACTGGATACAACGGAGGGTGGCTGCCGGCGCTTGGAAAGAGGAAATCGTACGATCAGCCGAGCACGATTCAATGCGATATTCATTTGGAAATCCACGGGCCAACTGCCGCGGCATTCAACCGCGAGTAGACCCGTGAAGGTGCAAATTGCCGTCTAATTTGTCCTCCCTTTCGGAAGCGTGCTAAGCCGCGTGTCTCGTGGACGCCGGGTCGGAGAGAGAGAGAAAGAGAGAGAGAGGAGAGCGAGAAGGGAGAAATCGTAGCCCGTTGATGGCGCGTCATTCGACGACTATTGGAAAAGCGTTATGAATTTGAAAGGCCTGCTGCCGTCACAAGTACCAAGCACAATGGCGACGCAGACCGCAAAACGCGACGATCGCGTCGTCCCCGTCCATCCTTGATTTCATAGCCGTCCCTTAACCGCATACCAAGAGGACGGAGAAATTAATAGCGAAAAAATTGCTACCAGCAAAAAAACCCCACCGGCCGCGTTTCGCCCGAACGAGAAGCGTCGTTTCCGCGGCGACGGTGGCGACCACCAACATGACGACGCCGAGCATCCGCTCCGAATAGGTAAACGTCGCACGTGCAACCGAACACCGATCGGATCGCGTCTTCGACCTGTTTTTCCAGCCCCTTCTGTCCTTCGACATGATAAAAGCATTATCCGGGGGAGGGAAAAGTTTCGAGGGGTCACAGGTGCGACGCCGCGCTGCAGGGGTTGGGAAAAAATTGATCTCTTCGGAGTTCGGGTCACCGAGATTATTAATACGTTCCAGATTTCGGCTCGTGGATCGGGGATACTCGGCTGCTCCGAAGATATTTATTATATTTCGAGGCTTCCATTTCCAGATTACCTCTGCTGGCCTCCTCCAGTCCATGCCCCGTGCCCATGGTTTCCGATAATGCGACCCGGACGAGTTTTCAACCGATTCCAGCCAACTCGAGCACTCAAGAAAATGAACGCGATCGACCGTCAATGGCGAGAGGGAAGAGGAACGCCGACAACAAAATTACGATTGTCTTTCGTCGTGGCCGACCATTACACGATCGATCTTAATTGTTAACCGCTGGAATTTCCACTCTCTTTCTTTCTCGATTCACGCATGCTTTTCGCGAGATGGAAATCGCGTTATCCTGGTCGATACGAACGCGAAACGACGATCGAAAATAAACACAATGGCTACTCCCCGGCTAATAAGGATCGGAACGGAGGTGGAAAACGAAGGGTATCGGGAGTCTTGGTTCTCGTTTAAATTGCAGCCGCATTATATTCTTAATAACTCGCGTGATCGGTCAAAGTCGAACGGCCGGAGTAGAGATCCCTGTTCGAGCGAGAGGAGTGTAACGTGGTTTCCGCAATGGTCGCGGCACCGTGCCGGCAAGAGCGTTTCAATTAATCTCCGGCAAGCCCCTCTTTTTCTTCAAATTCATCCTCGTCATCCCCTTTGCCCGGCGTGATTACGACGCTGCCTCGTCTACTACACTTCAATTAATCTGCATAGACTCCTCGATGCAGAAGGAGGAAGATCCCGGAGCATTGAGACCGAGTTTATTTGTCTGACGGCCAGGAATTAATCCGCCAAAGTGACGCGACACAACGTAACAGACTCGAAAGTCGGCTTTTTCTGGCCGCCACCCCGCAACGTAGTTTCCCGTGCTTTTTCATTCTCCTACGCCGTCCTCCGACAACATACCGTCCTCGTCCGTCGAGCTATTCCTAGATCGAGAATTGTCTCGTCAGCCCTGTTGAACATCGAATCATTATCCGGCCGGCGACGGGATAAGCATCGCGTTCAGCTTCTTCCATTCTCGGATACCTTTTTGTTCCACCACCGAGAGCTACTGATTTTTCTTTGTTTCCCCTGTTATTCCTTTACGACCCGATGATTCCGAGGGATTCCCGGGAACCAACGGGGATGCCACGATTAAACGACTTCGCCAGCCATTCTCACGCGTCCCTGCCCCCATTACTCCCTACCCATCTGTCATACTCATCACGACCGACCCTTGTTTTCGCTCCTTAAGTGGGCTCCCGGAAAAAATCTACCTCGTCTCGCGCACACGCACCGAGCTGCCTCCGGATCCTCGTCCATCTCCTCGCGCCAACAGCCTCGTCGCCGATGATACACCGCTTCGCTTCGCGTCGCGTCATCGTTGTCCTCTTCCTCGTCGGCCTTTGAAACCCTCGAGCCGCGGAGAGAGACTAGGAGGGAAAGAGAGTGGGGAAAGACGGCGAGAATCGTATCAATTAAACGATATCTCGACTGCGACGCGACCTCGAACTTTCACCTTTCGAGTCTTTCGAGGGTCGTGGAAGTTCGTCGAGTGGTATCGCGGCTGAAAGGAAGAAGTCGGAAAGGCGGACGACGCAGGGAGAGGGGGAGAGTGACTTACGAGGCTGGAGCCGCGGCTGCGGGTGCAGGGGGGTTAGACGGCGTTGTTTACCCTTTATTTATGACAAAAGTTTGGCCAGATTTCGCGAATACGCGGTCCCGGCTCGGTTAAGCTGCGGAGGCCCGGACGCAGGGGTTGAACGGGGAGAGAGAGAGAGAAAAAGAGAGAGAGAGAGAGAGAGAGAGAGAGAGAGAGAGAGGGTGAGCGGCGCGGAGGGTAGGAGGGTGAGGCGTCGCGAGGGGTGCGGGCGGGAGAAGCTCAGCCATGCAGTCATTTGTTAATGTCATCCTGGCGTCCCCGCTGTTCTCCACCCCGCCATTCCACTCTGCCACCCTCGTTGCGAAGCTAGCGCTGTCCTACGGCCGATGTTACCCGTCTCATACGCGATAATAAGCGGGCTAGTTAGCGTAGCCCGTATGGTCGTGGCAACCAGCCTAACGGCCCTTTTCTTTTTTCTTCTCCTTTTTCGCCTCTTTTTTCTCCTACGTCCTACTCGTCCCTACTCGTCCCTACTCGTCCCTATTCGTCCCTGTTGGTCGCTATTCGAGCCTATGCGCGAGTCGAGAGAAAAAGTGCACGGCGCTCGCGCGGTTCAGACGCGAAGAAGAAAGTTCTCGGCTCGGAAAAAAGACCGGGGGACACGGTGGCAGGGTAGTCGAACGAATCGGGAATTCAAACGCGTCGAGGGTAATGTTTCTTCTTCGAGCACGGGGTAAAAGACGCGTCCTCGTGGTCGAGGGAAAAAGGTCGGTGAATGGTGAAACGATGAATGAATTCGGCCGCGAGGCGAAGGAGAAAGACTCAGTGGGTGCGTCGCCGTGACGGAAAAACGTTTGCATCGACGGTGGAGCGAGAGCGACGGGGAGCCCGGGGATAGGTGGAACGCAAAGGAAGTTTTAATTAAGCGGGTAGCTTATCGCCGGTAATAGCCGAAACGACGCCTTTAATAACGCGCGGCTAAGCGAACTCGGTGTTCCGCGTCTCATTGGATTTACCCGTTAATAAAGTACCGCGTCGATGTCGTCGCGACCGACGAGACCCGTCAATTTTCCACGGCGTTTAATCCGTTCGACGCTCCCGAAATACCTTCCGATGTATCGCGAGCAACTTCCACGACACACCCGAATTTCCCTCGCCGACTTTCCTCGGGAGGGATATTTTCGTCGAGACGATGAAGGCGAACGCGCGTTACACCGGCAGGCAGATAATTCCGTGAAATATTTTTATTCGTTGCGTTACCGTGCCGCGACACGCACCGCTGGAAAACACAATCGCGAGTGCGTCGAGCTTGTTCGCTTACAGATGCGTGTACTTTACGGGGGAGCGTCGGTTGTTACGGCACCTGGTACTCGGAGCCTTGAGTAGGAGGAATCCGCTCGACCATCCTCGCCGTATCGCTGGGAGGAATAAAACGCGAGATTCATAGACCCGGCGGTGCACGATCGGTTGTTAGGTCGCGTGATCGGCCGGTGGAAGGTACCGGTTAACGTTCGCCGAACCGAATTTAAAGTAGCTCGGTATTCCCGCGGATCTATCGATTGCTTATTACGCCGCGATGAAACCCTGTCACAGAAAAGATCTCGGAGTTATGCAGCTGTACCCGCGACAGGGGCCGGTCGTGAGATGCGCGACAACGTCTCGGAGGGAAATTTACGGACCGGAAGGAATGTCGGCGGAATAAAATTTAATATTACAGTCCGCCTGGCATCTGGACCGATCCGTTTAATCCCGGCGAGGATCTGTAACGATTGTAAACGGGTCACGAAGCGACGAGCAGCAGCGAAGAGGGATCTTCCGCGGGAGGAAAAGTTACGACTTGGGCTACGACGGTCGCCTGGCGATTGGCCGCCTAGGAAAGGAGGAGGAAAATTTTCTCTCGTCGTATCCTCGACGATATTCGGTTAAACAACATCGCGGGCAACCCGGTTTAACCCGACGCAGCTTCGATAAACGAGGTTACGACGAACGGAAGGAGGACGGCTGCCGTGGCCGAGGGGGAACGGAAATAAAAGAGTCCTCCTCCGCCCTTTGAGCGGAATAATTAACGAAGTCAACGTTGCGCCGATGATAAACATTCTGTCCCTGCGCTACGTAACTGCCAACGTCTTATTAAGCGACTCCGGCGAATCCGCAACTCAAACGAGAGGAAGACGAATATATTATGTACACGAAGAGTCGTAAGAAGGCAGGAGAAACTGGGAAAGAAATTAAAATCCCGGCCGCTCGCGGTGCAACGAGTGAAACGAAGGAAACGGAGGAAACGGGAAGACCGAGAAGAAACCGAGTGGAACTCGACGCAGGCCGAGAGCGAAAGGAATGGGAAGGAAAGGAAGGAAAGAAGCAAAGGCCATCCTCGGCGATCGGGAGATCGTGGGAGTTGATAATTGGACACGTGTTCGGTCGGGACCCTGGCCGCAGGTGAAGTGCTTCTTGATCGGGCGCGTGCACTAATTGGGAGCGCAATTAAAAGCAGCGCGCCGGGTATCCCGAGGGAAGCCGAGAAATCCGTGAGTCCTGGCGGTGTGACGTGATCAAAACAAAGTGCGGCCTCGTAGGAATCGCGCGGCCGCGCGCGCCCGCTCGTACTCGCGCCCGTACTCGCGACGAGGGTTAGGGCCACGGGGCGGAGATAGTGTGACGGCAGCACGTGGGGTGTCGTGCGCGAGACAAAACGAACGGAAATAAAATAGAAAGACGGAGCACGTTAATTGACTGAGCTGACACGGGGCCGGAGAACAAAACGCGTCGACGCGCCGAATGCGTCGATGCTGACACCCCACGTGTCTCTCGCACTCGAGTGCACTGCCGTCGGAATACTGATTTTCATTTTTTTCCCACTACCATCACCACCACCACCGCCACTACGACCACCGATACCACCGTTACCACCCCACGCGCACAGTGCCGGTCGTGGCTCGCGTGGCCAACGACAACGAGGCGGCGAATATGGCTGGTTCGGAAAAACAAAACGACACCGGGAAAACACGCGATCCGAGGAGATGGATGGCGTTTCGCGAAAACGATTCGGTGTCCGTGACCGAAACGGGGAAATTAAACAGTTAACGGTGTGCGCGAGCAGGGGTGGAGGCGGGCGGAGCGCGTCGGCCAGGCGAGGAAAAAAATTGTAATTTGGCTGGAAACTCGCGCGGAGGCGTGCACGCGCGCGCACGTGCGCACGGGATATATTGAATCGCGTTGAATTACAACGCGCGTTGAACGCCCGAGATTAACCGTATTATTCGTCGATGCGAAACTTCATTAAGAACTCGTTAACCCGGCTGGCCTTGTTTAACGCGTCATTTCGATTGATTCGAGCGTCGATTGAAAATGAAAACCGTCCGATGATAAGTATCGACGAGGCGGACGCGGTTGATTTCTACGGGGCTTTAGAATTCCAACCCTTCGCGCCGGCTGCAATTCCACCCCGGGCCTAATTCCCGGTTTATCGGTGCCGCCACCTTCGCGTTAGCCGTTGATTATTCTTTCCGCTCGTAACGCCGAGCGGCCAAGAGTACCCGTCGAATAAACGCTCGTCGTAATTGTCGATAATTTATTTCCCGGCCAAACTGTTTTCGTCGCCCGGCACGATTTGAATAAATAGCAAATCACCGACGGCCCGGGCTGCTTTAAATTTCGCTCGCTCCGCGTGAAAATCGCCTCGATACGTTAGGCGTTTTACGAGCCCGTTACGAAAAGGCTTGGCCGACGGCGCGTCGAAAAAACCGGTAACACCGCCGCAAGCCATGGAGATATTAAACGCCCGGCGTAAATCTGCTTTTTCGAGCGCGCTCGCGCGTCCCGCGAGCGTTTGTCCGCGTGCCGCGTGTCGGAAGGGATAACAGAAGGAACGTCTCGTAGATGAAAAAAAAAAAAGTCACGGCGCGAACGTTTCGTTCGCGGATTCGATTGGAGACGCGTCGGTGAACCGGCGTTTTTGCCGGCTTAATCGCACGTGTACGCGATCGAACGCGATGAAAGCCAGTGATTCGAGGACTGTGGACAAAGCTATCATAGACGCGGTGGATTATTTCATCCGCTATCTGCCTATACCGCCGGCTATAGGGACCGGATACCTAATTTAGTCCGGGCCATTGTTTCCCACGCGATACAGTCGCGTTGTCCTCGTAGATTCGCGATCGTTCGACTAGCCGAATACCGAGTCGTCGAATGGAAACGTATCAGTGGCGCGCGTGGAACTTTATCAAGAAATGATCAGAGAACGCTGTGACACGGAGAACCCTGTGAAACGAGTCGATTAGGGTGATCGCTCGGAGTGGCCTCGAGACGAAGTTACGCGTTCCCGGGGGTGTTTCGCGACGACGAGAGGCGCCGACGCTGATTCGTTCGAATCGCTCGAGATGACGGCCGATCGGCCGAACGAGAGACCAGGGACGAGAAGAATCAGAGAGAAAGGGAGAGAAAGAGAGAGAGAGCGGATAAACCGAGGGAAGGAAATTATCGGGGATAAATTGGAGGTGAGGGCAACTCTGGATGGAGCTGCAGCTTGCCGGCCACTCGGAGACGCGTTTAAATGGTCTTGGTAGCCTGGCAGGTTGTCGATGGAGCCAATCGATGCAACGATCGCCCATTAATTCGGATTTATACATAATAAACAATTTGCAAATGCGCAACGACGATCGTCGCGCGTCGCCGACCATTGTTCTCGCCTAATTGATTTCGCCGGTGAACGAATCGCGGCCGGTTTATTCTGCCGGGCTACAAACGCGTTGGCTGACAAAACCCGTTGTGTTTTACATAATTGCCGTGAAAATTACGCGCGTAATTTCTGCTCGCTATTTCTGACCTCTATCGATTCACGACCGGCCAGAGTGCAACCGACTGGACCACTCGCGCGACGCATACCGCGATCCCCGTTCCCATTGACACGCGTTTCACCGATTGATATGTCAACCACGCGATAACACTCGCCGATGCCCACGATCCGGCAAAGTTATTACGATTAGAAATACGATTACCGCCGCGTTTACGCTTGCTCTTTCTCCGCGTGCACGCGTAATTAACCCAGATCCCGTGGAATTCCTTTGTCGCCGATACTGCGCGTCGATCCGCGTCCTGTAATTTTCCCAATCGGATCCGCGATGCTCGATTTCCTCTCACGAACGCCGACGACGACACAACGGACGGATAGCAGCAGGATGAAAAAAGCGAGCAGACGGATGGTGCCCGTTCGCGATCAATTTTAAACGATGCTCGCGACCAAGATAGCGAGGGACGAAATAATCGCGTCCTCGGCGACTCTCGGAAATTGATCGGCCGTCGCTGAATCGTTAATTCGACGAATGAAAAATGCAGGCACCGGGAATGGAAGCCGAATCCACGAGCGGCTCTCTCTCTCTCTCTCTCTCTCTGTGTATGTGCACCGGTGGAAATTGCGAGCGGGAGGTTGCATCGTCGAAATGATCGAGGAAGAAAGAATGGTGTAACGCGTGCCAACGGTTAACGAACTTGTCCAAAGGAGTTTAGGGAACCACTCGATAGTTAAGGCCCCGGGAGGAGCAACTATTATGTTGAAGTTTGCACATTAATTCGGCCGTTGACCTAAGCTCCGAGAAGTTGCTCTGCTTGGAGATATCCCTCAAAGTAACCGTTCGAATTTCCTGCGGGGAACTTGCCAGTGTCACGCCACCGAGTGTAAAAGGCTTTCGTTACGCGAGCACTTTAACGAAAGTTGGCGAGGATCGAGGGTCAACCGGAAGAAAGGCCAGGGAAAACGGCGCGGGGCGGCGAAATAATCCTGGCGAGTTCTCGACGAGAAATCGGATCGTTATATTAGTCGAGAAGTCAGCCGCCGGCTGACGTTGAGGGATCGTCGCCGTTGATCGCGCGATTCCTAGGGGGTGGCTGGAAACTTTGTAATTCCGACGTGTACGGATTAGGGGGATGATTTTTCGAAAAGGTGCCGCACGCCTGAACGGAGTTCGGCACTCGGTGGGAACTGCATCCAGGTTCGAATTCTCTCCGGCTCGCCATTATCCCGGCCAACTTCCTAACCCATTGTCACCGGGATAGAAGAATAGCTCGGCCGAGATATAGTTTGCACCGAGAGATTATAAATCGTAAGGTTATTGCTTTAATGGAAATAAATTATCGGAAAGAGATATCAGCGAGCCGACCTACATTCGAACGCGAATGGTCCAACTTTCACCCCGATAGCTGCGCGAAATCACCCTCCTTCGAGTAACGATCACTAGTCCGCTTGTATTTCTTATTCCGTGCTAGAATTTCTAACAAATTTATCCGAGTTAATCGAGCATTGAAAGGTTTATCGTTAACGCAGTCGAGTGCGTGCCCGACAGCGACGAGGCACGCGCGACAACGCTGCGTCGAGGGTGAAATAATAGCGGATAATATCGCTCGACGGTTTACCCCGTTTCCGACGATCTGGGAAATATTTCCCTTTCAGGCGCTCCTTCCGCGGGAATATCGCGGCGAATTGCCAGCGTCGAAGATAACGAAAACGGCGAGCAACGCTGTCGTTAACGCAGACTGCAATTTCGGGGGTACGCGCGAACAAGAACCTCTAATTACCGATATGTACTCGCGAGGGATCGCGGAAGTTTATGGAGTACTCTGGGATGTTTCTTGCGGATTCGCGGATCCTCGGAACCGCGAGGAGCAAGCGGGTATCGATCCGGCAAACGTTTACCTTTGTTTATTCCTTAATTCGTAATCAAACGAGCAGCCGTTAGCTCGGTCGAACGTTTGCCAGCTTTTTTCCCGCAGTGCCACGCGTTCTCGGGCGATAAAACCGCTCTCCGTGAACGGGTCCGCGAACGACACCGTGAACGACTCCGTGAACGATTCCGTTAACGACGTCAGTCGAGGTACCGAGGACACAATCGTGGCACTCGAGCGGAGACGCGAAAACCGACACCGGCGATCTCATTAGTCCCTAACCGAGGAACAAGTGACTACGACTGGAAGCAGTTACCCCCTTGCCAGGTGGTCGGTAGAAGTCGAAAGACAAGTTGTTTGCACCTTCGGACAAGCCACTCGAGGAGCCATCAAACCCACCTCGAGTGTTGCGACGACAGACCCCGTGGTAGGTGGTACGGCAGACGTGCGTGTTTTCACAGTCTCCAACGACATATTTGCACGATGTAACTGCGAGAGCCGGGTAAATATTTAGGATGCACGCTATGCGCCGCAATTTCCACGTATACCCTCGGCTCAGAAGCGGGAGTACAACGCAATTTCCACGTTACCCGCGACTTTCCTTCGCCGCCATTCAGTAGCCGGCTCGAGGGGTTTGGAACGGGACGCGGAATCGCCACGGAATCGCCGCGGAAATGGTTTCAACTGGAAAGTCGTCCGAGGTGAGAACGTCCGATCGGATTTTATCGACGCGAGCCTCGCGTGACTGCATTAGCGATTGCTCTTCCGATCCGTTCTCCGTTTAGCTTTACACCGGAGCGGAGACGAAGCCGCGAAAGCTCTCGTCGATCGCGCGATACGCGCCGCTCCTATCCTAAATAATTCAACCGTAAACGAGCGAGTTTTCTGAAGAGAATTCTTTTACTCCTCTCTTTCTTTGCCCAATAAAAATCAACCGTCGCGTTCACTCGNCTTTGCCCAATAAAAATCAACCGTCGCGTTCACTCACGTTCATTCGCGTTTACGTTACCGGCCAGTTAACCGACGACCCGACGTTTCGTTACCCTCGTCGCCGCTAAATGCAACTGACACGAGTAACGCCGTTCCCGGTCTCATTACGATAATCGTTATCCTCGTGCTCGCCTTCCTACCTCTATCCCGAGGCCAACCCCGTCCGATGACCGTTCGTTCGGCTCTCGACAACTGGGCTATTTATACGGGTGCTGCGAGTGAAATTGTCGCCGATAGAACTGCAGAGAGTCCGATCGCGTCGCAGGGAAGACGCAAAAATCCGACCACCGTTATCGAGATGCTCCCTTTGACGTCGGAGCTCGTGAATCCTGGCAAAAACGGAAAGAGAAACCGCTCGTCAGCGGGGCTCTCTGTGCTCGTGGTTGGCCGATACCCCGACGAAATTTCATTTCCACGGCGTTCGCCGTCTCCGGCCTCGCCGTCGCGTCCTCTTCGTCGCGCCCCATCGCGCCCCATCGCGCCCCATCGAGCCCCATCGCGCGATTCCTCTCCTCTCCGCTCCTCGCCGTCCGTTTCCCTTTACGGCCTTTCGCTATCGCGACAGGTGGTGGCTTCTACGGCCACGGATCCTTTGCGGTTTCGGCAAACCGCGCCACCTCTTTCCTCCTTATCTTCCACTCCCCCTCTCATCCTCTCTCGCTCTGTCGTGACCCCGATCCCGCTTTCTCTCTGATCTCTATGATCTCTGCTACTCGCGACTACGCTCGATCGAGGGACGCCGATCGATTCCGCTGTGTTATTTCCTGCGCCCCGAAAAGTCCATTTTCCAACCGAGCGGAAAGCTCGGCCACGTTTCCGAACCTTTTCTTTCGCCAGCGATTCACGTTGTTTTACCGATCTTCTTCAGATGGTGTACGGATTTATGCATACACCGCGAGGAACGACGAGATCGCAGGGATAAACACGAGAAGTTTACGCGGTCGGGGTTGAATTAAGGGAACTTGTTTGACGAGCCTTCCTCTAAGGCTTTCCCGTCCTCTTTTCCGGAAGTCGACCGAGGGCAGATGGCGTACTCGAGCAGAGCTCCGAGTTTTAGGCGATCAGCTAGCGACTCTCAAATCTCAGCTGGAACTCTCAGCTGGGACTCAGCTGGTTTGATACCATCTCCATTCTTTTCTATGAGCTTCACGGTCGAAACTGTCCTTTCTATCTCTCTCTCTCTCTCTATTTTCTTTTCCTCTCTGTCCACCATTTTCCTTCCCATGTGCGTTGGTTTCGTTGCACCCCTAACTTGCGCTTCTACTAAGAGCACGCTGGTCGATGCTCTTTTTCCTGCAAACGAACCGAAGGAGCGGAAGCTCGCGGATTTGCGTGCTGCTCTGCCGACGCTCGCTCAGGAACACAACGGCCGGAAATGTTAACACTTTGTCGACCGCGGTGGATTCCCTGGTTACCCTGGTTGCTGGATACCTCGAGTGTGTACGGCGTGTCCAGGTATCTCTGCCTCGATCGTCGACTTTAAACGATCGGGGTCGGAACAACGGTTTCGAAATCCTTCTTCAGGATACGCTTCCGGTTTCCATGGGTCTACCTCTGCGCGGTTAATTATGTAATAATTGCAACTCGAGTTCTCCGGCTTCTCGTTTTTCGGTTCCTGCGAAATTGAAGTCGTAGTTTTGCTGTCATAGTGATACACTATGCGTGATAATAGCATCGGCATTTTGGTGACAGTAACGCGACTAAATAGAAGTGACAGTCTTGGGAACTGGGTATTGCTTGAATCGACCCCGCCGTTATCGAGCTATGGGCTATGAAATCATCGATGCTACCGGATTCGAACGTTTAATTAATAATTTTTGGCCAGTGACTTGGCGCTCGACCGATACCGGGAATACACAACGATCGCGATAAAATGTTATCATAGCAAATATTTATAAAACGATAAAATATCGTACGCAAATTGTTATGCGCGGAAATAATTTATTAATTCTCTCACCTGCGAAACCGCCGAAATTAATTTTACGAGATAAACACTTCTCGTATTCGCTGTAATCATTCCGGGCAAACAATCGCTTTGACTGATATTGCTGGAAAAATCGCGGCGGAGATATTTTGTCGCGCACGAGCTAGAAATTGAATACGGACGCGGACGCAAATATGATATTCTCCATTTTCGGAATTTTGTAACGACAATAAAAACATTGATAAATCACCGGATATCATAGAAATGACGTAATTCCACGGCGAAGTTTCAACAAGCCGCCTCGAGCCACGGATTTCGAGTGCCCTGTCCTTTTGTTCTTGATTTATCGCAGTCCAACTTTCCGGGGATTTCTTTTCGGTGAAAGACGTCGGTCTAAGAGCTACGGGATTTCGGATATTTGTACTTCGATTGAATTTTCCAAAGTTTCTTGCAGATTTTCGAGATATACGAGGATAGAAAGGGCAGAAGGCAGAAGCATTTCCATAATAGACCCGGAAGATCATCGATGCGAAGCGTCTACCGTTGCAACACGATAGTCCGTACGTCTAGCTAGCATTTCGCGTGTAGTACTGCGGTCTATAATTCAGTCGCAACGTTGTTTCTCTATTTCAGGAGCAAACAGCGACCGAGCAATCGCTCTATCGATCATACGAGCCTAATGCTACCGATTTGATAGCTCGCGCACTACGGTGTAATTACCCCTAACACCGGGGTGGTGTGTTTTTTCGCGATGAATTATTAAAATGAGCTGCGAAAACGGCAACTCGTACGCGATATCTCGATCTTAATGCACGACGCACTTGACATATCCGCGCGCTTGAACAACCGTAATTACTACGAACGACAAGCAAGAAGCTAAAGTTCTACCCGATGCGATGCTAAATCGATTTAATCGAGCAAAGTATCGTGACAAACGGTTAGAAATATCTCCCCCGTTTCCTTCCCGCGTCACCGAATAAAACGATTTCGCGCTCGAGCACTTTTCACGCGGAACTTGTTAATTACTCGAGTCATAGTTAAAATTCGACAGTGATTTAACGGCTGGCGTTTCGAGGCAACGGGTATTATATATAATTTAATATTCTTAACGAGAACACTTTGTAGCGACCATTAGGAAATTGCGAGAGAGGAAAATTTATTAACTCGAATGATAAATACGCGTCTTTCTAACCGGTTGTAACGCGCGTCTACCGTTCGATGAAATTCGCGCGTTCCTGCTATCCTCGTCGAGGGGGAATTTTTCGCTCCGGTTCCCCTTTCGAGTGTCGATCCACGGGGCCGGCAACTTCTAACGTTTCCCCTAATGATCCTTACAAAGTATCCATTATGATCGAAAGCAACCACCACAGCCTGTCGTTTAAGAAACATAATTAACCCTTTTATTGATGATTCAGGCGAGTTTGTACAAACGCAAACGTAACATCCGCGCGTTTTTTGCGTCCCCCACTCCCTCCCTCTCTCTCTCTCTCTCTCTCGAGCGTGCACACTCGCGAGCGTGTTTTCTTGCGATCCTTTCCGCAGATATTTTCGTTCTTTCCAGCATTCGAGCCGCGCACACCGTGGCATCGCTGATTAGCTCGAAGGGACGGAAATGAAAGGACGATAATCTTTGAACCGCGTGATTACGGCGTGCGATAGTTGCGGCAGCCTAACACCTGGAAAACCAGTTTCTCGCCGCGCTTTCGCGTCGATAAAATTCGGTACCGCGTAAGCCGAACCGCGGGGATAACGTTGCGATATTGCAATCGCGATCGCGACGCGTTCGAACACGTCCCGATGGCGAATTAACTTCGCCTCCGTTCTCTAATTTCCACGCGAACGAACGAACGAACGACCCTCTCGGACGAATCGATCGATCGTTTATGGCGACGGAAAGCGATTTCGCCTTGGAACCGGTTCTCGAGCTGCTTGAAATACGCTCGGATTCGGCCGCGTGCCGCGTTCCCGGAGAATTCGGGAGTGGAAACGGGGCGATAAATTGCCGCGGAAGTATTCATACGCGTCGGACAGATTGACGCGTGTCGAGTAAACTTTTATCTTCTATCATCGCTCGCGCTCCCTATCGAGATAAATCAATTCTGGCCGGGTAGCAGGGGGCTGTCTGCGATTGATGGATAATTCGTGGGGGTGCGCGGCGCGGGGGTTGGGTCTCTTGAGGAAAATAACGCGTCGAACCGCGTTGTTTTCGTACACGATCCAGAGTTCCCGGGATCGAAGGCACGCGACGGTGTTACACGCTCGTTTGTCTCCGTTCGATTAATTAAATGAACCGCGAAAAGGCGAATCGATAACGCTTATCGGATCGAACCCGCGGCTGTTTTGTTATTTCCCGTGAAATACGTCTCTTCATCCGCCACGCGAACTGCTCTCTTCGAGAAGCCCTCTCCTCCTCTTCCGCGAGGAAAAATTCGATATTCGGAGTAGCGCTCGTGTCGTGGAACGCGAACCGATGGCTGCTGATTAATTTTCGCATAATCGAACACTCCGCTTGTTTCTCCCATTTTTCTCCTTTTTCTTCTCCATCCTCTCCGCTGTTTTTTTTTTTTTTTTTATTTCCCCGTTCCGCCGCGTCCCGGCGCCGACGTTCGCCTCGCGCGGAATCGTATCCCGTATTCATTGTCGCATTGATTAATGCAGCCCCGTATGAGCGCGGTCATAATAGTAAACTCATAATCGAACACGTATGTGCATTATCGTCGGCGGGGTATTCAAATTCCAATAAATGTGAACATATATATGCGCGGCCGGTTGCGAGAACGGCGGGGTGTTGATACAGCTGGTAATTCAATAATTATCACCGGGCTGGGCTAACAGGGCGGCCGGAATAAAGCGGCGACGAAAAGTTTCCGCCGGCGGACCTTCCCTTCGTTCGCGATACAAAGCACGAATTCCGGGGCTGTGGGAAGGGACGGAGAATGGAGGTAACGAGGATCGAAAAGGGACGAAGGAACTTTTCCCGAGCTTCATCAGGGATTCTCTGAATCACCTTTAAAAAGCCCTCATAAAATATTCAATCGAAGATGGATATGAAAAAAGGAATGTTTAATGACGCGCCGTGGAAATGGAGCTTTTCTCTCGCGGGAGACAGCGCCAGAGGGAAAGGAAGAAAAAGAGAGAGAGATATATATAGAGAGAGAGAAAATGGAATCGGAGGAATTGCCGAAAAGCTCGCGAAGCGAATGGATCAGCAGACCAACGATCAAGGAGGATCGATAAGACATAATTAATCCTTCCGGTTTATCCGCATGTAAAACTCGACCGCGTTTCCGCGGCGCACTAATTCCATTAGCCTGTATACGCTTAAACGAGCGAGATTATAGGCAGACTTAAAACGGTGCTCGTTAACCGACGATAACGGGCTCCGCTTTTGGAGAAGTTGGAGAAAATTTTCATCGCGCTGACGCTCCGGGAAAATCGATCTGCCCCGGACTCGCGATACCGTGTACAAGATTTTCGGGCAGCAAGCAGTTTCATAAAGACCGTCGGCCACCCTATTCAAACCAGTCGATAAATCTTCATCCCGGCCGGATGGCAGGTTGGAGTCTTCCGGAGGCAAACGAAATTAGGAGGGTGACTTACGAGTTTACCGGCTACTCTTCCCTGCCTGCCCTCTCTCTCTCTCTCTTTCTCTCTCTGCGTCTCGAGGCGTCCAGGGCGGCGGGACGCGAGAACGCGGATAGGGAAACGGTGAGAATCGTTTGTTTCGCTTTATACGCGTTTCGTCGGGGCAATAGGAGCCGGGGCGAGATAATGGCGGGGCAAACTCGCGGCGCGAACGAGTACGGCCTGCCATCGCGGAGGGAACGACGATGGGAAAAACGGGACGGCGAGAGGAGTGAGAGGGAGAGGGAGAAAGAGGAGGAGGAGCGAGGGTGGTGGAAAAAGCGAGGAAACAGAGGGAAAAGAGCTCCGGCTGAGAGAGGGCGCGAGACGGCAGGCCGTAAAGTGAAAATCCTAGAGGCACGCCGTGACTAGTACAAATTTCATCCTCGCAACAGGAATGCCGGAGCTCTCGGCACCCCGGAAATCAATATCGCGACCTGTCGCTGAAAAATCTGATGCACCCCTTTCGCCATCTTCGCTACGCGCTGCTATGCCATCGCCGACCATACGCCGTCAAGATTCGCGGAGAACCTAATTAAACATCGCCGCAGCCCGGCGTTTACTTTGACTTTCCCAACTTTCCTCTCCAACAGCTTCTTCTTCGCGTTTTCGTTTTTCCACCCTGTTCGCCGGCCTGCCCCCTCCTCGACTTCCGCCCCGGCGGCGATCTCGTCGACCCGGAAGGTGGAAAAATCGCGGTCCATCGTCGATTGTTTCGCAACGGCACGGTGCTGGTGGAATGATAGAGAGAAAGGTAGAAACTCGAAAGGTTACCGCCGGGAAGAGCGTGGAAAAGCGGCGGCGAAGGGAGAAAGAGAAATTTGGCGAAAGGAACTCGGTGGAAATCGGAGGTAGAAGTCTGGAGAGGAAGAGAGCAAAGGGGAAGGAAGCATGCTAATCTTATTTAAGATTCGTCTGAACGATCCCCTTGCAGGACAAAGAACATAGGCTGCTTGATACGATAACGTAAGAAGCTTCTTCCGCGGCAAGACAAGATGGATAAAGGGGGTGAATAATTTTCTTTCGCGTTTCCCGTGGTCGCAAATAAGAAGAAATTTCAGAAATTTTCTCACGAGCTCGCCGACGCCGCTGCCGCGGTAATACATTTAAATATCCTTTCTAGAAGAGGATCTACGTGAACCGACTGCGGTTGAATTTTTAGTGAGATTAAGTATTACCATTCCTCGTTCAAGCTGGAACAAATGACTGGCGCTAAGACGATAAAAATTCATTGCCGAAGTCTAAAGGGCCGCTTTTAGCAACGAAATTGGCACCGTGGACGCGTGAGACGTTTGCTAATCTGCCAAACTCGCTTCGGACTCGAAATACCCAGGACGGGACCACGGAAATCGCTGTGTCAGACGACCAGATTCCTTTCGAAATCACCGCGAATATAATCGCTTTCAAATATACACTCTCTCGCGTCTCTCGAGACTGGTCGTCGATCCATGGTTTCCCGATCGATTTAATCGTTGGTCGCCTTTCGACACGCGCATCTCGCGGGAAGTCACCGCGTCGATCGCGCGATCCTCGTTACGCGGGAAAAGACGCGGAAGCGAGGAGTTTATAATCATCCGAGGATCCTGTTATTTTCGGTGAATCATAGCTGTCTAGCCGACGGAAGAACGACAAACGTAATTTCTCGTGAAACGCGAAGATCGAGGCCTGGAAGCTTTCAATTACCCGATAGCTAGAGCCCGTGTTACGTCACGGCCTTTGATGTCGTCGCGGTCACCAGTTCCTCCGACAAAACCAGGCAACACGTAACGCGTAATTTCACTCGGGCACGATCATCTTGTCAATCAGTCGGACGAAAAACCGGTTCACGGATCATCAGGGTGTGGTGGGTATGCTCGAGCGGCCGGCCTTCGGATCGCTGAAACGATAGAGCAAAGTGCGCCCATCGATTGCGACTTAATTAAGCGGAGATCGGTACAGAAATACGCCGACGCGTAGAGAGGCTCGTAAATTTAGAGGCGACGAGCGAACGGGTCGGAATAGCGGCGGTGACGAGATAAAAACAAAAGGGGTAATTTACACGGAACGAAGCGGATGCCTGGGCCAAACCACGGGGATCCTTGCCCATTCTCCTTTCCTTCCCGTGTTACCCTTCTTTCCGGGGAAATTAAGAAATATCTCTCTCTCTCTCTCTTTCTCTTTCTCCGTTTTTCGCGACGTTCACGGGAGAAGACTGGCTCGGAGGAAAGGTGGACGCGGTGGACGCGAAAGAACGCGGCTTTGAAACAAGATGGCGGTGGAGCACACGACTTTCGAAGTTGCTGGACCGGGAAGTAAAATAAACGAAAGAGAGGAGAATGGCTGGAAGGGCGGAGAAGGGGGAAGGGAAGAGTGAAAGGATACGAAAGATCCACGGCAGGTGTTCGGGTTTCGCAAGAAAACGCAGACGACGATACGCTTCGATTGTAGAGGCGGTCGAGAGTCTGGCGACCGCCCGGAGAGAGGGAGAGGGCGAGCTAGCAGGCGAGAAACATTCGAGGCTGGCTTTAATTAAATTCTGCTGTTTCCCAGGCGAAGATTTCGGATTCGCGCTGGCTGCCGGGTGATAATTCAGCCGATTCGGCTCGGCGTTACCGTTCCGCACAATGCCGAGGCAAAGATTCGGTGGAAGAAAGTTACGTTTCGGTGGGAATGAATAGGGCTGATGCGCGGCGACGGAAGTCGAAAAGCGAGCCGAGCCGACGCCGACGGTCGGTCGGCGACGCGACGCCGCTTCAACGCCGATCCGACGCCGGGGGTTGTTGGCGAAACTGCGGGAAATTTCGCGGCGGTAACTTTTCGCGGGTAAATAAGACGCGCGTGAAACGCGCCGGATGAAAGTTGGCCGCGGATGCCGTTGGTGACCGGACAAAGACGGATTGTTCGCGACAGCTGCTAGGAAAAAAGATATTTTCCGCGTGCCATCGCCGCGGCGAAACGATCCTTTGTCTCGGCCCGTTCGCCGGGTAACCATGGGAAATGGCGGCGAGAAGCGAGGAAACCCGTTGGCGCGTCGATGAACGAGCTACATCGACACCGACACGACGAGGAATTCTTAAATAATTTATAGTCGTAATAACGCCTCGTTACGCCGTCCTCGTCGGTCGCTACTCGCTTAGGTGCCGATTAAAACGCCCGACGCACTTATCGACGTGGATATCGTAAATCGAACGCGAAATTGGAAAAGTATCCGATACGCAGGAAATACTGGTCTTTCCACGAGCATTCCCGCGTTCCGACGTAATCGTTCGTAATGGATGCGCTGTTTCGACGAGCTTTAATTCCGCGCGCTGGTTAACAACGTCGATCAACAGAAACATGTCAGCCGGGACAGCCGGGAAAATCGGAGGAAATGGAACCGGTAAAAATAGGACGATACGCACGGGACCGCGGGGATCGGTCCGCGGTCTGGCTTTTCCAACGAAACGTCGAAAGTCGCCGATTACGGCGATCAATTAATTTCTCGGATCGAGACACACCGGCGGAATTACCGAGCATCGGCATAGACTCTGTGATTTAGCCGGGATTCGTGATTTATACCACTAGCAGTCGGTCTAATACCGCTTATTAGTCCATCCCAAAGCGATACGACGCGGCGGCGCAACCGCTCGGATGATTGCCAAGTTCCGTGTCCCGTTTGCTTTATTTTTAAACCTGCTTCTTACTCGAAATCCTCGCCGTGTACTTTACCACGTGCACCGACTAAATCGCCGGTACCTGCTCGACCAGCTACGTCTTCACGTGTCAACGTTCCGGGTTAAAAATGGCCTGGTCGGAAGCGACATTAGCCGGATCGACCGACCAGAGCACCGTCGATGACCGATCCTCGTCAATGTCGGCAGGAAGCCGATCTTTTCTTGCCCGGCCGTCCGACGCGTTTCGACGAAACGCGTTCCGAATAGCCCTCGAACGCGAGCATAAAAGGGACACCGTGGCGGGAGAAAAAGTTGCTCGGTGAACAAAGTGTCGCTGGACCGGAGAGAGCCGCCTTCCAGGATACGCTCGCGTTGGCTGAATCGCGACATCATCCGGCATTCAGAGGCCACCGCCGCTGCGTACAGTTTTAATCTTCCATAAAAGCGTATCGAACGCACCGGTATACTTTGTAAGACACGGTGCTAATGCCTGGGACAACACGCTGGTGACGCATCGGCGGAGCAGCGAGCTCGCGACCCTGCCCGGTTCTATCCTGCGTAACCAGATCACCGCGCGAGGAAACCGTGTTCCCGCTGGATCGAACGAGCGTCGACCACGCGAGTCGAAGAAGGAGGAACGCAGGGAGCAGGAATAGCTTAGACGAGAAGTATCGTGCCGCCTGGAGGTAAGCAGGTGCGCAACATCCTATCGTCCCTTCTGTACGCGCTCCTCTCTCCGTGGCTGCTGTTGATGCTGCTGCTGCTGTTGCTGCCGCCGCTGCTGCTGCTGCTG
>NIJG01000001.1:520357-572216 GCA_002201625.1 Euglossa dilemma
GCTGTTGCTGCTGCTCCTCTCTCTCCTCATTGCACCTTCCCTTCTCTCCCGTACCCTTCTTTCTCCGTCCTCTCCGGCGTTCCCTCTCTCGAGCAGTGACCTCCTTCTCGCGGCTTTCACCGTTCCCCGCCGCTACCATTACCCGCTCCACTCTCTCCGCGTGTTTACGCAACGCGCGGTGTGTACGATTGATCGCGATCGCTGGGACACGACGCAAGCCAGGATAAAGCGAAATGCAAATCATGCTCCGATTCTGTCCTTACCCTGCGACTGCTCGTAATTTCGTCCGCCGGGATAATTCTCGATACCTGACCATTACAGGATCCGCCGTGCCCCTGGCCGTCTTCCCGATCGAGCTCGATCGTGGGACCATCGCCGGACGAAAAGCAACCGATTTTTCTCCTCCTTTCTCTCCCTCTTTCCTCATAGAGGTATCGGTGGTATCCGCTGGATGCAAGGAAGCGGAACGACGCAGGCGAAGGATCGGGGGCGGCCGTAACCGGCGCGAAATGAGAAAGCACCGGAAGGTTATTGGACGAGGCCGCCTTTCGCATTATCCGGTCTAAAATAGACCAACAGTGCGGAAATAAATAAAAACGTTTACACACGGGCAATTGCACTTCTGCACCGCGAGCATCCGCGAAACTGATTTACGCGGTAGCGCAGGTGCTTTGCAATTATTGTTGTTTAATAGCGGGGGTAGTCCGGTTAATTCCGAGCGGATTTTCCATTTTGAAAAATACCGGTTGCATCGCGGTAATAACCGGTGTTCGTAAATCGCTAAGTCCCGACGAGAGGCATTTAGCTACGTTCGATCCATTACGAGCCAGAGTTATATCGTTAATCTTTCCAGCCGGTTCTTACCGATTCGTCTGCACAATTGAAAACATACGAATTTCGAGGTCGGCAGAAACCGGTGGCCGGTAGTGCCAGGACGAGCCCGGCTCTTCCCGGTAGATCACACGGCTGCGTAATGATTTCACGGTACCGCGAAAGGGCAGGTAACGAAGGTAGCATTACCAAGGTCCGCCCTGCGGGCTGTTCTTAAGTATGGCCGGCAGTTCTACTCCTAGACGAGGGTTGCGCGTCATTTTCAGGGTCCTTTAACCACCGTCCGAACGTTCTTTCCACGAAATTCCCCCGCTGTTCCCCGGTCTAACTATACACCTGCTCCCCCGGTGTCGCGAGCTTCCTTTTTCCGAATCCGTGGAACGCAACGCGGCGGAGAGAGGACGATCGCGAGAGGAGGGTAAAAAAGTCTCCCCGCCGCCGGTCTCCGGCAGGCCACGAAACGAATAAATCGAATTATCGAGAAACACACGGTAATTACGGGATCGGTACTAATTGCCCCGTCCGGTCGGTGGCTCGAGGAAGATGCAACGCGGGATAGGATCGGTGGCGAAACGACCGGAGAAACAGGCTCCGCGTTCGAGATCGTTAAAGGCCTTTTAACGCGTGCATGCCGCGAATGCAAGGTCGGGCGAATATCACCGGGACACGTATTAACGGACTCCGATGCTCCAGAAAGTTACGATGTAGTAGAAGCGGCACGTTGAATTAAAGTAGTTTCGCGAACGTCCAATAGACACACGTTCGCGAAGGGTGATCGAGGGGGTGCGAAGGGGAGAGGGGCGGGGTCGGATCCGGGGCGCGGGCGAGTCTGTTATCTATTAAATTTACGTTCGCTCGTAAAGATATCGGAATTTATTATTCCTAAAATCACAAGCTCGTGTTGCCGCTGTCCAATATTCCTTGCTATCCTAATTTATTTCTTCGTGATTTCGCCGGCTACATTAATTTTCCCGCTCCGTTTGCTCCCTCTCGCATCTCCTTGCTCCGTTTCCTTACGACTTGCTAAATCCCCTGGGCGAATTCCTTAATCAAAGGCGCGTTGTTCGTTCGCGTGTAATTTACAACCGTGAAACTTAATCATGCTAAGCTCCAAGGAGGGCGGACGAAAAAAGAAAAAGAGACGGTAGAAGAGCAAGAGGAAGGAAGAGAGGAGAGAAGGAACTGGTCTGGTTAAACGAATCGGAGATAATCGGTGGGACGCGAGCCATCTTCTTCCGGTGTCCCTTTCCCATCCCGCGTCTCTACGTTTAACGTCGAGGCGAGGAACAAATCGCGAGGCGAGTTTACGGAAAAATCTTAGTCGAAGGACTTCCGGTTGCCGTAAGCGCGCAATCGAGATTCGCGACTAGGCAAACACGCGAATTCGCAACGGATACACGCGGTACCGAAGCCGTCGCGTTTCCTTTGGCGAGGCAAACGCGAAAGACTGGCACGGTCGTCGCGATTGATCCGCGATTCAACGGAACGGCGAGTCGGCGAAGCCGCAAAATATTCGCTGCCGTGCGCAAGCGAACGGAAAATCTCCGATCCGTCGCGATTACTTCGCTGATCGATCGTTTTAACGCGACAAGTCGCGAGAATCGGAAACGAGAAACGAAGCGTGACGTCGTTGGTATCGTCTCGGTCTCGTTTCGACGCGGCCGTCTTTCTCGGCGGGTACACCACCGAATTTCCCCCGATTGGNACGGAACGGCGAGTCGGCGAAGCCGAAATATCTTAAAGCGAGAACTTCTCTCGGTAAACGAGCAGCAGAAGTTGCCGGGGAAAATTGAAGCGACAAAGCTTTATAGACGTGGTCAATATAAGGAGGATTTCAAGATCACAGTCGGCCGAGTTCCCATGCGAGTTCAAAAATGTATGGCAGTCGATAAGCGGGCAGACGAGTTCCTAGAGTTTCTCCAGTTTCCTCTTTGCTGTCGTTATACCTGTGAAACATGCTTCACGCGAGATCACTGGGACGAGAGGAAAACTTGGCCGGAGAAATTTCCTCCCTTGCCACGGTATCTACTCTTCGATCGTCAGACTGCAATTTTTATCGGTCCCGGGGCTCGATACCGTATCCCGTACAGTCTACCTACCACGCTCGACCTATCCGCAATTTGCATTCCAATGTCTCGCATCGACGTTTCGGATTGCCGTCTAACGTTCCCCGTCTTTCCTCTCTTTCTCGTTCGCTCTGGCAATTTTTTTCCCTCGCGCGTCGCGATTTCGCGCCACTCGACGCCGCGTCGACGCCCGATATCGGGTCACGCGCGATTCCGAGAGTGTCGTCGCCTCGGTCCACCGACGAGCAGCGTCGGCGTCGGATCCACCGTTTTCAATGTAATTTCCAACGGTCCCGGTAATTTCGCTTCTGCTTAAATAGCCGAAGCTATAACGCACGATTGCCCGATGGAAAGTCGAGGGCGTAAACGGGGAGGGAAATTAAATCGGGACGCCGCCAACTGCCCCCGTTGGGATAAATATTTTCTTCCCCGTTTTCCCCGTACGTTCGGAACGCGATTATACAATAACGCGAAATGGTCGGTAAACGATCTTTCGGAATCCGCGAATAGCGAACGGAGATTGTTTTCAATTACGATGTAATTTCGTTTAACAAGGGCGGCGTAACTGAATCAACGGGCGCAGCGTTGCGGCATAAATAACGGGAAGCGTGGCGGCGACCGCGTAAAGCAGGAATTTCGAAACAATTTTATTTGCCCTGTTGCCGGATAGAAAAACCGGGAACATTACTTTCCCGGCTAGCGCGATAATTCTCCGCGGAAGAGTCCGCGTCGTTTGATGGACAGCGTGTTTGCGAAACGACCGGTCGCTATTGCGTGAAACCCCCGGTAAACAAACTGATTCGACGAAAACCGATTCAAACAAATACGAACGTTTTAGCATATTCTGTCATAACGAGCTGACGTATGCGAAAATGCCCGCTGCCGCCCTGTTTTTTTTTTTTTTTTTTTTGCCCCCCATTTTCTCCCTTTCTCCTATCCACCCCCGGCGGCCGCCTTTCTCCCTTTCTTTTTTATTTAATATCCCGCGCAACTTGGTCCGCCCGTTCGAAACATAATTTCGCGGAATTTCGCGGAATAACTCGCGATATCCTTGAAATTAGTTTCCGCTCGGGCAGCGAGCGAAGGAACGGGGCCCTCCGGGTAGGGGGCGGGGAAACTCGTTGAAAAGCATCGGAAAAGGGAGAAGAAAAAACAAGAACCAGAGGAAGGTAACGGGAATTTTATTTCAACTGCTGCAATCTAACCGATTTCTCGGAAATTATTACGTAATGCCTGACGCGTTTATAACCGAACCCATCGCAATTATATCGGCCGTGTTTGCGTTGCGCCGCGTATCCTTCCCAGTTCGCGGTACTCGCTCGATGGAATTCTGAAAAAGGTTTGCCCGAGGAGAGCGGTACATTCGAAGCGAACGTTTAATTCCAAGGGAAGGAATAATCCAACACACCACGGGTATCCGGTATTCGTTTCCTCGTTGTCCGCTTGCGAAAGAGATTGGACGATGAGGAGAAGAGGTATCGAAAGGTTAAGCGGCTGTCGTTGACAGCGAGCCGCCGTGGACTCGACGAGTCGTGACACGGAATACGAAATACATCTGATTGTTAATAAGATCAGCGTAACGCAGTTTGGAGCTGGCAACGCGTGGTCGGGAGAGACGAGGCGGACGAGGCCGAAAGAGAAATTAGGGGCGAAAGAGCTCGGTTGGTGGAAGCTCGCTACGCGTACACGCGCCTCGCTCGCTCGTTGTCGTCGCTAGTTTTCTCCGCTGCCATGGATGATTCTCATTCGAGCAAATACCATTACAAGGATATCGCGTTCCTCATGCATATCGCACGGTCGAGCAAAATTCCGGAATATCCGATGCAGTTTGTATCGAATAACGGCTCAAATTGTCAAGGTATAGCGCGTATGCCGGTGTATCTGCATGAACATTGAAAACACCGTTTCCTATGGAAACAAAAATCGTTCATCGTTTCCCCGAACGCGACCAGCAACTAGCTCGCGCTTTTAACGGTGAAACGAACACGGCTCGTTGCCAACGGAAATATGGAACGCGATAAAGGTGGAGATTTTCCGTTCGCGGTAATATCGCCGCGTGTTCTCGAATTATTGGCGCTATTTGTTCGAGCTACGGAACACGCAACGGCTGTTCATAACCGCCGGCGCGTGTTCATCCGCGACGTCGTTAAGGGTGGAACGAGGCGACGCCGTTGAAAAGATGGAAGAACCAACCACGCGCCCTTGTACGCCGCGACGCGAAGAATATATCGCTGTTGGCTAGGCAAATTACGCTTACGGTCCTCTTCGCGTTCGTCGCGCCGTTCCGCCTCTGATTCCACGCTCCGAAGCGGCGCGTAACATCGCGTAATTACGCGTCTCGCTTTAAAGATCGGGAAACGTTTAACGACTCCGATAAGAAGTACCTCCGTTGCGGGTTCGACGCGGTACCGGTCGCGAAGAAATTTTCTCCCCGAGGAGAAACAACTCGACGAAGTCTCCCCGAATATATTGCTCAAAGACGACCTTGGACTTTCTCCCCTAATGACGCTTCCAAGGTTGTTAATATGCCAGAACTGGTAAACGGAGACGACGGAAAGAGCTTAATAAGAAATCGGCTTATCGAGCTCTAACGATCGCGTGAACAACGAAGCGAGTCTCACGCCAGGTACACGCAGGTGCGCGAATATGCACGCGTACTCGAAAACGATAGCATGTTCCAGTAAGCGTCGCGACGGCTCGTCCACAGTGTGTCACGAGCAGCGAACCGATAAACGCTCCCATTACCGGACAAAGCACGTTTTTTTTCAATCTCGAATCTCGACGCTGACGCCTGCCGATCGGCCAGACGTAATAACCGGTTGATCGCAACGAATTCTAGACTCGAGAGTCGTAACGAGAGCCATTCCGGAATCGTAAGATTCCACGGGGGATCATTCCGAACTGTTAAGCTCGACGCAGTTTCGCCTAGACACGCAGGGCCAGATATAAATCACGCTACGCTCGTTAAAACCCGAGACGTTAAACGCTGAGAAGGATTCGAAAGGAGGCACTTAAACGGCCGAAAACCGCGAAGGGTCCCGCCGTTTTCAGCATTTAACGACCCTCGCGACACTCCGAGGATCATCGGAGATCCTCCTTCTGGAAAAAAATCCAACGTGTCTTCGTTTTATCGCCGTTACCCTAGTGTCCCGAGATCTATCGAAGCGGCGGGAATAGGATCGAAGGAAAAAGGTTGTCAGTCCAATGTGCAGCACCGACGCGTTAATTACAACATGTTGGAATAACAGGAATCGGATTCTAATTGCCACATTAATGCCGCGTTAATCGACCACGCTGTGGCATGTTACAGAATGCCGGAATGATTTATGCTAGGCCGGGATATATCGAACGAACGGATTCGCGGTTGTCACGTGATAGGGACCATTGTCGGGCCACAACGAACGTTATTATCCGATACGATTATCGTCCTTCGAAAGCGCGAGAAGTTTGGCAAATTCTCCACGTCGTATCGCGACGTACACGTCCCGCGACCCATCCGGCAACTTTTAATTCGAACAAATAGAACGGGCGATATAGAAACGCGAACGGGATTTCATCGGCTTCCGTTCGAGTATCGATTCCCCGGGCAGGTTTGCTTTCTTTCCGCTCCCATCGTTCGCTGGAAACTTGGGCAAATTTCCCGGGGTCCTTAACGAGCCGTGGAAAATATTTACAGTGCCGGCGTAAACGCGGAACAAAACGTCGAAGGGCGAACTCGATTTCAGGACATTCAACGACCATCGTTTACTCCGCGCGTGGACGAGTGCCTCGTCGTTTACAATTAATAACGCCAACGACCCGGGGCTAAATCGAGAACGAGAGGTTACTACTGTTTTTCCAGCTAGGCGACGTGACGCACCGACGAGGAGGCTCGTTATTCTCGTTACAGCTCCGATCCTCTCATCTCCTCTCGCTTATCGCGACTTTCCGTCCACTCGCAGCCGATCGCGTCCAATCGATCTTCCCTTTAAATTATACGACGGACAAAGCTTTCCCACCCGGCTTCTCGGAAAAATCCCACCCGGCGAGTTTCTCCGCGAGAACGCGCGAAGAACCGAGGGAAAGGAAGAGACGAAGGGAGAAGAACGAGGACGCGCGTCGCGACGCGGAGAAATCGGAATAACGAAGAAGTGGCGCGAAGCCGTTCCTAGGAAGCCACGTGCCCCTACGTTGTGGAGGGATCGATCTGTACCCCGCTACCATACGCGTTCCACGCGAACGCAACAAGTAAAGGACAGACGGGGATCTCGCGTAATGGAAGAAATCCGAGGACAGTACCGGTTAATTGCGTTAATCCATGGCGAAAGTTAACGCGGGTACGCGGGGATGGTCGGGGATGGAGAAGCTGCCGTAGATGGCGACGCGACCGTATAACGCACGGCAGACCGGAGGAACGAGCGAGCCAATCACGGGGAGATCCACGCGTCATCCTGGATTCAAGGAGAACGATTTATCACGGATGCTCGCCTGAGAACGCGATAGTCGGGTAAAAAGAGATCCATCGAAAGTTCCTACGAGCGGACAACGCGGCGGCTCGAAGCAACCGGCATCGTGGCGGAGAGGAGAGTCGGAAGGGAGAGGAGAGGAGAGGGAGAGAGGGGGATGGCGAGGAAAGGACAAAAGACCGCGACGAGAGGTGGAAAGGGGAGAAAAATGAGGCGAGCGAGGTGGACGGCGAGAGGCGAAACAAGAGGAGCGATCACGGCATCTTCCCACCGTGCGAGTTTCCAGTTTCTCGTATTGAAAGTAAGCTTCTTAAGAGCGAATCGCGGAGGTGGCAGCGGAGAAGCAGAAACCGAGCGGGCAAGATAACGCGGAGAGACCGAGGAAAGAAGGAATCCTCGGGTTTCGCCAGACTTTTATTGCCTCGAGAGTCGCAAACGTTGCCAGAGTTTCCGTTAGTCGTGCGCGTCGCGACGAAAGCCGAAACGGCAGTCGTCGCGGCGGCGACGTCGAAATTCCTCGGTCGATCCGCGTCTGGCACACCGGTCGCTTCGCCACCGGCGCGATTAGGTCTCGCGGGAGAGCTTATCGACGATAATCGGAGAGGAAAAAGCCGGCGAATCGACATTCTTCCGGAAGTTCTTCCCGCCCGCGGCGGCACCGAGTCGCCGCGATTACGTAATTTTATTTCGCGCTGCAGCGGCATTCCGTTGTATCAGAGGAAAGTGGAATAAGAGGAAGAAGAAGAAGAAGAAGAAGAAGAAGAAGAAGAAGAAAGAAGGAGCGGGCAGATTAACAAATTCCTCGGAAGCTTTCGAAGAAAACAAAGGGGATGCGCGCGACTTCGGGCAAGTTTGAACGTTTTTCGAACGGGATGGCCGACGCGCGCTTTTTATCCTGCTCGAATTTAGAATCGGGTAGCAGGGGGAGGTAGGGGGGGGGGGAGAATCCAAGAAGTTTGAAGCTCGCTGCCGTAAAGGAGAACCCGAGAGCTTCGCGAGCCGAGGCAAAAAGCATCGTCTATAACTCGCAGATCTGCTCGGTATTCGGAACATCTGAAACTGCTCTCGAAAACAGGATGTTAACAATTTTTTTTTCCTACATCTCCGGTAACGCATTACCGCTCGCGCGAGCATTATCTTTTCCTAGACGTTTCTCCCGTTACCGTACCAGCGACGGAGGCGAGCTTGCGCGCCTCGCTTAAGCTTCTGTAATGACATACTCGACCGAGTGTATCCGGTCTTGCCTTTTCGAGAGGGGCAGAAGAAAGGGCCCTCGTTCTCATCGGTCTTCGTTTGTTACTCGCCGAACCAACGTTTACCGCTTTGTTTTCGCGCGCCCCCGACCTCCGCGCCGGTGTTAACTCGTTACTTAATTACACCGAATTTCGAACGATTTGCCCCGACTAAGTGGCCGGCGTGTCTTCGCCGTTGTTTCATGGGTTTTAAATACGTCCACGTTAGCGCGAGGGCAGAACGAATCCATTTTTCAAAGCCACTGCTTCCCGTTTCTGTCCCCTTTACACGCCAGACCTACCTCCGACGCGACGCGGCAACAAGAACAAAAGGATTTCAAAGTAAATTCCTTAAACTCGGGGAATAGTTCCGTCTCCTTCCCACGGGCTTTTTGTTTGAAACAAGAGCGACTCGTACCAAGACGCTTTCAGACGAAAGGGACGGTGGAAAGCACCGAGCGCGTACAGACCAAACTATACGGTACGCGCGAACAGTAATAAATAGTATTCCGCCATTTTTCACGGCGTATGAATATTTAAATTTGTATCTCGTACTTTGGCTCGCAGCGGCACGGTATCTTCCGCTCGGCGAGTAGAATTGCGTAGTACGTACCCGAGACGCGAGTCGGGAAATCGATATGCGTATTCTCTTTTCGTTTAGCGTCTTTTCCTCTCATTTTTTTTCCTTCCCCCCTTTTTTATTCATTTTGTTCGCGACGCGAGGAAGAAGATCGCGGAAGCGGAGACGAAGAGACGCGAGAGCGTTTCGAGACTCGGATTAAATCGTCGCGAAGCTATCGGAGATATGGTTCGAAGCGAAACTGTCCTCGCAAATTTGCGAATATATTTCTATCGATGCCGATGGCGGAAGTCGCGCCGAAGATATTCCCCCTTCGTCCCCGTCCCGCGGTCCATGAATATGCAAGCCTCCAACCTCGTGTCTTTCCGGTTGCGACGCAAGAACTTTCGCGACGCGGCTACAAGGGCCATAGTCGTAAGTACACGCGACTGCAAAAAGAAAGAAACCGATGGAAGGCGAACGGGACGCGGCAACTTTCCGCGATAATTTCTCGTATAACGTTCGTCGGTGAAATGGCGAAGTTCGCGTCATCTTCGGTTACCGTGAAGAACTTTCGAAACAGCGTCACAATGCAAATTTACGCGGCGCAAGCACGCTCGACCCCGTGTGCGTGAAAGTTCGCAAGTAATTGCGAGAATAATTAAGTTTTCGAATAAATACCGTCGGAACAAGCGCGACCGGGCTAAATGTTTCGCAGCGAAACACGCGAAATCTAGTTTTCCCTACGCACCAACAATCCCGGCTGTTTCCCTGCGAGCTGCGAGAGCGCGATATCCCGCTGGCTTGCAATTTTATGCAAACAAAAAGCCGCGCTAACCGCGCATCTCGATACTCCCGCCTCGTAGGGAAATTCGAAGCTTTCGGCGTTTCGCGCGTGAGCTTGCGGAATATCCGCCATTTCGGGCGAGGGTAGGAAAAAGGGGTGGGGAAAAAAAAACGGGAAGAAAAAGGGTAGAAGACGGTTCGGAAAGGACGACTGAAGCCGGAAAGAGCGTCCAGGCGGAAGGAAAAAAGTTGGCGCCGCGCGGTTTCGCGAGGGAATCGCCATCGGCGAAAGTTACCCCCGGAAGACGCCTTATTATCCGCGAGCATAAAATTATCAAGTGCGTTACGCTAGCGTAATAACGGCCTGGAGGAAAGGGCGGGCGGACGGCGTTGCGCAAAAGGGAGAAGAAAGACGGAGGAGGCTGCGACGAGCCACTGTTAATTTACAACCCCTAACGAAATAGAAAAAGTTTGCAAATTATAATTACGTGGAAAAAACATTGAAATTTATTATGCTCCGCGGACGCGCGGGGCTTTTGTTAACGAGGATGGCCGGCGAATTTCGCGAGGCCGAGGTAATTGGACGAACGTGGACACGCTTCTTCCTTCCCCCCGCAACTTTCTTTTTCCATTCGCGACGACCGCCTTCCGCTTTAATGAAATGCAACGCCACGTGCATACGGATCTCCGGCAGATCAGTCCACTCTGCGGGTTCGTTTACCACCGGCGGAAAGTCTTGGTAATCCCAGCGAATTCTGCGCGGCAAATGTGCCAGCCACAAAGAATTAATTCTGCTTCTGCCCGCGCCGTCTCGCCGTGCTCGCGCGCGACTCTGCTGATTCGCGGCGCCCCGGCTACGTGGAATATCGCCGAAATTGTCTGGCGCGAATTGAATCTAGGTAAATGTACGTACGCTGATTATGTAAATCTTAATGCAAATTTCCCCGCGTATTTACCGTAGTTACGAAAACGATCCGCGTGACGGGGAAATTTTGCGTTACGATTTGCCCAACCGGATTTTCTCCGAAATTTCTCTCTCTCTCCTTCTCTCTCTCTCTCTTCTTCTCCTCAGTTATCTCGAGGTGGATACGTTTCCGGTGGACCCGATGTTTAATACGTAACGTAACGGACGATCGACGGTTCGACGCGGCAGGGAATTTCTCGATTTTCCGAGTGGCTCGGCGACATAAGTAGAGAACGCGAAGAAACATGGAAGCCCCGGTGCGGTTCGGAAATTCCAGATGGCACGGAGGGAACATCGGGGAACGGAATCGAGGACGATGTAAACACACGACGCGGGGACATTATCGATTCCGCGGCGAATGGGTTGGCGAATAAAGGCTGGCAGACTGAATTTCACGACGTCACGTTTAAGGAAATGGCAAAAGTCCATTTTCCACGCGTAACGATACCTGTTCCGCCACGAGACCACGCACGCCTGTACGTACGCTGGCTGTTCCGCGGTCGTTCTATTCGCGGAAGGGTAGCACTTTGCGATTCGGTATGCGAAACATCACCGAGGACGCGAGTCGCTACGTTACGAGCGTCGCCGGGAATAGGAGAGATCTCGCCTGTCGGCGTCGGGGTGGACGAGATTAAAAGAAAGTGGCACGCCTTCCATCGGAGCCTCCCGTTCGCCTTGTTCCACGATCGATCTTGGTTCCCGTTACGGAGTTACGATCGGATACACCTGCGAAGAAGGACGCGGCGCGATTGCGAGGTGCGGCCTCGTTCTCCTCCGATAGCTCCGCGTAACCCTAATTACTTCTAAGAAACCCGGTCGATCGCGAAAGAGTCGCAGCAACAGGACGGCCGGCCATTGTCCAGTTCTAGCGAGGAGGCTCTTTTCGCTTTCGTCGAAACGCGGTGGAACGATAGCCGAAGAAATCGCGAAAGGATAGGTTTTTCCGTTCGCTCGCTCCTCCGGGACAACAGTGGCTTGCTCCCGGAGATAGAACGAACCTAAATTGCCACGCGAGCGGGCTCTGAAAAGAGCGAAGCTCGTCGGCGGATACTCGAAGCAAAAATCACGAGTGCTTTCGAAGACCGGGGGGGACAAACAAGGCTGAGACTTTGTCGCGTGCAATTCGCGAATAACCCGCGAGATTCGAGGCTGGAATCGTCGGGAAATAAACCGTTTGTACATCCTGCGCGGCGAACGGAGGATGAAAGGACGATATCCGGTTTGCAGGAAGGCTGGCACTCGGAGCGGACATAAAAGTCACCTGGCCGTGACTCGGCGAGCCGTGGCTAGGTGGCAAAAACCCCGGGTGATTAACTGGATAAAGAAGGTAACCGTGAGTGAATCGATGAATGGCGGATTTATATCGCGCAGCGAGGGGAATCTCTGTCGCCAAGGGGCTCATTTTCAAACGGCCGGAAAAACCGGCGTATTCGGACTTTGCGCAAGCCTGCCTGTTTATTTTTCCTTTCGTTCCGCCTCTCCCCTTCTTTTCGCGAGCGCTCGCGAAAGTCGCAATGACGATGAGTCACTCTTGAAATGCTTTTAGGCCGATTAGTCTGAATACGTGCCGTTTCACGGCAGACGGGGAAACCGCGACGCGACGCTGAATGCTCGGTAACCCCGTCTGCGCGTGCAACCACGTTGCGCGCCTTTAAACTCCGCGCTGGAACCACGTTCAGAATCTCCTCCGCCGTTTCGCCCTCGGTATACCCTCGAGATTCTGCGAAACCTCCGTCGAATCTCGCGATAGACGCGCGATAATCGATAAGAATTTCCGCGGCATCGGCGAAGGAGATCGAACGATCCTCGACAACGTCACAGACCCGATCGTCTCTTTGCGTCGCGACCCGTTCGCGGGTAATTGGCTGAAAAGTAATCCAGCGCGCAATTATAACATCGCGAACCGAGTTCCGCTAGGCCCGACTATACTCTGCTCGTCACTCTCTATCACGACGGGGGCATATTGCGTGCATGTACGTTTCATTAATCGATCGACGTTGATTTCGCTTGGTAATTTCAATCGAAAGCCGGATATTAACGCGGGATATATGTCGCGTAACGCGCGTAATTATTAACCCGGCTGTGATTATTAATCGGATCCCGTAGGTCGTTAACCATAACGATCACCTAACGCGGTGTCTCGGCGTTTAATCGTCCAAAAACCGATCGCGAAAGTCGTACGTTCTCGCGACGAGACGTCGCGTCGGCGCAGATGCAAAGGGGCGCAAAATGATACAGCGTTTAGCGCTCTCACCGACTATTAGGCCCTCTAATAAAACACCATTTGCGTTATCGATGGGCGAATATTGAATTTGGTCCGGCAAAGAGGGACCGAGGATGGTCGCGCGATCGGCCGGGGCGGATCGGCAATTTTTCGTAGGTACCGCAGGCATCGGGCGACGTAAGATGAAACGTTACAAGGGTGCAAAGATATAATTATTCAGATCGGCTGGTTTTCGTGAGTCGCCTAGCCTCTTTCAGGTATCATAGCTCGAATTTCGAAGCGGCAACCGGATTGCCGCAAAAGGAGCACCATAATGATACCGTAATGCGGACGGCTAGCCAATTTCAACCTGCAAAACCGGCTAAGCCCTCAGCGGGAGCATAACAGCAGGTTACGGCTAAGAAACTCGTTCGTCCTTCGTTTAGAGGCTTGGTTTCAGCGAATCGAATATCGTTCGGTAACATCGTGCGCCTTGGGTTTAATGCGAGGAGCGAAAAAAAAAAAAAAACGAAGGAAGAAAAAGAATCGAGAGAAAAAAAAGAAAAGGAAAAAACAGGTAAAAGGGGAAAAAGAGGAAAAAAAAAAAGGGAACGTAAATCATCGAGACGAGACGATTGTTTGCCATATTCGTACGGGGCGTCGATGATCGCGAGATATTTCGCGGCGCGATCTTATTTATAAGATACGAATAACCGGTGGAAATATCGGGGAAAAAGCTAAATTACGGTTAACGGAAAAGTCAGGTATGGTCGTAGAGAAGAATGTTTAGATATCCTACCCTGTTCCGTACAAAAGAAACCTCCCTCCTCGAGTTCCTCTCTCCTTCTTCCTCTTTCTCTATCGATACACTATCACAATGAAATCTCAACATAGGCGAACGGATTGTCGATTGAAAGTACGCCGGAGAAGTGGTTTCAGGCGTACCCTTCTCTGCGAGGGAACTGTAAATATCGATGCAGCTTTGCCGTGTGTGCAAAGGAAACGTTCACGGGCCGGAGAGGAGGGGACGGGGCTCGAAAAGGATCGAAAATCGCGAGACAAATTCGTTTTCTTCGGCTAGAATATCAGCTGGAAATTTGAATCTAAATCGGACGATCGAACGTGCTTCGCGGCCCACGCCAGTTTAAACCATTTCAAGATTGATTTTGTCCGCTTACCCGTACCCTCTCTGGCTTCTCCTAACGTCTCGATCCTCTTCCGAGGATCCCCGGGTTCACCAAACGAACGCGACACCCGTACCTGCCACCTGTGCGTGAAATCGCGTCGTTAGAAACGCCTTTCCAACCAGAATATCAACACGCGCCCTTTTCTTCCTTTCTCGTCTTCTCCGAACCCGGCCTGTCTCGTCCTTTTTCCTTTAACTCCCGTTTCACCTTCCTTTTCTCTCTGCAACGGTGTAAACTCGCGACGAGAATTCTTATTTCGCCCTTCGCCGTGCGGCATCGCGAGGGTACGGGAGCGACAGACGAAATCGGAGACTCGTCGAGGAAGCCGGGTCCGGCTGCAACCTCGAACGCGAATGGGAACCCATAAATGCCGACGCAACTCGGGAGGACAACGCAATCGCGCAAAAAGAAAGCGCGAGAGGCGGAGAGACGTGGAAGAACAGAGGGTAAAGAGATGATCGAACGAGAAAGGTGGATGGGGAGTATAGAAAAAAAAATGGACAAACTGGAAGAGGAGAAGAGGAGGATGAGGTAGAGTAGGTGGAGGGAAGGAAAGGGAAGGAAAGAAGGAAAGGCAAGGATGAGAGGAAAACACGGAGAGGCGGGAAGAGAGACGGAGCGAGTACGTAGAAGGGAGAGAGCACAGAGAGAGGGAAAGAGGAACCGCGTTGTAGATATAAAAGCGTGGTAGTAGTCGAGCCTCTGAGGCAGACTCAAAATGCACGGAGTTATGGCGGATAAAAGGGGTTGCCGAGATAAATATCTAAAACGTCATGCGTAAAGTTTTAATGAATTAAAGAGAAGTTCCCGTCCGTCGTCGCGGCGCTTATTCAGTTCCGAGCTCGGAGACGCGTACGACCACCTGAATAGTACCAAGTTTTTGTCTTTCTTCCTTTTTTCTCCTCCTCCTCCGACTTTTTCCCCCCTTCCGCCCTCTCTCCCCTCTTTCTCTCTTTTTTCTTCGCTTCGCGGTACTTTCTCCTCGCGCTCGGTTGCCATCCCGGCAAAAGAACTCGAAAGGGAGCGGAGAAACAACGGGTAGAAAAGCTGAAAAGTAGAGGACGACACTTTCTTTGACCGGCGTCGAGGTGCGCCGCGGACGAACGTAAACTTTCGCCGTGCAAACGGTAACATCGTGTCGGCAAGTTTTATTCGTTTAATTAGATTCTCGTTGCACGCGTCCCGACAACTGGCTAAACGGATACTCGTCCTTCCCACCGGTGCGCGCCCCGTCGGGCGTACGAGGGAAAAGGAAAAAGGTGGAAAAAGTTGAAAAAGAAGAAGAGAGAAGACAGGGAAAAGATGGAAAAGCCGATCGAGTTGGAGCGCGCGGAGGTAATTATTAACCGGGACCGCGTGTTTCGCGTTGAAAACGACAACAAATCTTAGGAAAGAGCATCGCCAGGCTGCCACCTTCGACCTTACAACTTCTCCGGGACATAAATCCAGGCTCCTCCTACCAAAGGCCGACACATCGGCGCGCGAGTACCGCGTTGTTCCCGTATACGATCCGGACGTTGCGAAGCTGGCAGGTAGAACCGACTCGGAGTCGGTAAATTAGTCCCTGAGCAGCATCAGGTTGAGAAAGGGGAGAGCAAAAGAGAGAGGGAACGGAGGGGACCGTAGAAAAGAGACGGCGAGCAAGAGGAAAGGATCAGGGCGGATTAAGGGAGGGCAGAGAGGGAGGAAGAGAGGGGGACAGCGAGCGGAGGCTGAGGGAGCGAGAGGATGGGACGCGAGGAGGAAGCGGAGGAAGAGGGAAAGACAGAGCAGATGCGAGATTCTTGGCGGGGTCAAGCCTCCCGGCATCTTCGAGAACGGCTCTCCATCCTGCTCGCTACCATCCTCGGCCCTCATCTCGGTGCCTGGTTCTTCGGTTTCTCCGGCAGCCTGGTGGTAAAAAAGTAGCGGACACGTACACCCCTGAGCGTGGAATCACACGCACAGAGGAGATCCGGCCGGTTATTTTCCCCACCAGACCCACCTGGAAGATCTCGAACTGGTCCAGGCAGGTAGGCGATCGCGTGTTGCTCGCGTGGCCGAGCCCGGCCGACCGGCCGCGGAAACTGCCGAGCTTGGCTATTACACAAATTGCGCTATTACGCGTAATGGCGCTTAAAAAAAATAGCGGATAGATAAAGCGCCAGGGAAGAAATGTCAAGGGGGAAGCCACGGAAGAAAGGAACGCGTACAATCGACTGGCCAAGGACAGGGAATGTCGTTAGGGGTCTTTCGCAGACGCAGGATTGCCAACGGTGGTGCTCTGCTCGCGGCTTCCACCTCGCCGGCCTTATCTCTCCAGTGTCCGTTTACGGAGCAGTTACCTCTAGATTAGCTTATTAAACTCGCCATCCTGCCTTTTTTCCCACCCTTCCTTCCTTCTTTCTCTCTCCCTTCCTCTCCCTCTCTCTTTCTTTAACCGTATTTGTTCGCCACCGAACTACATACGTAATTGCGTTTACGCCATTACGCCGCGTCGTGTAAATATCGTTGCAACTATCCTCGATTCTTCGCTCGACGATCGTATGTACCGTGAAGAACAGCTGTTCCCTCGTACTACGCCACGTCGGTGAAGTAAGTCGTATTACGTATCATCGACTTACTCGCGGAGAAAAATCGATTACGTCCTCGGCTTAATTCCGCCGCTGATCGATACTCGCACGTATACGCGCGCGGGGTCGTATCGGTGGAGTTTAAAAATTGGAAATTCGCGATAAACTCGGCGATAACGAACGACGCGGCATACCGGCGATAAACTCGGATCGATCCCGTTATCCCGGTGATCTCCGGGAATAATATCCAGCGCGCGCGAAGGCAAGAAAAAACGAATGTCCCCGAAACGTGTTCATTTGCATAGATTAAACGGGAAGAAAGTGGGCCGTAATTTCTTTCGGAGTTGTTCCCTGAAGCGCGTTCGTCGTTGATTTATTCGCGATCGCGCGAGCGCGTGATATCTGGTAAAAAAGACAGGGAAAGGAGGAAACTTTCTAAAGGGATCGGGTGTTACGTTAGATCCAAAGGCAGTGGATGTAGAAAAGACTCGGTCTCCTTGAAAGGATACTTAATAGCCTTACGAGCTGTTACGAGCTGTACGAGGAACCTCGCTGCCAGAGGCGATCACGGGACTTACACGTGAAATGGAACTGACGGCTCTTGCGCGAGATATTTACAGGTCTAATGTTGCCTAGGGAGTAGTTGGTATAAACCAAATTAGTTTACTAAGCCGGCTAGCCGGCGGGACCGGTCCGCCAGTCAGCTTCTTTTTAATTAGTCTAATAGCCGGCGAAAGAAGCGGGACGCGATATTCTTGTATAAAAGTAGATCTGCTCGTAGACGAATTATCCCTCTGTATTTCCCTGGGAAAGAAACGCTAGGTGCTTGGTAAAACGCTGCGCGCGTCGTTGGTCTGCCGCGCGTCTCTAAATGATAATCCCAAGGAATTTGTCTATTTTGCCCGGGGAAGAAAAGGATTTTTTCTCTCTCACGCGCTCCGAGAGCGTTTAATTCGTAAGACGAGAGAATAGGAGGGGGTAAGAGCCGAGGCGGAGAAACGCGAGCGGGATGATGTACGAGGAAAGTTTGGCCGGAATCAATTTCTTTCGCGCTGGCCGACCGCGCGATTTCGAGGCAATTAATCGCGCGCTCGAACCGGACAAAAGGTCAAGTCGAAATAAATTAGAGACAGTGAAAGATTATTTGTCAGCGAGGCGGCGGAAGCACAGGTGGAAATTGGAATACGCGCACTTAAAAGCGGCACGAGCTACCCGCGCTCTTAATTACCGAGTGTCTGCGGGATGATCGATGAAACCGAGAGCGTTTCCGTTCGCAATTGTTTCACGTGACTATAATACTTCCTAAATCGTGCCCCCCGTTCCCCCCGACCCACCTGAAGCGGCGCGCACACGTGTGCCGGGGCCTCCTCCTCTTAATGCGTAACTACGAACGATTAAGCTTGCCGGGAAATTAAGAGAACATTGTTGGATCCTTAATGTCTGCAGTTCTCCATTATATTCGGTGTATATCAGGGGTAATGCCGTTTAACTACATCCAGCGCGATTTCATTTACTCCGGGCACGTTTAAATCCCTCCTCGAGACCGTTCCGGGGCCCGCGCGAATCGCGAGTCCATTTTCAAAGACATCCACCGTTAATAACGGAAGCAAGATCGCGAAAGGTGCGGCCCACGTGGCGCACGGTTAAATCTAACAAACCCGCGTTCCGTCCTATTAAGTAATTAAAATTCAAATGCTCTCCTCCGATGTAAAATTTCATTGAAATTAGTTTGCTCGTGTAAACGGCGGAGAGGTTGCAACGCCAACCCGATCCAACGACCGTCGCGCCCCAAACGATTATGTCCCTTTCTCCCGCTTTCGTTTTATTCATTTTTTATTCAATTTTTTTCTCTCTTTCCTCTCTCCCTCTCTCTCTCTCTCCCCCGTCCACTTTTTCCATNTCTTTCCTCTCTCCCTCTCTCTCTCTCTCCCCCGTCCACTTTTTCCATTTCATCTGACCCTTGTTTCGCTCGGCCAGCCTATGCCGAGCACGAAAGTCGAACAGCGCAATCCCCCGTGCAACGATAATGGATACAACGGCAAACAACACGGCGGAATCGACGAAATCAATCCGATGTAACAACCGGCTTAACTACGACCCCGACGGTTTATAATCAACGAAAACGCGTGTAAGCGCGATGGGGAGTGGGAAAGGGGGAAGGAAGAGAAAAAAAAACAAAAATTGCCCGCGGTTTGCCCGTTTCAGTTTGCATTCCGTTGATTCCGACCGACCAAGGGAACGTTTGTGCTCGCGGTTTTAATCAAATTTGCATTTCTCCTGCGCCGGCCACCGTAGGCGAGTATTATCGATAGCAGTTTTACGGCTATGGTGTCAGTTAAAATGCCGCAGGGTCGTTGTCGAAAAGCCGCGAATCGCACCGCGCCGCGGGTATTACGCGCGCACGTTGCGAAGAAGCCAACAGCGAAACAGCTTCGAGGGCCGGAATGATTTATGGCCGTTTCTTCGCGGATTCGACCGGGTGCTTACCGATATTAACGATCGACGGAACGCTGCACGACGGTGCGAAGCGCGAACAAATTTCGTACGAGTCGTCGAACATTTATCCGCGCGTCTTTCCATCGAACGCTTTTACCGTGGACCGTTCGCGAGAGGAACGACGAGCGTTCTCTATCTCTAGCGGCTCGTGCGAATTCAATTGGACAAAACGCCCCTAAACGGCGAACAAACGGCCGGAGCGTTTATAAAATTAGCGACTCGCGAGCGGTGCAATTTTTCCGCGATACCTGTTACCCGGCGACGGAATTAAACGCGAATAAACATTGAACGAGACAGGCGAAGTTCAAATTAGTTTCGTTGTACGGTTAAATACGTTCATTAAAATTTACTTAAAACGTACGTTTAAAAAAGCAAACCGCTCGAATTAACCGGCATCACTTTCGCGTACACGCGCTGTTATTATAATTTATGGGTATGAAATAACAGCGTTATAAGTCGCACGGCAATGGTCGATATTCCGCTGAAAGTTGACCATTTAAGCCGATTGTTTCCGCGTGTTTTATTCTTCATTTTTCTCCCCCTCCCCCCTGCTTTTTTCATTTTTTCCTTCTTTCTTTTCCTTTTTCCTTTTTTCCTTTTTCCCCCTTTTTTTTCTCTCTCTCTCTCCCTCGTTTTCGTTTCATTCATCGCACGACCGTGAATGCGAAATAAATCGGTCACGAAGGTTAGCCAAATATCGCGGGTGGAAAAATAATTACGCGTCTGCCGGAAACGGGACTTCAAAGAAACCGTGTGCCGAATTTGTTACTTCATTATTTGCCGAACAATTTATCGCCGGGTCGCAATCAAAAACCTTTACGCGAACTAAACCACGAATATTTACAGTCAACCTGCTTATATATACGTTGATCCAATTATGAAAAAGCTTTTTCACGGAAAATTGTACCGGCCGATCCGACCAAATCAACAGGGAACATTCAATTTCAGGATATCATACTGTTACGAGACAAATTAAAACGCATATACGAGTCCCGACAGCTGCAGTATCGCGATGGCGCTTGAATCGTAGGATTAACGCGTTTCGCGTTTTTGTTTTCTCTCCCTCCGTACCACCCTCTTGGCCTGCCCCCACCCTTTTCGCTCTTTTCCATTCTACGTCATTTTTAATCCGATAATATCACGGACATTTAAGCGGTAGAAAAAGCTTGACGGCATTGTGGCAGTGCTTAAATTTAATTACACGGGCGGCAGACGCGAAAATAGCTCTGGTTCGAAATCACACGGCACGACTATACGAGCTAGGAAACTTTCGAAATTTGCTAGCAGCAGTTTCGTTAACCCTGCCCACCGAAATCTGCGCGTATTGTCTCTGTCACGTCTGTCTTCTCTTGCCGCCGAATGAGCCGCGAGCGAGCGAGCGAGCGAGCGAGGCCGAGTCGAGCATGCTGGCTTCGAAATCCCCGGAAAAGTTAATGTTCCGCGTTGGCGGACGGAAAACGTTAATGTGTCAGTGCTCGACGCAACATGCCTGCGAGCATCTCATTACTTGTACGTGTTCCTTGTTTATCTTGCAACTTACACGCCAAAATTGCGATAGTTAGGGAAAAAGGAGCCGGCCGATATATGACGGGCTTTCGCGCGTTCCGTGCCGATTTCCTGTTGCCGCCGCGCCGCGCCTCGCTATTATCATTATTAATCCCTCGGATGGGATTTTCGATTTGCGTCCAGGTGACATCCGGATCGGAACGTGCGCGCAATCCGCGGAAACGTTTAGCAATATACGTAATGAAATTTCCGCGGGTGTACGGGAAACCGGGCAAAAGGGAGGGAAAAAAGAGGGTGAAGGGGCGAAAGGCTTTCGACCGTACACGCACGCGCGAACGCACGGCAGTAAATTTGAAAACGTTCGATGATACTCGATTATATTTTCGAGAATGCTGCGAACATATTGCAAACACATTCCGATATTTTGTTTCTTCCCGCCCACTCTGACCGACCCATTTTCAACGGCAGTTTTCCCAGGCTAGCGCTATAACCATAAATGCAATTAAATTTTGTTAGAGCACCGATTGCGCCGGAGTGGTTCGATGTAATTGCGTTCGAAGGGGTATCGATGTATCAAACGCAGCACCGCGGCGCGCGCGCCGGAAACAGGACCCGCCAACTGGCCCGACCTCTTTAAAAGCATTCCACCGCGACCGGGTGATGCTCCGGCTAGAAAAATTTCAGACACCGGCCATAGCCGCGGATAAAACGTCATTAAATTTCCAAGTTGACTCTATCTTTCGAGCGTTAAACTTTCATATCCACCGGAGAGCACTCTCCGCGTCAAGCTGCATGTTACATGCCGCGTGCAGGACCGGGGCCCGGGCTGTGCGCGCCTTATCGAGCATACACGTTCGTCGGATGACACGTAGCGACCGAGTCGTGGAAAAGTTCCGCGTTTCGACCGATGTCGCGAGCCTTCCAATTCCCGGCAGGACCGACTCCACGCGTTTCCTCGAATCGCTTTCCCAGTCGAGTCGAAACGCGCCAGGGTACGAGAGACGTCTTCGAGTCGCTTCGATCCGCTTCGAGCCCCTTCGATACGCGCGTCGCTCGGTGTGCTCGATAACGAGAGTAACGATCGTTCCGGAGCTTTTCAATTTCGCGGTATTGGCCGTGGATACGAGCGGGGAACGCTTTATCGCGAATGGCGCGAACCAAAGGAACTTTTTCACCCGACCTAATGATTTATTTTTCGTCGCCGTGCGCGATAAAAGGCCCTCGCGTAAGGGTCTACCAGCATTCGCTATTAACCAGCGTTACGGTTTTAGATGAGTCACGACGCGACCGGGAACCTCGGTAACGGTAGAAAGGGCTACCCGTACTCGCTCCGCTCTCGAGCAACCTTTATCCGAGGGTATATTTTTAAAAATGTGCGCCCGACGTGGAACAAGCATCGCACGAACCTGTCGCGACGTTATCCGCGAGGCAATCGCTCGTACGATTACGAATGAAAAGCTCGCTCCTCGTCGCCCGGCGCTCCAACAGGCCGGGCTATGATCGACGCGCGTATATCCGTGACACGATCGCACATTGAAAATCATCCTGTATCGACGTTCCACGTACTCTACAATGATCTCCGCGATACACGGCAATCTGCGTTTCGCGGTCGCGTTTCATCCGCGTAATAGAGGTTTCATCGCGATGCCTCTCTATTCCTCCTTAAATCGCGGCTCACGGCACCGTGTAAACGTCTTTGCGCATTGATTGCGCGTCTCTTGCGCCGTGCTTTTCTATTCCGAGTACACGTTCGTGCCGCGGAAACAAACGCGCCAGCGTTCTCCGAATCCTGCACATTTTTCCCTGCATTCCTCGCTCTTTCCTCGCATTTCCCCGCTCTTTCCTCTCGAAAACCTCGAGGTATGGCATGACCGGCCATGCTTTAACGTCGCGCGAGTTTTCGAATCTTCCCGGCCACTGCGGGAGGTCCGAGGTGAATCGCAATCTCTATCGACGAGCGAATCGGTCGCGAAGGGCACGAAGAACGCGACGAAACTCGCGGTAAGTTTCGCGCGGAAGTTTTTCCGGTTACAGCTCGCGCATAAGCGTTCGGAGCGGAGGGAATAAAAGGAGGATCGGGCGTCAGAAGGAGCGGCGCGGTATGCGATTCGAAGATCGGATAATAATTAAAATCACCGGCCATACGATCGGTAGGAACGCGATGGATCGTGACGCGCGCGACAGCTGCTGGTAATATCGTCCGGCGCGCGGACAGCAAGAAAGAAAATCGTCGTCCGAGATGGAAGACCGATCGACATTCCGATCCCCGAGATCTTCTGAGAAACTTTGCCAGCCAGAGCGCCGCGACATGCAGCTGCAGCGCAGAGGTTTGCAACGAGGGAGAGAGAGAGAGAGTGACGCAACCCGTGATGCAACCTTAATGGTCTCGTTTCCACCGGGGACAATCGTATTTCGTATCCAGAAAACATCGTCTCCGGAGACGTACGATCGTCGCGTGGTCGTTTTTGCTCACTTTTTCGCTCGCTTCGTCGCTCGAAATAATAACACCGAGGCTTTATATCGGTCAATTAAGCAGCGACCGCAATCGCGTCGCGTAAGAAGCGCGAGTATGATCCCGTGCTCGTTGTTCGCGATGCCTATAGAAGGAACGACCACGCTCGATAAAGGCTAGCAGTGCATCGGCCAAGCGATACCGGTTACGGTTGCACCGAGTTGCAACGACTCGCGACGACGACTCGCGACGACTCGCGACGACGACTCGCGACGACGATCCGAGGAGCGGAGTACGCGCGTGGTGAACGTCGAGAGCCAAGAGGATTCCGCTGGTGGACGCGCGCGAGAGCACGAACCGGCCGAGCAGATCGCGTGTACCGGTCCCATTAAAGTATTATTGTCGCTTGCTCGAAGCTAACTTTTCCGAAGGACGCCGCACTTGCATCCTCTCCGTTCACCACGAGCAAATAGACCGTACTCGTTCGAACCTTCTTCCAGGCACGCCGTGTCCTTTCAGACGGCCTTCCTCGGTACCGTGATACGCGTGTCGCGCTGCACTCCGCTGCTACGACCACGGAATCAAGGTCGACGGACGTTGGCCATTGCGACACAACAGTTCTCGCCTCGTTTCCACGCCGATTCGGCTCGGCGTGTTACACGTGTCGTCGGGAAAAATCCAGACCAGTCAGGGTTTCGAGTTTTCCCGTCCGGGACCAACCTTCGCGTCCTTGCCTCCCGGTAATTACGTTTCTCCGATTCTTTCGTACGAAGGAAAGATCCCTCGGCGAGCACGGGTTTCGTTGATATTCCGGTTTCGTTCTATTCGGCGTTTCGGCCAGGAAAATCTTCGTTGCCGGTAATAAACTCGGTCGCGTGTTGGTCCGGGACGAAACGAGGAGAGAAAGTTGGCGAACTTTTAACGACGATTCATCGGGGCTACGGCGGGGTACGGTATGCGAGAAAAATGTTGCCCCGATATTTTACCACGGATATCTTATTTCCCGGTTTCGACTGCACGCCCCCTACAGAGAAGACGCGGCCGTTCCGGCGATAAATCGCAACGCGGAGATTAATGGGAGATTAATAGAAGATTAATCGGAGAAATAACCGGGGAAATATTTTTCGCGGTTTGTTCCCACGACGATTACCGTCGGCACGGTATCCTACGACGGAGAAAATCATAATCTCTCCTCGTATAGAATATCGGGTCGGCTAACTGCGACGCTGGCTGAAAGTCAGCTCCGACACAGATAGCGGGTAAAACGCGTTAAATTACGCATCTGCGGTGAAAAAGTTAAGCTGAGGCGCTTCTTGTCGTCCGCGCAGAGTAGCTCCTCGGGCAATGGAAATAAAAGGCGGTCGTGTAACGAAACTGCATCTTTCCGCTCGTAATAAGCGCGCGTCTGAAATGCTCGTAAAGGAAACCGCGTCAATTATTGCAGTAGCACGTGAAGAGAAGGAGGAGGAGGAAGAGCGGGAGGAGAGGGAAAGAGAAGAAAAGGGGAGTAGCAACAGGAGAAACATCGGCAACGGGAATCGTGGCCGAAGAAGAGTATCGAATAGCTATTAAGAGGTTACGAGATTCCACGGACGCCATGTTCTCCGTCCAATTACGACGCACAATAGCAAGAACGTTTAACATACAAACGCGAGGATCTAACGAAGGTGAGCGAGAAGAAAAAGATAATGAGACAGCGAGGAGGCGAAATAACATGGAATCGATCTCGATAGAGACGACTTCTCGGCCAGAGAGATCGGCCTCCGATCCGAAGCACCGAGACGACCAAGATTAAAGCTTTGATCGCGGACAGGTCAGCGGCGGTGATAATTTGCTCGGTGTAGCCAGGCCAAGATGTAATTTCTACGTGCCGTATCACGGGCCCGGTCGGCGCGGAAAAGAAGAATCTCGAGGAACGAGAAAGAAATTCCATTTGGGCAATCCTCGGTATCCCTATTCGATCGGGAAACGCGAGGCGCGATCTACCCGCGATAAGGTATCTCGCCGCTGTCGATATCAGATGTCTAAGCTCTCGACCATTTTCCGCACGATACCGGCAATGCGTCCTCCTTCTGCCCCGGCACGTATCTTTCCACCCTTTCCGCTCCTCTCACCCCATTTCCACCCTCCCGACTTTCCACCGGATCTTCGGGCTCTCTGTTTCGCTAAGGTTACTTCGCCGAGTGACGAGATTTCCTCCAGAGGTACCACCGCGTGCGCGCGCGGAATTCCTCCTCGTCCGATTAAAAACCGACGGTCGCGTCACCGAGTCTCGCGAGTCGATCGATCAAAGTTCGATAAGTCGAGGGGAAGGCGAGGTGGTCGCGTTTGATCGGAAAGTTGGGACGCCGAACCGATGATTGCCGCGTCACGAGGCGCGATCAGCGGCGGAAGTTGGCGAAGAGGCAGGAAAAGGTATCCTCTGGGCGCGGAGAAAAAGCGGGGAAAGAGGCGGCGCGGGGAATTCGAAAGGAAAGAGGCGACCTTCGCGGAGAGGAGGCAATCGCACGGAGACATAATTCTCGGAGGTAAGAGCGGAAAGGTTTGCCACGGTTGAGCGACACTGCCGGTCCGGATGACTGGCCGGTTAAGTTGAAATACCGGTCCCATCCTAGTCGAGCTAGCCGAGCTCGACTATCGCGGCCCGATAGTTGTTCCAGCTTCCGTGAAGCTTCAGGCACGAGCAACTTCCCCTCACCATCTAGCCGGGCAAGAACTCCGAGACGGCCCGGTGGAGAGGAGGAGACGACCGCGACGAGGATGACGCGGTGAGCCGGGAGAGGATAGAAAAAGCACGAAAAGAGGAAAGAAGACGAGGCAAAGAGGCGAGAGAAAGAGAAAGAGCGAGAAAGGGGGAAGGGGAAAGGGAGAAGAGTGCTCGAGAACCCTTAGCGGCCTGGGCAACCACTTTTCTCTGGGCATAGGCGCACTCTTGCCTATCCAGCTTCGGCCAGCTTCGCGACCGCTCGGCCAGCTTCGGGCACGCGAGAACCACGCGCATCAAGGTCGCGGCCGTCTACCTTTCCCCGACGGCAAGTGCATGCATTGTGCTGCTACGTCGTCGCTCGGTACCACCGCCAAGGCGACTGCCCGTCTTGATTTCCAGGATCGGATCACGCAGGATCCTGAGACTCGAGGAGAAATAATCTCCTTCTCGCCACGAGACGCACCTTTGCACCCAGGATTTCGAGTTTCGAGGGAAGGAGGGTCGCGTAGGTGTCGCGACGATACGACCGAAGAATGGTAGGGCACCAGCGTGGAAATTAGCGTGGTCATTAACGAAGTTCCGGCGCAGCGTGGCGAGAGACGGAAAGAAAGAAAGAAAGAGAAGCGGGCCGGAAAAATGGCCGGCCGTAAAGTTTCTTTACGAGCGGCTGCGTAAAATATTATTGCGCGAGATGTTTATGCAGGCCGTGCAGAGCGAGGAGAATAAACGGTACGCGTTTTATCCAAGGAAGCCGGCTTCGAATGGTCGGGTATCAATCCCTTTTGTATTCCACCTATCGTTCGCGGCAGTAAAAGCTTCGGCGTATCCATTTTCGCCGTGAATAAAATTCCGCGATGAACGATGGGGAATGGAAGGAAACGGGAGAGACCGAAGAGTAAACGAAGAGAGAACGAAGGGAGAAGGAAAGTTGGAAATTTGACTTTGTTGGAGCACGGCGCGAGGGAAATGGCGTCGACCGCCGGCGCCGCGGCGCACCTTCGATCCTCCGCTTGGACGGAGCGGCCCTGCACCAACGGGGAAAGGAGCTGAAACAGCAGCAGCTCCTCGGTGCATCCAAGGAGCTCGGTCCAGAACTAATCGTCGAAATATAAGCGGGCCCCGGCGAGCCACCTGCTCGATCCGAAAGGTTACCCCGACTTCCTCTCGGGCTGCAGCGAGCCAGCGAACGAGCGAGGAAGGGCATATCTCGAGTATATGGGAGAAAATTACGAATAAATCTATGGCCGCACGCTGGCAGCGCGATACACGCGGCCGAGTTGCGCAGCGTTGCTCGCATTATACTTAACTCGTTCGTCTGGTATACTACGCGGTAGGAATTTTCCGCGCGCACGCGGCTCGCCGACCTACACATCCTCTACCGGTATCATCGATGTATCAACATGGGAATAAATGCTGGCCGAGGGCCGGCCGAGACCTCGCCAGCAGCCTGCAGCTAACGGGAACTCGGAATTAGGAACGCGACTAAGCTGGATTTAACGATGATTAATAATAATACTTCTCGGTCGTCCTAATTATCCGCAATTCTGCTACGGTGGGATGTATGGCAAAACGCCGGCATCCTGTGGCTCGGTGATGAGAGACGGTGGAAGCCCGCAGATGATCTCTCCTCGGTACTCGCACCGATTATTATCGCTCTAGTCCAGTCCTACTATGTCCGTATCGCGGGATAGGTATCGACGTTTCGACGTGCGAGTCGGAAATTATCCACGGAATTAATTAAATCGATCGGACCGCGTGCGGGATAGAGAGCAACGGCGATCGTGATTGAAAGTCGCGGTATAAAGTTGAAGCGGACAAATGCGAACGGTGAAACGTAATCGGGACAACGAGCCAACTCGCGAACTGGGTTCGGCCGCGTATCCTGCCACAAGCCAACCATCCATTTCCTTCCATTCTAAGATCGCGTAGACGTGCTCAGCGAACCGTACCACTCGATCTCGATCTTTCTCCGCCGTATCGAACAGTCGCGAGAGTTCTGCTCTCGACCTTCGTCCCTGTACACGCTACTCGCCGCGTGTCTTCCATTTCGAGACGCGATACCGCGTGTGTTCAGCCCTGTTCTCTTAACCGAGGCTAAAGTCTTCGAAGAACGCGGCGAGGAACGCGTTAACCATTTGCCCTGCGAGTTAACTTCCGATGGCGCGTGCCATAATCGACGACAAAATTAGTCGCGCGTGATTCCTCTACTATCGGTCACGCGCCATTCTACCATCCTAACGCCTCGAGTTTGTCTCGGAACGGTGACGAGATCGTAAGAATACGAAACAAACACCAGTCACCAAGCACCGGTTCGAAAACTCTGGAATTTTCGACGGGGCGTGGCACGATCGACAGGCAAATCACTCGCGAGTCGAGGCATTCGGTGCTAACGCGACGAAGAATAACACGCGACTGAGACGGAAGACATCGGCGAAAATTGACCACGAGCCTGACCCGCTTTGTTTACGTTGCGCATCGTCTAAGAACCACTCCTCTGGCACGAGGCACTCGTCTTTTGTCCGATTTCCTTACGGCTAGTCCGATACCATAGACGAAGGTGTTAAAGCCGGTATCCCTAACGCGCGTCCTTTCAAAGGCTAAGACGGAGAGGATCGGTCGGTTCGAACGGAAGTCGATTATCGTTCCGCGCTTTCTTTCACGCCTCGTAAATAAGGGGCGGAAGATGGAAACGCGAAACGCGGGAAAATTTCATGGCGTTTATAGCGGCTCTGGAACCGCTATGCAACGCTATGCAACGCGGCTTTCTCGTAGGAGGACGCGCGTCCGAGGCAGGCGTACGAACGATTTCCGGTAGCGTCTTTCCTGCCAGACCATAGGAATTCCACGCGTATGAACGTATAGACCACCTGATAGGTGCACCACCCGGGGATTTTAAATGGATGCCGAAGGGAGCATACGGCGGGAATTAAATGGCAACCAGACGGAGACAGGTCGAGGACGATGGCACGAACAAAGAGGGGAACGAGGTTGGCCAGGGGTTGGAGAGAAAACAGCAAGTTGCAACAGCTTGCCCATAGTTCAACCCCGCTACAGTTCCGTGCTCGCCGTGAATTTCAATGCGGTTTACACGCCAAGCCATATTCTTCGAGCTGTAAATTGCCCGTCCGGCCGAATCACATTTGTTTCCTACCTGTCCATCTATCTCTCTCTCTTTCTCCCTCTCTCGCTATCCTCTGTCTATCTCCGATGCTTTCCTCCTCTCTTTTCCCCCCTTTTTCCCTCTCTTTTTTTGCTTCGGAACGAAAGCCAAAACCGTAACCTACGGGATTGAGATGAACAAATTTACTAAAGCTTCCATTGGCCCGGCGATGCTCGGTCTCCGAGGTAAAGTTTCGATGCATCGGCGTCCCTGCCACGGTACACTACCGGCCCAGGCGAAACTGCTGTTCTTCCTGCTTGTCGCGTGTAATTTAATCTATTTTTTAGTGGCCGTAAGCCACGTTGTTCTCGAGCGTCGTAAACTTCCTCCGCACGGTCACCGGTTCTTATACCTCTGTTACCCTTACCTCGTCCGCTATCGCTTTTCATCCTGGTTTCGTCCCCGTCGTTCCACCGTAAGCTCGGCCCTTTCGCAGCCGCTTCCCTCCACCGAGATCTAAGCCTGTGATCGGCAGAGAGTCGATCGTTTTCCGGCGTTGCCTAATTCATCGCGACGCCCGGTTCCCCGTATGGACAACGCGAGACGTCCGTCTATCTATCTACGCGGTTCTTCGAGACTCGAGAGCGAACAAGGCGAGAGAGGAACGGGTTGCGAGGAAAAGAGAAACCTCGGGATCACGCGGGATAGGCAAAAAAGGGGTTCTCGTTCGGTACAGCGAAAAAGAAGTTTAATTAAAAGCCGGCTAGAATCGACACGCGGGAGGGGAACCGCGGATCCGAAAACGGCGAACGGTGCAGTGAAAATGGATATGTCGGCGGTGTATTAGATATTTCTCGACAGCGAACGTAAACTGCGTGTTTTCAGAAAATTTCCCCGGAGGATGGGCGGACGGCGTGTACGTTTACAAGTGCATAGGTGTGCGGTTAATCGGGTGCTAAGCGAACGAACGCTTGAGCGATTCCCAGCCTCGGAATGTAAGTTGCGTGTACATAAGTTGCTAATTGGCGTGTCGGTATCGGTTAGCGAAATTAATGCGGTCAGTCGTGCGGGATCGCAAATTAATGAACATTCGAGCGTATTAGCTTCTTCTGCGGCATTTAATACGATTGCCCGTGTAATCATTGCATTAACGTCGAATCATCGATTGGACCCGTAAATGGGATTAACTTTGTGCCGTTTAAACGGCCGCGTTGTTTGTTTGCCGATAAATAGAAACTTTCCGGGCGCGCATGCTACGCGGAACGCGAGAGCGAACGGTAGAACGCGTATCGACGCGTCGCGACGCGACTTTGTATCGGTCGTGGTGGTTTCCGGACAACAACATCTCTTCCCTCGTACGGGAGAAATGAATCAGGTACACGCCGCGGGAAAATTGATAGGCCTGGAGGAAAGGCGGTTCTACAACGGGCACGAATATTTAATCGAGTTTGCTACACCGCGGCGAAATATCGAACACAGCGCGTACTAGACGAGCAAGAAATATATCATCGGCCGTACCGGTACACGTCGAAGAAATATAGCGTGTGGCGGATCTTTTTATGATCGCTCGAAACGAGTTTAACTGGCGTTTTCCACGGTTTTAAGGGAGACTTTAATTTAAAGTTAACTTGTACACCGCGTCGGCATCGTAACCCGCGCGATAAATACGAGGCAGAGCCGAGTACAAGGGAAGAAACAACCGGACACGTAAGTCGTGAAAACGCAACGCGAAACGCCCTTTCTAAACTTCTCTCGTGTATCTTGCATATTTCACAAACGTTCTTCTGCCACAAAACGGTCTGGCAAAAATTTCCGCGCTGCTCTAACCGGCGCGCGGCGTCGCGACGAGCTTCGCGTGGCCCATTTGCGCGAACAAAGATACCCACCTTGAGGTGATTAATTAAAACGCCACGGTGGATTTATCTCGAATATCGCGGCCGCGGAGTGGAAGGAAGAAAGGGACAAACGGGGGAGAAAAAGCGAGCGGAAAGGTTCGATCGGACGTGTGCGCGCCGCTTTTAAATAAAAGATTGCCGGATATATTTATCGGCGTTACCGTACGTGTGCGCCGTGCACGTATCACCCGCTCCGGATAACCGACAGACGGGATGGAACCGAAGCGGAAGATCGTAACGTCGGAACGAGAATTCCCAATACTTCTAATACCTTTCCCGAGGATGTTCTCGGCAAATAGCCGAAACGGTGCGTCGCAAATTCGAAATTACATCCTGTGCCCCTACGCCGTTCTGCATTAAGGCCGCAAGTTCAACGTAATATAGCAATAGCCGTCTACCTCACGGCGTGGAACACCTACGAGAAGCCTCTCATTAACCGTATAAAAGATAAAATCCGAGATTGCGCGCCTTTCCTCCGCGTCGAACGCCCGCGGGACGTAACGGGACGATAGGCCAATGAAAATCGCCCACTTTCATTAATTCTAGAACGCGTAAGTTAGCTCGGTCATTTCCAACGCGCTCGGTTATATCGTCCACTCCTATCCACCGCACCTTCTCCTCCTCGCGGATCGTTCTGCCAATTTCCTCTCCGATCGAAATCGCGCTCGATGAAATTCGATCGTCGCCATTAAGCCGCGCGCTCTGCGTACACGACGCGTGTTTCGCGGCGTGGAAAAAATCCGCGGCGAAACGAACATAACGCGAAGAGCATAATGGACGTCGGTCGGCTGTCGGACGCGAGGCCTCGCGCGTGTGTCTGCGCGCGGCGAGAAGGATGCGAAAGCAGACGAAAGGGTGCGGAGACGAAGGGAGAAAAGTAGCGGAAAGAAAGGCGAAAAGGAAGAGGAACGGATGGGAGTCGGTGGGACTAGCGGGGTGCTGCTAGACACCTTGGCCACGCCTAGACGACCCTTCGTACTTTTACTGGAATATTAATGCGAGACACGACGCGAGGGCAGCCTTATCCGCACACCAGGCCGCGGCCGCGCCGTGGAGGGATGTTGAAAGCGCGGAGGTGAGCCGAGAGAGAAAGAGAGAGAGAGAGAGAAAAGGAGAGAAAGAGAAAAGCACCGGGAACACCGGGTATAGAAACGAAAGAGGGAACCGCGAGCGGGACAGTGAAACGATGGTACAGGTTGGGAAGGAGAGAGAGGGGGAGAGGGTTCGAGAAAGAAGCGTGGTTTGATAGAGACTCTTGCTACCGCAGGAAAAGAGAAACGTGGCCGCAGGCTGAGCAGGTTGCGGCGTTTGCTGCCTTCTTCTTCTCCCTCTTCTTCTTCTTCCTCCTCTTCTTCTTCTTCTTCTTCTTCTTCTTCTTCTCTTCACCGAGATACACCGAATCGCGTCTTTGTCCTGCTCGTTAGCCATCTCGCTCCTCTTGGCGGCAGGTCGAGATGGTAAAAGGTGGAGGCTACGAGGAGGTCGTGTGGTGGAAGGGAGAGAGGAGGCGAGTGAGGGGGAGAGAAAAGGAGAAAAAAGAATATTTCCGAGGTAGACCCTTTGTTCCCCATGTTTCGAAATTAATGGCTGGTGCCTCTACCGAGACCCTCGAGGAGAAGACGATCATTTAATTGAGCCGAAGCCGAGCACAGCCGCTGTTTCCTCGCCCGTTTTACGTCCGGGACATTATACTACCACTTCTTCTTCTTCGTCCTCGTCTACTTCTCCTTCCTCCTCCTACTACTACTACTACTACTACCACCACCATCACCGCTGCCACTACTCCACTACTACTACTACAACTACTACTACTCCCCGTTCCCATCTTCTTCTTCTTCTTCTTGTTTCTTCTTTGCATGGGATACACCCCCTCCCGCGCCGGCCACGCGTACGTCTGTTTTCTCTCGCTCCTCTTCTCGTTACCGTACAATCTCCCTTTGATTCCAACCTCTACGCCTGTTTCCTCTGGTTTTCTCGCTTCGCCGGCGAACAATGTCTCTTGATACCTCTCGCCGAGTCTCGCTACGGTCAAGAGGAATCGTCGCCGGCCTGAGGGCCTCCTCCAGAGTCGACTTCAGTTGCAGCTGCCGTTAAGCAAATTTTCCGATGCATTCCCACGCCGCGGCCAACCGATTCCGCCGAGAATTACGCCGCATATATACGTGTATGTACTTTCTCCGGCGACGACGCGGTTGCACGAAAGTAACGCGGACTCTCGAGAACCGCCGCGGCATTTTTCGACCTGCCGGTTTCATCCGACCGCAGACACGTTTCTTTCCTTTCCACGCCGTTTCGCGGAGATACCGAACCCGCGTATATGCGCATATTCCAAATCACCTAACCGGTTATTCCGTCGGATTTATTCCGTAATCGATGATCGGTAACCGGTTAATTACTTTATCAAATTCCGTACGGGGAGAAACTGAAATTTTTAAACTTCCCATCGTTCGTCCCGATCGGTGTGTAACGATTCGCGTAGAATCGTTGATATTTACTTCCACGCGTTAGACTTGGAGATGAATCGAATCGGGTGAAATCTGATCGTCCTATTTTCTACGAACAAAATCGGGAAATCGAAAGATCGGTTACGAGGACGTCTAATTATTCGGCGACCCTAGACGCTTAAAACGAGGTCCGCGTTCGAGTTTCATCCACGAGCTCTGTAAATAAATTCACCGACGGCTGGATTCGTCGGCTGGGCGGGATTAAAGAGGAAAGATTCTATCGGGAGTAAGGATGGAAAGATTTCACGCGGAGCGGAGCTATCGGGGCGCGGAACGAGCCTATATGTCGAATTAATTTTCAGCTGTATCAAATTGATGTACATCGCGGGTACATCTGTTACTATCAATTATGTAGCAGCTCACAGCGTGAATACAGGAGCAGCGCAATCGTGCTGTTATACCGCGTGCAATCCCATTAGGCCGGCAGCCGTTCATTAAATAATATTCCAATTTTCCAAGAATATTAACCCGTTCAGCGTGAAATGGATACTTACGTCGATCGTTGGCGCGATCGCGAAACGAGCCGGTCCGTCCCTCGAAACTTGCGGTCGCGTCGGAAAAATGGCAGGAAACCGGCTTCCCCTTGTCGCAGTGAAAATAAAAACGATTCCACGACCAGGCCGGGCAAATTAGGCGCGAATCGCCTGCATCTCGGAGCCCGTGCCGCAACTGACAAAGCGGAATTTCGCTTCAATCGCCGTGTGGTTGGATAAAGCGCGATTTAATCATACCGCGCGCTGTTCGTTAAATAATACATTCCAATTTCCCAAGGATATTAACCCCTTTAGCATCGCGGGCCGAGGCGCAACGGGCCGCAGAGGTAAATAAATAATTTTGATGAAGCCAGTGCTTTGCCATTGCTGATTAATCGGGTTTACGCGTCGGCCGAATTACGAGCCCTACGGAGCTGCGAAACGTTCGGCTCGTTGCGACGCGTCCTCCGGTATGCGTCGTAAAACCGAACTCCGAGGACTCGTCGATTAATCGTTATCGTCGAACAGAGCGTGTCTCGCAGAGCTAGTAATTCGATTACCGCGAGACTCGCGCGAGCTCGATAAGCGCGCGATAAGCTGCGAATTTGCGAAACGCGCGCGACGAGTTAACGAAGGATTTTCCGAGTTTTCCGTCGATTTATCCGAAATCCTGCGGCGAGGTCCCCGGCGAGTGTTCTCGGTGGCACGGGGTAGCGGTGGTGATACAGCGCGAGATTAGATGCAATCTGCGATCGCGTTTCCACGGGTAAACACTTTCGCGCAGATTATGTTGGCGGGAGAGAGCATCCCTCCGCGACGCGGCGAAGGCGGTCTACTCGACTCGAGAAAGGTGGAGATGATATCTTCTAAATAAACGTTTACTTTGCTGTATATCCGTTGAATGACGCCGTCGAGGACTCGCCGGTTAAGAGGCCTCGCCCTTGTAACTCGATCACACGGCTCGACCACCGTTCACCGAGTTTCTTACTCGAACTTTCCGTGGAAAAGCTTTCTTCGATGGCCGATCATCCCTGTGGATCAGTTTCTGCCACCCAGAGAAAATGATTCTTTTTCCACCTTCGTTTCCGAGTATACGCTCCATCCGTTCACGCAAACTTTTCTTCGCAAACTCCCCTCTCTCCCTCTCTCCTCTCTCTTTCTCTCTCTCTATCTGTCTGGAGCAAACCATCCGTTCTACTCGCTTATTTAACCGATTTGTCGTTAAAGACACGAGACGCCGGTCAGAACTAATTTGATTGAAGAAACGTTCAATTATGAACCATGTTCATCGCATCAACCACGTTCAATTATACCCATGTTCCACGCATTAAAAAGTTACGAGCACGGATTTGGCGATGTTGTAAATAGAAAATTAAATTTGCAATCGCGATGGATAATTAATTTAATGAACCCCGAATAAAAGCAACGGAACAAAAAATACGATTAAATCTGCATTACATTTCCCAATGGCAGAACGTTCGAAATCAACGAGCAAAATCCGGTAATCCTTCTCTGCGCTGTTTATTTCGGGGAATAACGATCTAATTGGAGTCCGAAACAGAAGACGACGATTATAGTTTCATCGAAACGACTAAACTAACCGATAATGCGGAGAGATTAAAGGATCCTGTCGAGAATAGACGATTTGAGAATCGATAAAATCAAAAGCTATGCACCCAGCTCCTCGCGTGCTTCAAAGCTGGCCGAGAAATCGAGTCGCAGAGACAGACCAAGAGCTTTCACGGTGATCGAGCTTTAGCTTCGCGAAATTTACGATACCGCGAACGTAACCTTGTTGCGAACTATTAGGCCAATCGTATCGTCGCGTTGCGATCTAATGCGATCGGGCTTTTAGTCGAGGAACGTAATTAAAGGTCGTATTAGCGTCTTTAACCCTTCGACGGTACCTATGGCGTGCACCCGCCAGCCTTCTTGGCCCCAAAGGACAATTTCCTTTCTCGCCGAGGCGAGGAGCTTCCCGTAAAAGGACACGCCGAAGAGCGATGTTAATAAATTACGAGAATGCCAAAGATTCCACTCGTTAATTAAGATGTTCGAGCATGGAGGGACACCGGACAATAGATTCGAGATCCAAGAACCGGTATCTCGTTTACTCTCTATCCCGGCCGTCGAGAGGCTCGCATAATTAATTCGAACGCGATTCCAAAATAACGTACACCGTCATGAAATATTCAGTTTATTCGCTGTCCTTGATCTTTATTAGGCGACTGTTATTACACCGTCATTCCGTTCAAATTTCATATTACACCATGGATTCTCGTTCGCGGAAGCCTATTCGAACGTAAGACGATTCGAAGTCGAGCTAGGGAGTAAGCGAAAGTTCGATCGAGCCAATTTCCAATTCGAAATTAAGGTCCGCTACACCGCGCCATCTGCTCCGATCTACATACCTACGCCCCTAAGTTAAGAGTTTTCGAATTCGAAAACGATTCGCGTAATCCGGGCTCTGGATGCACGCCAGCCTTTCCACCCTCCCGAATATGATCTCCGTGACCCGGTATCCCTTCGCGATCTTCTTCTTCTTCTTCTTCTCGCGATAGACTTACCCGCGATCGGGTACCGTTAGCACGATCGAAATCTCTGGCGGATAACGCGGCGGACGGTCGGTCGGTCGGTCGGTTTAAGAACCACTGGCCGAAACTGGTCCCGGTGTAAACCAGCGTCACGATACCTTTTTCTTTCCAGCCTCGTCCCCTGATTGTTCCACCTGATATTACGGACCGCGGCACCGGCAGAACCTACTTACGCCACGTAGCCGTGCAACACGCTGCCGTTGGCATTCCTCCGTTCGCATTCGGCTCGCATAACCAAGGGAACATTCGAGAACGGTGAAAAGTATCGGGAATCGCGGAGCAAACAGAACGTCCAATCGCGCACCGGTCTCGCGAGTGGAAACTGGTTTCGCGATCGCGAGAACTACCCGGGGCCCTTTTTCTGCCTCGGTTTCTCTTTTCAGATCCAAATCGGACCACCCCTGTTTTACCTAATTTCGTCGGCCGAACGCGCCGCCCGTTCGGACTCGGTTATCCGACGCTTTGCACGCGATTCCTTTCTTTCGCTCTCGCACGTCCAACCCTCTGCTCGAGATATCCGACCGGGAGAGATCCTCGCGCGTCCACGAGACCCGCGTTCACCTATATCGAGCCGGTGTCCCAAGGTAAACAATCGCGTTTAACCAGAAGTTTCAGAAATCGAGTTACCTCTCGGCAAGAACCGCTGCCGGTGAACCGATAAGCAGCAACGGCGACCAGCAGCGATCTAAACGGAAACAGGTTCCGCGACCGTCTCTCTGTGTCTCTCTTTCTCTCCCTCTCTATCTATCTATCTATCCCTCTTTCTTTCTTTCTTTCTTTCTCGCTATGGCTGCCTCGACATTTTTCGGATTACACCCCTACCCTATTGTTCCGCCTAATCTTACGGGCGAAAACACACGCTCGGCCGTATAGTCGGTGAAGACTATAAATATAAAAGGCGGTCGTTGGCTGGGTCCGCGTACGCCGCTGGCACCTGTCGTGTGGATGCTGGATCAGCTCGGGTCCGCTTCGCTCGCCGGCACGCCGTTAGAAATCACTGCTTCGCCGCGATCGCGATGACGAGCGAGTTTTACGAGCGACGCCTGCTTCTGCCTCTCTCTCTCTCCCTCTCTCGTTTCCTGCAACACGCGTTAATCCGCGAGAAAAGGAGAGAGAAGACAGCAGAGGCATAGTGACCGACCACGAAGGAAAAACATTTCGCGTGTTTTTGCGAGGAAGAGAAAGAAAGGCAAAGGGAAGACGAGAGCGCACCGGATCGAGAGGATCGTTCACGGCGCGCCGAGGGTGTCCACGAGAACATTCGGTCCAGGTGTCGGCCTATCGGGGTTCGCGATGCAAAATTTTCGAGGAGAAACACTCGAGCGAAACGCTGTGACCGATGATCGCTGACGTTTACTCGAATCCTCGTGTTTCGACGCCTCCGCGGAGAGGACCGCCTCGAACGCGCGGCAGCTCCGAGTATTTTTAATCTCGTTTCACATCCGGAAGCACTCGGATTTATCGATTTTCTTCCGCCAACACGTTCGACATTTCTGTCGCAACGCAATATCCTCCTTCGGGCGAGCGTTTCAACGTCGCGTTTAACGCGAACTTTCCTTCTCTCCGTCCCCTATCCGCCCTCCTCGACATCTCTATACCCCCGGTTCGATTGGGTTCGTTCGGTCGGAAAATGCCTGGCAAAAAGCTCCTCGACGGCGGTGTCTCAATCGCGAGCCCTAGCTCGACTCGAACAAAACAGATTTTACGAGTTAACGAGGTATGCCGGGGCAAGTTTCGCCGTTTCTTCGACCGAACGACCGCTGGTAGATTCCTACGCGGTAGCCATGCTCTTCGCCACCGTTCGACGTGCTTCCGTCGTAGATTCTTCGAGGAGAAAAGAAACGAGCCTGTTCCGCGACGTCGCCGGTTTATGGTCCGCGAGCTACGGGCATTGCGAGGACATTTTGCCGGTAGCCCGACAGACGCTACGGTTCTTTCCTCGCGACAAAATCACCTGACCCTCGTTAGGGCCGATGATCCGACAGAAGGACCATTTCGATCTACCAACGAATCGAACAGAGCCGCGGGCAACCGGCTGCTATTCGCAACCTCGTCTCGATTAACTCGACGTCTTCGTTTCGACACCTCGACGAGCGAGACCGTGTCGAACAAGGGTAACCCGATCTTTACGCGATACGTGATCGATCGAATCGTAGAAAATTATCGGACGGCAGATGCGCCATCCGCGTCGCCAATTATAGTCGGATAATCACAGACATTAACGGCTTAAGACGTCGCGGCGTCGAGTAATTGGACAGAGCGGTCGGAACCGAGGGTGCCCGGGGTGGTTCCATGCATAGGCGATTAATCGCCTCGCGCACCCAACGACACGAATTCGTTTGCCGCCTTACGGAACCTGTGTAAACGCACCGTAATCCAGCTGCAGACGATTAAACCGTGATATACCGTCCGAGGGCGAGAAATACCTCGCGTCTCGCTCATATTTTCCCCTGCAATCGAAGCACCGGCTAATACGGTCGCACCGTTGGTCGTTGCGGTCACCGCCACGACGTTTGGCAAGGGTGGAAAAAGTTTGATCGGTTCTAAATCTTGTTCGGTAAATAGCCCCCGATCGATCGTTACCTGGAAACTAGAAACTGTTCGGTTCTGAAACACCAGCTGAGAGCCACAATTAGTGACGCAACGTCAATTTTACGTGTCTCTAATGAGACCCTTAACAAAGCGTTAACGGGCTTTTCTCCTAGGCGGTTTCAGGCCGGGATCGTATGACCATAACACGCCGGACCAAAGGACGCGTATCAGAATTAACGGTGGCGGTCGTTAATTAATACCCGAGCGGGTGACGTCGTTCGCTGGTTGACGCGTATTATCGAAGAATGCGTCGAGACAGCGGGGATCCGAGGCGATATCTCGAATTAAACGATCCGAGAATACGGACGAGTACGATCCGAGGGGATAAAATAAGCGGTTCTAGTTATCCTGGTGCGTATTGCGAGCGGATTTATGAACGGAAAACCATGGAGAAACGACGCAGCGAGGAATGCATTCGGCAATTAGCCGGTGGACGTTAACTCGATTGGCCTGTTCGATATCGATCTGGAAAGATTTAGCTTCTTCGATATCGGCCGAACCAGCTGCAGCGTGGCCGTGCAAAATGCCGATGCATTTAAATGCGACTTTAAACTTCTTCAATTAGCTGATGTCGGGTAATCGAGTTATCGCGATATTGGATTCGAAGGATAGCGGAATTCGATTTCGAAACGATGACGAATTAACGCGGTAATCCGATAAGTGGGATACTCGCAGCCGGGACCCATTCCGCTCGAAAATCGTGAGGACGTGATCGAAGGTGGGTCAGACTTGATCGTACGAATCCCTTTTTGCTGCCGTGAAATGTCGGTCAGCCCGGGCGAGTCTGCTCTCTGTCTTCCTGCCAGACTTACAACGGTATTTATACCGACGCGTACGGAAACCATCGAGGGAGCTACGATGAAAAACGCGATCGAACAAATAAATCGTTATAAAAATAATTCGCCACAAATGCACCAGTTTTCCACGGGATCGCGAGAACACTCGTACAATGTACAATTAACGTTCGCGCGGTGTAATCCTGCTGGATCCGTAACCCGATAATCCCGATAATTCGCAAACTTATCCGACAGAGTATTAATCCGCGGTGACGTTAATGGGAGGACGGTGTACATAAATGAAAACGATTCGACGCGAGGCCAGAGCGACGTTTCAAAGTCGTTTGACGAAAGTGAAACGGCATTTAAAGTAACGCGACACCTGCCGGTGGTTGAACGCTAATGGCAATCCGGTATTCGTCACCGGTTCGGAATCCTGGGATCTCGTAAATATGCCGCATCGTGAAATATCGCAACTAGAGCAACTTCGTCGCAAGGTCAAACGCGTCGCCTAAAACCTGACGTTTACGCGGCCGCGGAAACTCGGCGGAAACTGCTTCGCTTGGAGGCTTGACTAAAACTGACGAGCGTATTACATAAGGCACAGCCGGGAAATTATGGTTTGGAATTGGAGAAAGTTGCGTGGCCCGCGGCAGTGTATCGTTGCGGTGTATCTCGGCGGTGTATCGCGGCGGTGTATCGGGGTATCCTAGCGGGGTATCGCGGCGCGACGTCACGCTATTTGTTCGGGGCGAACGCGAGGATGTCGCGGACCGCGACACATGGACATCACAACCTCATTACCAGCGGCTACGGAGATAAATTGTCGCGGTCGGTGAGCGAAGCTGTGCCCGGGATGGACGTTTATCACGTTTATTGGCTGGCAGGCAACGCTCGATCGGAGACGCGAATCGCGCACTGTGTATCCCGGCCAGTTTTATTTCGAATTTCTTAGAACTGGAACTGGAACCGGTATGCCAGAGCCACCGGAACGGTACGAGTCCCCGGCCGGAATGTGGATTTACTTATCTTTCGCGGCGCGTTGCTGCAAGCACAACCAAGCACGGCCAACGATCGCGCGAATAGTTACGATTCGCGATTATATAGTCGCGGAATAAATTGCCACGGAATCGGTGCAAAGCAGGAGCAAAACGCGCGAATGCTCTCTCTGGCCGGTGCGTGTCCACGAGCCCGAGTCCTAACTGCTGCGACCACCGTGCGCACTTGTTCGCTTGCGAGTTCGCAGGTGGACCGATTAGTACAAAGCGAACCACGCGTCGTACGGCTTTGCCTATTGCTCGTTATATTAATCCTCCGCATCCCCGCGTTTGTCGTCGCGCGAAAATCTCCGGCATAAGTCGACCGGGAGGAACGGGTTGTCGAGAAATTTCTCTTTCCTCGAGTAACCGCGAAATCGCGTACGTTACGAGTCTCGATCTCGTCGATCAGTGAAATCCCGTTGTCCGGACATGTCCGGATTGCCGGGCTTTTTAATCAGCTTGCACCACGATTCTCAGTCATCCCGGGGAACAGAAATTGCCGAGGCACGAGCGAATAACTTTGACCGTGTTCAACCAAGGATTTGCATATCAAAGCTGTTACGTTGTAACCGAATGCGTTACGATGCAGGCTCGATAATTCGACAGGGCGGGAATGCAGCAAAATTCCATCTGGCAGCGTCCTTCGAATCGCGTGACGCCGGAGATGGCTTTCGGCCCGACTCTTTTATTTTATCGAAAACTCCGCTGCCTCCATTGCCAAACCGAACAATTTACCGAGAAACGATCCGAACAAGGAACAATTCGCAACTTCGAACGGGCTTCGGCTCTACTACCCCTTTGTTTCGCATTCTTTTGGCTAGCTTTCTCTACGTTCCAATGCTTTCCCCGGTTTACACGGAAACGATCGAAAACGCGTTTACCAGCTCCGGGAACCCATCGCCCGTGAATACTAGTTTGCGTAGGCAAATTGTTCGCGCTAAAGTCATTTCGAGATAATCAAAATGCAGAAATGTCTTTGAATAACGATAAACAACGGTTTGTTACGCGAAACCGGGGATATCTGGATTTTTTGAAACGATTTCTAGCTATTCGTAAACGCCGGAATCGATTCGCGATATCTTTGCAATTTTTTCGAATAGAGAAAAAAAAACAATTAAAACATCGAAAACCATGTAGCCTGAGGAAGCAATCTTTGGACGCGTTCCGATTTCCCGATCTCTTTACTAGATTTACCTGTATTTCATCTCGGGGTGCTTAAACGTAGGTACGTGATTTTCGGATTCGATGGCCAGCTGCCAACCAATCGAGTTTCTTAAAATCACGAAACCACGCGAAATCCAGTTAGTAACCGGCCATCGAACGGCCGACCCGTCCAACGATATTTAAGGGTAAGAACATTACGAAATTCGTCGCTTTTTTTTTAATTTATCCGTTTCATTGGTAAACGAAAAACACCGAGAAACGTGCGCAAGAGTTTCGGCCAGTTGTGGTAAAAGGATTCTTCGTTTTCCATTCCTACCCGATGTTGCGCGTTAACGACGAACTGTTCTTCAGAGCAAGATATGTTTGCCGTGAATTTTCGTATCGACCGTGAGCACGATTAAATATATATTCGTTGCCAACGACAGTTCGATAGAAATTGGATATTTCCGGCATCGATTAGCAAACGATGACACTATCGAGTCGAATGTTGTCCATTAATGCGTCCATTAATTGTCCATTAATTAAAATCCTCATCGCGAATTCAGATCTTGTATAAAATAGAAGATAATTGCTAGCGCGATATTTTTGCGCAATAGATTAAAATTGCATAGCATCATTTCTAAGTCTATGCATGCCTATAATACGGATAAAAGTAATAATACTTTCATGAATATTCCGATAATCATCGTCGATCGACGTAATTTTCGCCACGTCTGCCATGATTAAAATGCGAACGCGAATAATCGAATTGACGACTGCTAATCGTTTTATGCGCATCGAAATATTTTGCCGGTATAATTTAATATAACCTTGTTAAATCTCGTTAATACGGGCAAATAAACAAAAAGAAAAGGACGAGAGACAGAAGAACGAATATCGAGTAGATGCATAATAAGTTGATCTGAAATGGCATACCTTTTTGCGTCGGTGGAATTCATGGCGGAATTTTGTGAAACGATAGAGTAGCGAGAACGGCGTTGATCTGTTTTGCAGCGGGATGCTTCGATGTCGCTGGTTTGCGCTGCAGTCGCGCGACCTGTCGGCAACAAAATCAAGTTATCACCAACGAGTATATACCAGTTATGCGAAATAATGTAACCTTTTTCATTCAACTAAGATTTCATCGATTTTTCACGCTGTCTGGCCAAATGCGATAAAGTTTCTATGGAAGATTTTACCTCGATAATCTAACAAGAATAATTATGATTTAATTTTGTACAGTTGGTCAAATTTACAGGGCCGATTGCTGTTCCTTCGAACAAACGAGATCGAACTAAAAAATAAAGTATATTCGACAACGTTAGCCGTGACATATAGACGACGAGAGTTATCGAAAACCACGCGATTTTATGACACCATTTTCGCACTGTCCGTCAAGTAAATTATAAAATTTGTAATTTCGGCGCATACATATCGCGTACATATTAATTGAAAACGTCAGCGTGCTCGATAATATTGAATGTTTACGCGTGTAATCAGTTCTTTCCATACTTTGAAAAATCAATAAACCGTGCTCTAGTATTATATATTTAATTTGGTAAGATCAAATTGTCGATGAATTTCATATTTGTATGGTAAAAATCTTAGACAAGTAACGAACAGTTTCTTACAGTTTCGATTGATACGTATGTATGGCAAAATAAGAAAATTTGTATTTTTCTATATATGAAAATAAGTAGTATTTTATTCAACGTTTAGTATTTTACGTATGATAACAAAACAACGAGACATATACAAATATACGATTATATTTACCTCAAAGAAGACCAAATGATGTTTCACTCGTACATTTCCGTTATGTTTATAAAATAAACTTTGTTCAACTTCGCAGCATTCTCGTCTCCTTTTTGTTTATTTTTTTATCACCGAATTATTTTCTTATCTCAGCTGTTTAAAGTAGATTAGGAGTTTATAAACACTGTTTAAAATAAATCGAAAATTCGTATGATCCATCGCGCACGCATGCACGCACACTTGCAGACACAACATGCGTATACACATATACGAATATATATACACGCGCACGCACACTTATCTAAAAAGTAACAAGCTAAGAGAAACACAAGGCGACCTCACAAATTCGTACTGCCCCCTTAAGCTCTTTTTCTTAACCCATCGTGTTACGCGAGGTCTGGATAATGTAGAAAACCGGTTCTTTAGTATTTATGCATCGTGTGTACGCTGCTTACGCCTTACAAATGGATAAAATGGATCCAGTCCTTTCGTCTCTTTACTTACGAACACTTGCAAATATACATAAGATTTCATTCGTTCAACGTCACTTTTCCCTTTTTAACGTATCAAACCATATTGAATACAGAATATACCATTTTCATCTTTACACCATTAGTATAATATAAAGTATGCAAATTATTCAAAAAATATGAATTAAATGAACTTCCTTTGTTATAAATCCTATCTGTATATCTTGTGTACTACGACTATATTTACGAAACAAAATATAAAAACAAACAAATTCGTTACACTTATGCTTGAAAATTTAACATCGAAATGATTATAATTTCCTCAGAAGATGGCACTGTTATCTAAAGCGCGAAAGAGATTTCAAATTAAATGTAACCAAAGATATATGCTTCGCATATACTTTAACCTGTTTCCTTACCATTTAAGTATCGATGGTGTTTGTCATAGTCAACATCAACGTCGGTCACGCGTTGCAACATTTCGTGCGAACGCGACCAAGAATAACACGTAACTAAGCAGAAAAACACCGACAAAAATTAGCTACTAGCAAGTCACAACAGGTCCGTGTTTATGTTGGTTCCATCTACAAACCACGCCTCTAACCAATAATATATATTATATATTTTTTTTACCACGAGTCCACCAATTAAATTACAAATAGCATCGTAATTAGCATCTTTATGTTATACTTTAAAGTTAAACAAAAGTTAGCGTTAAATAGAAAATACGACATAACAAAAAGAATCACACAATAAGAAAAGAGTTCCATTTTATTTGCAAGAGATAATTAGTCAGCTCCCTCGAAACTCTACATTCTGATACAGACCTCGCACTCTTTAGCTTGTTAAAGATGCAAACGAGATAGAAAAAGTTTTCAAACTTCAAGCGCTAAACCAAGACAAAGGCTAATTATTCCAATGCATTTTGAATGTATTCTATAAAAAAAATAAATTAATTACCAGTATCGTCTACGAATTTTATTTATCAGACTTATGGCTCATTTAATGCAATTTTATTTATTTCATTTAAATTTTTGTACAAAATCAAATAATATATATACATTCACAGGTATTTTCTATATTATAGATTACATATAAAATAAGGGGTAATAAAAAATAGAAACTTACATACCAATAGGATTTTTGACATGTAAATTAATATTGATATACAAACATTTTTGTAAATCTTCCCAAAAAATAAAAAAAAATGTTTGCATATGTTTATTCTATTAAAGACTTTTCACGATTATACTTCAATTACAGTAAAAGAAGTAAATAAAGTATCTAAATATAGAAAAATACAGACTTTTATAATACACACCTACTTACAGTTATAAACTATATTCACAAACACTATTATGTGATTAATCTCATTGTATTTCAAATAATAAAATATAAACTAATGTACTAACTCAATCTCAGATGAGTCAGATTCTTCTTTTAATGTAAGAAAATATACTGAAGCAATGGTATCTTCCGATGATGACGAATCTAATGATTTTTTAAAACATAAGTCAGTTAGATGAAAATTCCATATAGTATTTAATTTACCAAAAAAAAAAAAAAAAAAAAATGACAGATAACTAACGGTCATTTTTAGGTTCTTCTTCTTCTTTTGTGTTTGATCCTCCTTCGTATTCCTGTATTTTTTCAATTCTTTTTCCTTCTTCATAATTGAAACCATCATCTCCAGAATCTTCATAGATGGCAAAATAGGAAAGGGTGCATACAAGTGTTATGAAAAACAAATTTGTTCCAATACCAATAATACCAGATAAAATTGGCCAATGAAACATTAAATAGCGTAGACCGGATAAGTGTGCATTTATCATAATGCTTGCAGAGTAAAGTTCAATATCCTTTGATTTTACTTCAACATAAATGGTTGTAACTGGATGATTTTGGTCCTCTTCAAAATTACCAAATAATTCAAGAACTACATTTTGTTTTTCTTCTGTACTCCCAAAAATCATCATTGGTGAAAATGTAAGTGTCGTGAGCGCTTGCAATAATGAGCTACGATAATGTAGCATAGTAGATCTACATGCTTTTCCTAGAATAATATCATTCCTGTCGCGTAGCTCAGCACAAACCATGAACATACCTATTTAAAAACTATATTTATTAAATGGTATTTTGTATTTTGATCAAGGGAGACTCAGAAAGTACCAAGTTGTTTATTGACTGGTGACTCTGGCATTTCTAAATGCAAATTAACTTTATATGGTTGACCAACCATCAAAAGTTGTTGTTTATTTGTTAACTGCACTTTTGCCACTGGAAAACTGCACATTCCCTTTGATTCGTTACATGTGCTATAACATATAAAAATTATATAATCAAGCTTTATGCCTAAAATGTATATAACATAATGTTAAATGACAAAAAGCAATATGTTTTAAGATCTCTTTCGTTTTTCTTTTATTAACATACAAGTGGAAAATAAAGCTCACACGAATTGTAAATGTACTGGTCGTACATATGAGACGCTTGGTACGTAAGCATAGTAAAATGCTGTATAAAGAAACACAGATAACCAAATGATGAAAATTTCACTAATAATAATAATTCCACCACTTAAAATTACATCTCTCGCAGATTTTACGCTTCTTCTCGTTCTCTTCTGAACATGAAACAATTTCTTATGGATTTCTTCCAGTAACCTCGAAATTAACATTGCAAACGAAATTTAGTACAAATACTTTATGTTATAAATTAGTTCAAATATTTAATTATATTTTCAGAAATTGCTACATAAAATAAGATAAACCATTTATCGATCAATTGCTTTTCCTTTAAAATAATTTAGTAGTAAAATACAAGTCAACAACAAGTCGCGCAGTATCGAACGATTACAATTTGGAATCAGATGTTCTATTGCCGGGTATCCCTACGGGTACTTAGAAAGTTCCTTTAAATATCCGAAATATTAATCTACAAAATTAATAGCAAATGGTAGCAATAAAGTTGAATTGAGATTCCAAGTTAATCGACGATATTTTCTGCTTTAATGTTTGATGTTAAATAATTGCAGCTAGAAACTCTAGGCGGGTTTGAGTTTCGATAACTTCAATGGTGTTATTTTCGCATCGATCGAAGTCGCCGTTTAATACAATTTACGAGCGTACTATATTTCTCGTGAGAGCTATAATTACTCTGTTTCGTTAAATTATAACAATTAGTTAGTGAAATGATTTATATAATATATTAGATTAAATTATTTATTTAATGGTACATATAAAATTTAGAACTTTATTTATTTAAATATATGTAATAAATGTCTAATATGTTAGGACAGGTTTTCAATATAAAAACACGTAAAACTGAATAAAATATGAAATACATTCCATAGGAAGTAATGCATTTTATAGCACATATCATGACTATAAAATATTATCGCAGTTGATGACATATTTAAAATACTTTTAGTTATTTTCTAAATTACAAAGTATATTTTATACTAATATAAACAAAGAATATATCCCAAATTATTTTCCCTTTCTGTGTTCTAACCGTGGTCTTCCCTTCTTAGTTGTTGGTTTATCCTTTCCTTTATTTAGTAATGGATGGGTTTCTGAAATTAAAAATATTATTGATAAATTGAACAAATCTACTAACTACATTAACACGAATAAAAAATTTTACCATCCACTGGTGCACCTTGTAAGTGTATATCGTGAGAACGATGTTTTTTCAGAGGGGGTTCATGCAGTGTTGTTTGATTATCTTCAGAATCTTCTACATCTGGTGATATAGGTAAAAACTGTAATGAACCAATGTCTTCCATTTCTTCATCAGAACTACAAAAAGCAGCCACTCTATCTATAGATGCAACATCTACTTCTATCTCCTCATCTTGAGCTTCTTCACCTTGTACCACAGATTTATCTTCATCGCTCAAATCAAATTCACTTTCTCTTTCCTCGTATTCAACATTTTCATCCAATTCTTTAAAATCTGGTGCAAATGCGGACCAATTTTCAACTTGGTTTTGTGCCCAAATAGAAACAACACCAGATGATATAGAAGCAATAATTGGTCTCACTGGATGCCACTACATCATTTCAATAATATTATTATGTGATATTATTATTTAGTATAATTTTTAATTCATTAATATATAGAAGATTAATTGCTTACAACAACATCAAGTAATAATTCTCCTTTAGTTCCATGTAAAATTTTTACTAAATTTCCAATACTTTTTTCCCATACATATAAAGCATGTTGTCTTGCTGAGCCTGCACAAACATATTCTCCATCTCCAGAAAAACAACATTTCTTCCACATGGTTTTATTTACAAGATCTTGTAGCTTTTGTATTGGCTCTGGTTCGCCATCTTTTCCACATGCTAATACTTCTGTACTATCATATACACGAATTACTCTATCCGATGTATTCACTAAGAAACAAGAACCACGCCTAGCAAATTCAATACTCTTCACAGCTGTATTACTAGCTGTCCCTTGTGATATTTTATAAGAAGCTTTTACAATCAGGGAATCTGCATCGAGAACTAGAATTCTACCACGAGCATTTCCAGTATATACATAATCTCCTCGACGATCAAAAGATGCTACAATATTTAAATCACTCTAAAAGAAAAGGTATACAAAATAAATATTAAAAATATTAAGTAATAATATTAAACTTATTTACATACATCATCATCAAGAGGTATAACTCTATGTGTACCCTCAACATCAACCATTACTGCTGCATGTCTCATTGGACATACTAAAAATTTATTAAGATTTCTTGGATGAAATTGAACTTTCAATATTGGAGAAGGAAATCTATATTTTTGATCACATTCTCCAGATAAGACGTCCCATATACATACATTATTATCTGTAGATGCACTTAATAATTTATGTCCATTTCTAGACCAGCTAATTAATAAAAAGCAATAATAAAAATAATTGAAATAAATTGATGATAAATTATATCAAGTTACTGACCTCAATGAACACACAGGATGTACATGGGCACTAATAATTTTAGCAACACCACGAGTTAAAAAATCCCAAATAACAATCCTACCATCATTACATCCAACAGCAAGAAGAGTTCCTCTTTTATTAAATGTACAAGTAACTGCTAATGATATACAATCCAATGTGCCATCAAACTCCTATTGATTATAAATATTATATCTGTAAGATTCAGAATTAAACAATGTATGTTATATTTATAAAAAAATATTTACCTCTGGATAATTCTGACCAAATGATTCTGTTAAAAAAGGAGAAGAGATATTAAAAAATTTATATAACCGAATTCTCAAATGAATTTTGTCGAATATTTACCTAATAATTCTAAATTCATTTTTTGTCTACTCTGTACTTATTTACTTCATAAAACTTACTAGATTGTTACGCGATTATATGTAAATTTATAGTTTGATGTTGCAATCTGTCTACTTTTGATATATCCCTAGAATTAAGAAATGACATTTAGGAATAACATTTTTCATAGTATAAAAATATGAATAAATCTTATTTTTATGAACATACAATTATCGTATTATTATAAGTTAATAAACATAAACTTTATACGAAGGTAATCGCATAAAATAGAAAGCTATTGTGTACAACTAATTTGTATAGGAACATTTTGGTTATATCTTTGAACCGACATAGGTAGAAATCTGAACAGTACAGTAATATAGATACATGTTTTATGCGATTAACGATGTATATGTGTTTATAAATTTGTAGTCAGTTTAATTAAAAAAGACATTCTTATTATTTAAAATACTTAAACAATATGTTAGCTAATACGTGTATGTTTCATTTATACAGAAATTAAATCTGTATTTTATCTAACTTATATTTGTTAATATTTACATATCATGTAAATATTCTAATTGTAATTTAAATAATATTCTTATTATTGTCTTTCTTTTTTTTTTTACATAATTAGGTTCTTTATTCAGCAAACTGTGCATTAGAAGTAGCCAACGAACATTGTTATCAGCTGTCCTAAAAGAAACACAGGATACAAATACAAATATTTCATCAATTTTTACTAACAACTCAAATCCTGTAGAACATGATGAAAGTTGTTTAAATCATATTTACACAATATCTCCAGATATTGATAAATTAATACGAGGAAATATATCATTGGAATTAAAGAGACAAGTAACAGCTTTTCGAGAAATTGGTATTTTAATTAGACAACCTGCAGTTGAAATGATATCATATTTGGAACAAGCAGATTATACAAAGCCTATAAATAAATATGTTTTATGTATCCTTTCATATTTATTAATCATAGTTTACAATGTGCATTTAATTGGTTGTAGAATAAAATTTATAATTCAACTATATATCAATACAATTGTACTTTCACTATTATATTAGATGGTAAACAAGGTGTAGGGAAAACAACAACATTAATACATATGATTCATTATGGGCTTATGAAACGTTTTATTGTATTGCATTTGCCATGGGGTATAGTATCAATTATATCAAGAACTAAGTTATTCGTGTGGTACACATATCACATAATTTTCTTTTATGTTTCCAGTTCGTAATTGGTTTGAATTCCCAAAAGATGTTTCAAAATCTGCTTTGGAAGAAGATAAACTAGATTTACCTACTAATGGAGCATCGTGGTTAAAGTACTTTAAAATGTTGAACAAATTAACATTAGATCAGTATGATGTAAGTAATAAATGAAATGTATCTTATTCTGATGTATTATATGTAATTGTTCTATATAAATAAAATAATTAATCTATAGCTGAAGATTTCTAAGGAATACGTATGGTCTCAAAGAGAAGTTACTAAATCTGGAGATTCGCTTTCTAATCTTATTGAATTTGGAATAGGAAGAAAGAAATTTTCTTGTGGTGTCATTAATGCTTTGGTAGAGGAACTTAAGATAGCTAGTATAGCAGGGAAATGTAAGACATTAGTTGTTATAGATGGTTTTAATGCATTTTTTTCTAATTATACACGGGTATATAATGAAAATAATATGTATGTACCACCTGATAAAATATCAATAACATCTGCATTTTACAATTGTGTAAATTACAACTGGTGTAATGGTGCTGCAATATTAACAGTGGACAGGAGAGCAACTAAAGTACGTAATAGTAATGTAACTATATTAAAAAAATTATAACAAAAGAATTATTACAAATTTTGATAAATCTTTTATACCTTTTACTTATAGGATAGAAGGGATTCTGATGATCCAATCTATTTACTTGGTAAAAAAGGATTTGAGCTTTTAGATCCCTTTCTACCAATTTGTGTGGACAAATATACAACAGAAGAACTTAAAGTTATATTACAATATTATCAAGAACGAAACTGGATCAGAAATATTAGTCCTCAGGCACAAAAAGAAATAGAATTATTAACGAGCAGAATTCCAGTTGAGATTTGGAGATTTTGTAAATCAATATAGCAATAATATAATTAGCATAATTACTTTATGTAAAAATATGCGTGATTAGGAATAAATTTATTAATTAATCCATATGGTTTTTTTTTAATTTTATTTATTATC
>NIJG01000001.1:572559-628479 GCA_002201625.1 Euglossa dilemma
AGGATAAAGTGTTTGAGATGAAGAACTTTCTTCTGGGGCCGTTGGAGTCAATGGAGAGAAAGAAATCTTATAAAAATAATATATAGTTATAAAAATTCTTTAGAAATTAGAATATTAGATCGAATTATTTTATGTTTTACCTTTTCTTCTTCAGTTTCATTTATATTAGATGATGTTGAACAGGCTTGGTTAGCAGTTTCATCTACATTAGTCGATGTTGAACAAGCTTGGTTAGCAGTTTCATCTACGTTAGATGATATTGAACAAGCTTGGTTACCTTCTGTAGTATCACTTTTATCTATGATAGTCCATTCATCTGTTATTACCTTTGTAACAGATTCATCATGATTACCATTGTTTGATACTGATTCTTTATCATCTTCGGAATTATCAATGAGTTTCTTTTCTTCAGGCAATTTTTCTTCTTTTTCTTCTTTTTCTTCTTTTTCAGTCTTGTAGGTATGAAAAAAATGGAAATAATCAAAATTAATTTTAATAACAATATCTATATCGTGTGTATTAATCCGATAAACTGTGAACAAAGTTTCTGGATTCTTATTCTTTTATTTTAATGTTACCTTAAGAAGATATGGATCAATGTGTTCTTTCATCCATGCGTCTATAAGATTGTTAAGATACGGCTTACAAATTTCTAACCATGGAGCAATAGCATAATGAATTTCTTGGGATATACATTCATCAAAAGCAATTTTCTTATTGTAAGACACATCGTTCCTTTCGAGAATATCCCTCAAATATTGATTAAAATTAACATTGTAAGGGTTCGAAAAAGTTTGTGACATACGAATCATATAATGTTGAGAATGTCTACCTCGTGCCTCACATCGTGCACATAGATCAAAATCTACACATTGAATACATTTGTATCTGAATCCAATTACGTTACCATCACAACTATCACACTTTACATGAGGATGAACTATGCCTTTGTAGTGATGATTTGTTGCTTCTTTTTTCGGTGGTATTATTGTAATATATAATGTTCCTTTCGTTCCCGTAAAAGCATATTGTAATTCTTCCTCAGTTGATGCAACAATTAAATCATCTGTACTGTCTACAATATTTTAAAGTTTTTAAAGGATAAAAAGAATTACTATTGCGTATAAGTATTACCTTTCCATGAAATGGTAAAATCATCAGTAGGACATAATTCAAGAAACATTTTCCTGACTTTCTTCCTTACTTGTTTTGGAGATTCTATCATAAACTGCCGAATTGCTTTAATGGTAGAGTCTTCATTTTGCAAATACACTTTAAATAGCATTGTATTTACGTTTATATTACACCACTGCCAATAAAATATGAATATTCGTATAAATCCACTAAAAGTTATATTTTTGACACTTCACGTAACTTTTCTTGCCTACAACTTCGTCAGATGCCCAGATGATTCTATTACAGTGCTTATATATGTAGCAATACACACACCTATCAAACATTCTGTATAGTTCAATCGATTTCACAAAATGGCGCTTACTGCATTTCAGTCTTCTACTCTACGTTCTTATAATTACATTTTAATTATATAACGTCAAAAATTATGTTTATTCTTGAGTTTTATTACCCATTATTCAATCAAAATATTAATTTACGTTTCTAATATTTTTCTTAACGAATTAGTAGTGATTTTTCATCGACAATGAAACGGCGCCATTTTTGAATGAAATGCAAAATTTGATAATCATGTGATATGCGTAGAAACGATGATTCATGACGTATGGTTAAATTTAAGTCATCATTCTTGCAATGGTGCATTAGGTGATTCCAAGTTCTTTGATATATTCCATTTTATTTCTAAATCAATTTATTAATTTTATTAATTTAATTAGTTTATTTCCTGCATATATAAATCACACTAATCATATTACGTTGTAAAGTTAACAGATATAGTAATATCTAGGGCGATATATTATAGATATAAATTATTTTAGCTGTTCTATTTTTCATGTTATTTTATTTCTATAAATTAACGAAAATGTGATAAAAGAAAATTTGAAATTTATATAATAATTCCAATAATTATAGAAATTACGCGTATACATGATAGTGCGTACATGTTTTGTTTACAAGTAATTGTACGCGAAAACAAAGTAAAAAGCTGGTTAATTATTAAGGCGTAATTTCCTAATGGAATGTTGTTCAATATGTGTTATTAGCCTAACGTTATGACAAACTGCAATGAATTTCACGTACGATAAATATCTAAGACATGAATGCATTCAATTACGAAGTTAACAATTTTTTATATAAAAAAAAAATGATATGAATTTTTAATAAATTCAAGTAAATAATATCTTGTTTTTATAAATATTCGATCGATATTTTCATAAATTTTTCTAAAATTTATTTCGTTTATTCTGTAATTGAATTTCTTAAAGGTATCAAGTAACAAGAGTAAATGACAGGTCTCTGTTTTCCAATTGACTTAATATGAACATGAGTCATTCCCTGTACGTATTTTGTCCGTCATGTCTTATTGCTTATTGTTTCCATGATGTTGATAACATTCTTACATTCCATTTAGTAATAGACTATTATCTTATTTTAGATAGCCATTTTCACATCAAAAGTCCGTGTGAATGTTTACTAAATATTTAATGTTTGTCCTTGGATAAAAGTACTTGTTTCTACCTACGGGAATTCAGTCATTAACGTTGCTCGTAGCAAGTCGCGATGTTCTTCCACAAAGAAGAAAAGGCAGGATAAATTTGAACGAAATGAAATTTACGATATATCTGTATTTTATGCTCTTTCATTTTCATTTAACGGAGGCCCAAATGAAAGGTGACGTATTACGGATCGTTTCTTTAATAAAATGGATTCGCAACTATTATACGACCTCTGCTGTTTTCCTGGTATTTACACTGGACGAGAGTCAACGTTCTAATGGTATGATTTTCGGAAATTCATTCGCATTAGACAAGAAAAGACATACGTAAAAACTTGTCACGTTATTTACGCTTTTTTGTGCTATTTAGATTTTGAGATAACGCATTTGTTGTATTTGTGGACTCGTCTCCTTCAACGGGAACAAATTTCAACTTTGAGTAGCTCGTACGAGAATATTCATTTATTCTCGAAAAATAATATCCTTCGCCCGTTGGTCGTCGTTTTTATATTTGACGCTAATGGATTTTGGAAATTTTCGGAACACACAAGGTCCATAAAAATGTCCCTGTTCGCATGGTTCGTAATATTCTTCTCGATGGGCGAAAAGTTCAACGACCCATTGATCTATTGTCACGACCCACCGGGAAATGTGTTTAATTTGTTGTACGATACCGAAATGTTAGTAATGTGTTACGGTGATCCTATTCTTCGGGAGTGGTACTCGGTGGACGGAAACAATACCAGAATTTCGGATTTAGTAAAATGGTACCCCGAGAAGCAACCGTTCGAATCGCACATGCCTATGATCAACTTGTTGACTAACTTGACTCTGTACGACAGGCGGAAGAATCTAGAAGGAAAAGTTTTTCGAGCTGTCGCTGTCAAGGTAAGAATGTCAATGGATTATGCACAGCGATTAAGATGGAATTATCCAACGTTCGATATATGCTCTTTGCTCCTCTCTATAGAAGTCATTATTACTCAAGGTCGAAAACAGCCGGTGGATGGGATATTTTAGCAACGCGATCGATGAGCTTGCGGATACTTTGAATTTCACGCTCGATCTGGTAGCCGAAGAGGCCGAGTTCGGTAGCTTCAATAGAACGACGAAAAGTTGGAACGGAGCAATTCGACATGTAGCTTCCGGGGAAGCGGATATCGGAGTATCTGATTTCTCGATGACCAATACCAGACTCGATTACGTTGATTTCACGGTTCCTATTTTCGCTACCAGGAACTATTTGTTCATAAAGCAACGAGAAATATTCGCGGTGAAATGGTTCGCTTATTTTAAGGTACGTATATCCTTGCATACGAAATCGCGTATTCGTTTATGCAGCTGTCTCGTTGTTATCTACTTTAGACTGGTGCGTTTATAGGCTTATAGTTTCGCACTCTGGATGTCTCTGCTCATAACGATAGTGATTACCCAGTTTGTTTTGGCTTTCATAAGATCTCGTATCGAGTCCTCTAGTGTAAGTCGACAGATCTTTCACGAATTCATTCAAATTTGGGGGATTTTCTGTCAGCAAGGAGTCACAGCAGGTGATAATCGATAGATTTGGTAACTTTAACAGGGATTTGCTTCTCAGGCTTTTGTCTCTCTCGCGAAGAAAGCGAAACAGCATATAACGAAAGGTTCTCTTCTCAGAATTTCCACGGAATTCGTCTTTGAGGCTAGCATATTTTACCGTACTTGTCACCGCTATAGTGATATATACCGCCTATTCTGCCTCCTTGATATCTTTTATGACAGCTCACGTTCGTTATCTACCGTTTCACACGCTCGAGGAGTTCATCGATGATGGTACATACAGTATAATCGTAGAAAGAAGCTCCGCGGAGTACGACATGTTTTCCGTAAGTTTGCCCAGTGACAGAGAATTCGCGACATTAAAGAATTCGTTACGCTATAGCTACGAACAATTTGATTTTTAGCAATCGAAAGATCCAGTGTTGTTAAAGATCATGAAGTTGGTAAAACCATTAGACGAGTTACCGTGCAACATGGAGCAGGGATTTAAAAGTGTAAGTTAAGGCTTATGCATGTGCCTCGATTATTACGCCTCGTGTAGAATTTCTGCAGCTACCTGGTACGTTCACAGATATGCGAGGATCCCAAGTTAGCGTTTTACAACGGTTACAGTAAGAAAGTACAGCAAATTACGTCTTTCCACATTCCGTGCGAAGTCACCGCTGTTGATTTCGGCCGAGTGGACAGTTTGTCTCTGATTCTCACGAAGAATAATCAGTTCACGCCGATTCTCAGTTACTAGTTAGTATCAGTTCGCATGTCGACGATATCCATGTAAATAAGAAGAACGTACATCTTTATTCATCTACGTCGCTTTTCTTCTTTTTCCCTCCTTTTTAACTAAAGTATTCGTCATATTATGTTACAGCATACAGAAAATTTTAAACACTGGTCTACTGAACCGGTTCAAGAGCGAGGTAACTTACGTCGAGAACACGGTATTTGAACCGGTCGAATTTTACAACATCGCATCTGTGTTAGTTATTTATATCTGCGGTGTTGTATTGGCACTTGTACTATTACTCTTCGAGCTATGTATTAACTAGATCTTCACGCATATACGTATGCGTGTGCGTGTGTTTCGATTTCGTCTTCAGTTCCTTCGTTTATTATACAAAAAAAAAAGAAAAAAAGAAAGAAAAAAACAAGTAGCACGCGAGTGATTTTTTGCAGTTAATTGTACATGCTTTCCGAATTATAAGCAAATCAGTTTAAAGCCACGCGAATGGAACGGTTATGATACCGAGAAATCTCGCGTTTCCTTTTTTCCCCTGGTGCGTGACCGATGGAAAAATGTAACGTATATCGAACGACGACACCTATGAAAGCACCCAATAAATCACGGCATACACATTCCGATAGAGAAATACGTTTACATACGCGAACACGCCTGTGGCTGCTGATGTAATCTCTTCGTGACAATTTGTGCACGTGTAATCTGTACGATTGCACAGCCGATGCATACCGCGGGCCATTAGGTCCCCGATCAGATGCTATCCTGATGTCCCTAGATCTGTAAATCCGATAAATCCCGATGTAACCCGAGGTTACAGTTTTTCCGCGTTTCAGTTCAGTTACTAACCATTAGAAGCGGTTCGAGCATCGCGAAAGGGAACAGGACATTATCGAGTCGGTCGATTGCAAAAATTCGCAAGCGCGTTCAGTGTCGAGATCCACGAAGAGGAATCGTCGAGCAACGTCGATAGTAATTCGAAATTTCTCGCAATGACGCGAATAACTGTTTACGCGATCATAATGCTGCTGGTCTTGCCGGTTTCGGTGTTCCCGATGGATATACGCGATGCTTACAAGTATATCCTTTTAATTGCCGACGTTCATAGCTATTACGGAACGACCTGCATTATAATCGTACGTTCGGACAGCTATACCGGTGAGTGTTGTTCACTCTTCTTGAAAATCGTACGTGTGAAAGTGGTAGACTTAACTGTAACGCTCGAATTAATTAGCTCTAAACGCGCAATCAATATCGGACCGTTAGGCTTCCCGCGCGGTATACTTTCTTCCTTAAAAAGAAGGCGGCAAATCTCGGAGAATTATCGTTTCAGATTCCGATCAAACGTCCCTGACTTATATATGGTCCCGGGCCTTCTCTCGACGGGGCATCTTCACCATGATCGTAAGCTTTTCCGAACTGTCGCGAGAGGCAAGGAATTTCCAAGGTTACATCACGCGTCCATTGTACGTCGTTATTCTCGCTACAAAGGAGACCGTGGATGAATTTTCGATGGCCACCAGACAGATCGATATCTCTTTCCCTGTATGGTTGGTGATGTTTCTCCCGCATCGGGGGAATTTAACGAGAAACCTTTGCGAAAATCCGCTCGGAAATCCGTTTAATCTGATGTTCGACACGGAGATGCTGGTGCTCTGTTACGACCAGCCGATTTTGAGGGAATGGTATTCGTTGCGCGATAACAGAACCAGAGTGTTCGACCTGGCCAGCTGGCAGTCCGGTCAAGGATTGAACTTGAGGTCGGCAGATTGCTTGTACGCAAGAAGAAACAACATGTTCGGAGAAACGATGCGTGTATCGTTTATCGAGGTAGGCGTTGCGAGAATCTCGCGATTACATTCCGATTGCGCGCCTCCGATAAAGGCTTTTCCGCGGCAGATTATAATTGCAATTCGAATCGAAGGATTCACCGTTCGTCGAGATGAAAGACGGTATGCTATCGCATTTCTTCGGCGAAGTGATCACCGAGCTGAGCAAATCGATCAACTGCACCATCGAATTGACCACCTCCATGTCGGCGTACGGTAGTTGGAACGAGGAAGAGCAGATCTGGACAGGTTTGATAGGTGAAGTAGCGTCGAAGAGGGCAGACGTCGGCGTCGCAGAGTTCAGCATGACTAATCACAGGCTGGACGTGGTTGACTTTACTTTGCCGTTAATTCTCTCGCGCAATAAGATATACTTTAAGAAACCCGATGGTTCATCTGTGCAGTGGTCTGCCTATTTTAAGGTCTCTCTTTCCACCGCGGAATATTTTATCTTTTTGCTTTTTACCTGTCGCTATCGCGCGAAAATCGATGCTCGTTATATCGCTTTTCTTTTTTCCTTTCCCCTTTTTCTCTCTCCTTTACTCGCTTCTTCTCTCTCTCCCTCTCTCTCTTTCTCTCTCTCTCAAAGTGAATGGTGGCACGCATCAATTTTCGCGTAGAATCGACGTCGCGTCACAATGGATTCTCGTTTCCAGACGTTCCGCACAGACATTTGGGTCGTGATAATATGTCTGATCGTGTCGACTCCGATTTTTCTTACCGTCATGAAAACGAAAGGACGTATCGTAATGAGAATCCTGTCGGACCATTACATAAGCGTTTGGGGGATTTACTGTCAGCAGGGCTTACCAGGTAATCGGGTATACGCGGGAATACGCGAAGATGTTTTCGTAAACGCTCGTTATCTGTTTCAGATTTCCCGAGCCAGTCGTCGATGAGATTAGCCTTCCTATCGATTTTTCTGTCTGCGTTGATCATCCTCTCGGCTTACTCCGCTTCGTTGATCAGCTTTCTGACGGTTTCCACGGTTACCTTGCCTTTCGCTACCATGGAAGAATTCGCCAACTACGGCTCGTACAAATTGATAGTGTTCAAAAACAGCGCAGACTACGACATGATAATCGTAAGAACAAAACGTGCAATTATACCAAACGATGTCGAGCAACTAGTGAAATGAACATATAATTTCAGTCCGCGAACACTAGCTTATTCTTGAAAGTGAAGAAGTTGTTGAAGAAGAAGGAAGAGCTGCCTTTAACGATTCACGATGGTTTTGCCCAGGTAACGTCGACGAAATTGGTAAACCCGGAATATTCGGTTCGCGGACTCGCCTCTGCGAGCGTTCCAGTCTGAAAATTCGAATTTTAATCGTATTCGAGCCTCGAATATTTCAACTTTTAGCGAAATTGACGATTAACGGTCGCAGGTTTGCAACGAGAAAGTGGGATTCTACCTGACCGAGGCGATAAAGGACGGTATCAACGGCTTACCGTGCGAAACTGCGTACATCGAGGCGGACCGAATCGACAGTTTGGCACTAGTTTTGAATAAACACAGCCCATACACGGGACTGGTGAATTATCAGTAAATACGCGAGTTTGCTTTCTTCTGGAACGAGTTACGGTAATGGTCCTCATGAATATCTTTAGTTTACAGCGGTTCAAAGACAACGGGATGCTGAACAGATTAAGGAACATGTTTCTCGTAACCAAAGACTCTCACGACAAAGGCTACACTGCTGTTACTCTGCGTGGAATCGCGCCTATTTTAGCTGTCCTGTCCGGCGGAGTGCTTTTCAGCTGTTTCGTACTGATGTTCGAGAAAGCGTACCATAACCTGTGGAGCAGTAAATGCAAAGAGGCTGTCCGGTCCGACTCTTGGCGAGAAGCATTCGATAACGAACGCGAGAGACGAGCTGGAAATTTCGCGAAGGACGCGCTTAGATTGGTAGAAAGTTACCGATCGCGAATTATTTACGACGAAAATCCTTACGCTCGGAGGATCGGGAATCGCGCTTGAAAACGAAAGGGTAACGTATCCTCGCGCGTTCCCCGTCCGTCGATTAGGCTAATCCCGTTAATTTGTCACGTATTCGCAGCGGTTGTGCGTGAAATTACTTTCGCTTTACGTGACAGTGAGATCGTTAGATCGCGTGTAATTAGTTGCAAATTTCCGCGTATCGCGCGCGCGGTGTGATTTAGCGGAAATCAGCGCACGTTCCGAGCAGCGCTACCGTTTAATCGGGTTAAACACCGTTGTAACCCGATTCCTATTGATTCATCGAATAAAACGCGATCGCCTATTGTATCGTCTGCAAGTCGAGCGTCCTAGAAATTCGCCGGCAAAGGTGACCGGTGTCTCATGATCGGGTCGTTAACGGCTCGTGATGCCGATTAAATCGTCGGAATTAGCGGCAACCGGATGGAACGGGCAAGGTTTTATTCGAACGATCGGTATCTCGTTAAATCCGGCATGGTTAAAAAGCTGGGGCAACGATGTCGAGGAAGGCTGGCAAGCCAGAGGTTGCGCAATACCGGTAATTAACCGCTGATCGCGTTAGCGGTGGGGACATGTAGATTCGTACGAAACGTTCGACCTAAGACCTTTGGAGAAATTCACCCACGTGATTACCTTCCCACGTGAATCGGCCGATGTCTACAAGTTAGCTTTACCCTCGACGTTCGACCCCGTCGACCGGGGATGTCTACCTTCGAACATTTCTACTACAGATATTTACGATCGCGCGGCATTCGATCGTCGGAAGAACGAAAGGAAAGAAGAAGATTTCCAAGTTCTCTTCGCGACGCGTAGAAGAGAGAACGACTTAGTCGATCGACTGGTTCGTAAGCGAAAATGACGCGAAGAACTGGCAAGTCGTAAGTGTACCATTGTTGACGGGTAAACAAAGGTGTATCGGGAGCGTTAAAGGCCAGGTAGCCTAGGGAGTTTGCGCGAGCGGGTAGAGCGGAGGCCGGATACGGAGGAGCACGCGCTGCGTTTCCGCTTTTCGTACGGCAGGGCCGGAAATGACCTTTGGCTGGTTAGAAAAAAGATGCACGCACGCGTTGCGATCCCCTGCTGTCAGAAGCAGGCAGGTAGGCCAGGGATTCCTGGAGCTCGATCGGATCTCGAATATCAGGGGTCGAACGCCAGCGGGTTAGGTTTCGCGTTTACCGTCCCGACGACGACGGCGGAGCGTCGCTGGCGCTTCAGGGAAACCGCAAGTTCGGTCACGGACCGTGGTCCGGCGTTCTTTCCGCTGTTGGTAAGGATACCGGATCAGTCGCGAGACGTTAATTTCCAGCGATCTCCGCCGATCTTATTCTCGGTCCAGGTACGATCTTTTCCTCCTTTTCTCCTCCCCTTTTTTTCTTTTCCTCTCCTCTCGTTTCCTTTCTCGTCGCCGACGGGAAGAACCGGATAGCCTTGGCATGAACGCGCGAAATGCGCTCGGACAGGGCTCGACCGCCATCGAGGTGACTAACGTCGATGACGAGGGCCGGCGTTAATCGAAAGCGACAGCGGACTCGAGGTGAATTTTCGACGTTCAGATGCGCAGGACGTTACAGCAGAGAGATATCATTGGCAGCGTGCCCGACCGCTGCCGGCGATCGCAGACCGGACGACCTCGAATCCGCCGATTTATATGCACCGCGGTCGCGGACGACCGATCGATCGATCGATCGCAATCGACGGCCAACGGTATACCATTTTGAAAGAATCTGTTTTGCTGTTTAGTCTCGGTGCACGTGGCAGCCATTGTTGGCAGGTTGTGTCATCTCTGGGCTTGTCCAGAATGCCATTATTATCGCGCCGCGTGCCATCCAGGCTGGCTATGCGGCTTCTACTCGGCGTTAACAATGATAGATAAAAAACAATTGCGAACCAGGAAACAATAATGCCCGCAGATAATGACTATTGTCAGAGAGGAAACAATGATGCACGATGACGGGCCTGCTTCGCAGAAAGTTCCGCGGTGAAACGCAGCCGCGTAGAATGCGTCGGTGTGCCGCGGCAACTGGAATGAAACCACGATTACCGCGAGAACCACCGAATTCAGATTTATCATTTCGTAATTCGACAGGTTACATTTATTCCCGATAGATTTATCCCTCGCTGCGGGAGCACGACGCGCGTGTAGCTCGCCGACGCGTATACACGTACGCGTGTACGTACGCGAGTCGTAGATCTTGCGGAGAAATCGCGCAAACGGACGTAACCGTTAATAACGAGCCTCGGGAACAACTTTATCGAGAGACCGGCGAGAGAGAAACGTCGGATCGATCCGTTTGTCTCGTAAATCCGGTATTGCGACTACCGAGGAGTTCATTACCATGCTCGAAGCCGTGGGTGGCTATTAGCGTGTACATTGGCACATTGCCGCCTGGAAACGTATGTACGCCGTTCATATTCAACGAAATACTGCCGCTACGATTACGGCTACTTAACTACGTGGATATAAATTGCGAGGAATTAACATCGACGCATACGCGGATCGACGACCGCGTGGGATTCCTCGACGCTGCGAGCGTCTTTCAATCGGGATCACCATTGTACCCTCTGGCAAATCCAGCTTCTTACCATTTACGCTTAATTGCATCTGTATACCTACTCGTAGCCAGCCTGTACGATCGCGGCCGTGGCGCGGAAGCCGAAAGACGCGTAGATGCTTGTACTTACTTAGATTTGCTCGCGCGACGAGGCCTGGCGCATTCCGAGGAGAAGGAGCAATGGAAATTTGACAGTTGCCGGGCATCTGGCCTCTCCTTTTCTCTCCAATGCCAACCCGTGTCTGCCCACGTATACCGGGTGTCGCGTGGGTGTACGCTCGTGCTGTACGCGTGCACGTAGTGGGGATCCTCCGGTACTCGACTGGCTCGCATGGAAAGGAAAGGAAAAGAGTGGTGTACCTACAGCTGTGCCGTAAACGCGATTATGTTTGGTCGCTGGCAAACCCATTCAGTGCTCCTTACGGCACGAAGGAACTTGGTACTGTCGCTGCAAGCGTTTCGTCGCTGCTCCACGCGTCCGCGGTGACTCTGGCCTTCGCATCCGGCCGCGGAGAAGAGGAAATCGCGCGTAGACGCGACTCGAGTCGAGTCGGCTCGGCTCCGCTCCACTCCGCTCCGCGATCACGTGCACACGCGCGCGGGCTTCCAGTTCGAGGTGTTTGTTTTCGACGCGGGGAAACAGAGCCGCGCGTGGACGCTGTTTCGGTACCACGGACGGTTCCATGCCAGTCGTCGCGACGCGATAGTGTGAAAATTATTCCCGATAAGCGTTCCGCCTGGCGTTCGGCCCCTGTGGAAATCCGAGGCTGCCATTCGCCGGAGAAGCAAGAGGAAAAAAGACGGAGGAAGCAGAAAAACGGGAGATCCAGAGTGCGCGTACGTTGCAGCCGTTCTCTTCGTGGGATTCGACCCGACTCGATCCATTCCGGTGAGTTCGATCCGGCGGTCGATGCGGTCGTTTTCGTTTTCGCCTTTGAAATCGCGCACCAGGGACAGCGCGTACGCACCAACCAGAGAAGGTGTCGGATAATTTACGGTAAATTGTCTTGTCCTCGCGTAACACCCAGACGCTATTTCGCGATATCCGTTCGTCAGCCTCGCGGCTGGTAATTCGCGTCGTAGTCCGCGGTTCTTGCGTTTACACAGGGGTGGAGGATGTCTGTACAGCGTGGTAAGGGAGCCTTGAAACTTTATCAACGGCCATGCGTAAAAATAGAATATTTCCTGGCATGCTCGCCGGTTCCCATCCACTTACGTACATGGGATCGGTCTAGTTTACCGCGGATGGCTGTCACTAGCCGAAGGAAGCGGATCCGCTAAGTTCTCAACATAAATATGTATACCGAGCGATCTCTGTTCCACGATAAACCGGGGAAAGCACGAAGGGTTATTGAAGACAAGCACGCAATTACGTTCTATCCGGGCTGCGAAGCCGGTTACTCGATAGACGGCCAATTAATCTCTAATTGACAATGGAGAAAAAAGAAAAGAAAATGGAAGAAAATTGACTAGAAATCGGATGGAAAGCGTTGCGTAATTCCAGCGAACCTTCGTCCGGAGGATGGATATAACGTAACGGCCGTTTCCGGTCCGGTTCGTTGGAAGATGTTGCCCTCGCGGGGCTAAAAGTCCCGGGGAAAGGCCGATGAAACGCGACGACAAAGGAAAACGAGAGAAACGAGAGACGCGAGTGAAACGAGGAAAGGAACGGATGCGTGCGCCGGAGTGAAATAAAGCGCGGAATTCTTTTAATGGAAAATGCATGAACCTTTTTATTGCAGAGCTAACGAGAGACTGGTTACGAGAGCACAGAGCAGTTTCCGTTATTAGAATTCTACGACCAGGCAGGACGGAAGAAAGAGTCTCGGTGCAACCGAATCGGGATATCGAGGAGGAGCGAGAGTCGCGAGGTAGTTTGCAACCCGGTGATCCTTTGCCGAATTCTCGCGACGCGAAACGCTGGTCAAAGGTGGAAATGGTACGTAAATCGGGACGATTTTCTCTGGTCGCGCGAGCCACGATCGTGGTCGTAATCGGGACGGAAGCGGAGATAAAGTTCGGAGATAAAGTTTGTTCCGCTTATCGATGAACGCTTCCCGGGGACCTAGCGAGGGTCTAACCGACTTCAGTCTTCCTTCTTCTCGGGACGGAGGAAAAGCCACGCGAGATTTGTCTCGGATGCACTTCGCCTACCGTGACTAATTGACGAATAGACAGGCTAAGGCGGCCGTAATAAGTTAGCGTGAACCGTGTTGCAGACGCAACGAGTAGCGTGTTTGCATACGAATCGAAACAGAGAAGGGCCGTTGTTGCGTGACGAGTTTCGCGAAATTGTTCGTTCTACAGCCGGAACAAACTCTTCGCGCGGTAACGAAACGGTGAATCCGTGGAAACGACGATTTCTCTTATCGCATGGGAAGCACGCCGAGCTAACGAACGCGGAGCGGGTAGAGGTCGGGGAGTAGCAGCTTCTTCCTTTGGATCGTAAAAACCTGCAATGCACGCCGCATGGAACGTACGCGAGCAAAGGAAAGAAACGATATCGTTTACGATCGGGTTGACGGGAAACTGGAAGTCACGAGGCTGGGACTAGCAACGGCGACATCGTTTGCTCGCGAGACGATAGCAAAAACGTAGAAATTCAAGGCGCGTTCGATCTCGAGGTTCGCGAGGTTCGCTAGATCCCGCGAGGTTCTTAGCAAGGTAGCGTTATCTCGTAGGATCGACGGTCGATCGTTGTTCGAAGGTTGTTCGACGGATGTTCGATCGAGGGGCAGGACAAAACGCAGAGCGTTATATAACGGATCGCGAGCGAACGGAGATATTGGCGGCATAACAATTGCCGAGCGACCGAGAGGCGTTCCGGACAAAGCGGTGGACGATCGATCCTAATAGAACGAAAGAACGTAACGAACGTTCCGTGTGATCGATCTCGGCGTCCTTTTACGGCCGTACGATCGTCGGCTGTCACCCCCGAGAACCCATCTCGCGTAATTAGAATGCAGCGAGTTAAGAGCGATTAAAATACAGGTAGATACGCGTTGAAACGGCCGCGGACTGTCGTATTAGCGAGCTACACCTACATGTCGGTGTCGTACGTGTCGTAAGATGGCCGGGTCACTGCCTACATGGTGACACCCACCGACTTCTCAGAGAGGAGCCTTCGCGGCGAATAACCGAGTCTCTTGATTGTAATTTACGTCGATTAACAGTTACGCGAGGCTAATCGCGTAGGTAACATTACGGGACCCATCCATATCGACGGATATGATGCTCGATCGGTCGATTTCCATTCGAATTAGCCGGCCAGATCGTCCGATCCGGTTAATAGAGACACATCGCGGATCGAGGAAATTGCGGGATTTCACCGCGATAAACTACCGCTATGATCGATCCGGTCGATTTTTCCCCCGCTACCTCCTGCTCGCTCGCCTGAATCCGAGGAACGGAAATGAACCCGAAGATTCACGTGGCTCGATGGCTGCCCCTTCCCTCCGCTGGAACGGAAGACGGTGATCTACGGGCTCCGTGCCTGTTGCTTTAAATACGCGCCCGAGTAACAAAGCACGCGTTTCCTCGGGCACCGGAGCAAGCATCCGCTGATACGTCGAATCTCTCTCTCGGTGTTTTTCAGGATGGTGACAGGCACGCGAGGGTGACTTTCCAATGATCGGAAAAAGTGGAACGCGGTAGCCGAGCGCAGCAGCGGAACCAGCAACAACGATGGTATACAGAGGCAGTTTGCAGACGGACGATCCCAGGGATGCACCGAAGCTGGTCAGGATGTCGCCGTTGAGAACCAGCAGGCCCACGAATCCGGTGACCAATTCACGAGCTGCCTCCTCCGTGAATAGCCCGGTGTATCACGGTCCGTTTGTGCCGGCAATCGAGGTTCATCGAGGCAAATTGATCGATGAAAGACGTTTGGCTCGTGAAAGGGACATCCAGTCGATGGAGAAGGTGATTATGAGGACAACCGGACTCAAGGTCGGCGCGCCAAGGCTGCGTAACATCAGTCAGATACGAGACACCGTGTTCGTCGACCCGGCGCTGATACCGATGGAGAAGATCGGTCGTGTGGAGAAGGATCGGCCGAGGACCATCGCCGTGGACAGTTCCAGCAGAGTGACCAGGACACCGAGTTCTATGCTGGCCGACCTGAAGGACCTGGAGAGGCTGAGGAACACACCGCCGGTTCAGAGGTGTCCCAGAGTGGCGGGCAGGAACGAGACGAAATCCGCGGCGTCTGGCAAGAAGGCCGAGCTGTCCAGCCCGGCGAAGATTCGCTCGGACATCTTCAAGATTCAACAGATGTTCCAAACGCCCGACAGCTCGCCGAGGGCGGTGGTGAAATGTTCGAACGAGAGGAAGCTCGAGAAGAGAAACGAGGCGGAGAGGCACGAGAAGAAAGCCGTGACGGAAATTAACAAAACGAGATTGCTCGCGCAGAAACTGTTGGAGGCGTCTCGGAGCAAACGGGAGACGCTGAAGGACCGCTACAACAATCCGAGGAACGCGTCGAACTTGAAAGCGAGCAAGGAGATCAACGGCAGGGTGTCCGGCAAGGCGAGCCAGAAGAGTATCGCGGATCCGAAGCAACCGGAGAGAGGAAAGAATCACTCGGCCCCGTTGGAGCCTCAACCGCAGCCGCAACCCCCGGTTCGAAGAAGAAGAGAGTCGAAGAACCGACGCAGCGGCGACGGGAATGGAGCGGTCCCCGAGAACGTCGCGACGAGGAGCAGCGACGCGCAAGAAAGCTCGAGGAAAGCCAGGACCCTGGGGAAAGGGACGCCGTCGACCGAGGAGGATCGTTCGAACAGCGCCGGTGCGACGGAGGAGTCGAAGGCGAAGACGAAGGAGCTCGACAGACCGGACATCTTGGAGGGTCTGCTGAAGGAGTCCGACCAGCAACTGGCGGACCTGAGGTCGGACCTGCAGGATAGAAGAAGGTCGCGAAGTCACTGGAGAGGGTTCGTGCAATCGATGAGGCTACACGACGTGGAGCTTCACTCGGACAGCGAGGAACAGCGAAAGGGTGAGTGACTCAACGTTTGCTCGTGCTCTATAGATTAGAGGTATCTTTAGATATCGGGACGGGGGGAATTTATCGCCGCGACTCGGTAAACGAAGACACTCGACGCCGATGGAACGCCGCGTGTTCCGTAACGCTTAAAGCCAAAGGAGGGTACCACTCGCTGGGAAGCTCGGAAGCTTCGAAAATCGAGGCTAATCGCAGCCGAAATCACGGCGCAGCCACGCTCGAGTTTCGTCGTTCCATTCGCTTCGGTTCCGTCGAAATTGCCACTGATTGTCCCTAAAGGAGCAATCGCGCTCGTGTGCGATACCGATCAACGCACACGAACACGACGTCAGCGTTAAGTGAGATTTATTGGAATATCTGCTGGCCATTTGGATGACCCCCGGGTCGACGGCGGGTCCTTGGGCCGCTCACGGGGCGAGTTTTATAAGCCGCCAGATTGGATTAGCAACGTTCGCCGAGGTGTTTAAAATTACAACCGGCGTGGCCATTAATCCCTTAGCTCGGGGCACCCCTATTTTTAGACGCTCCCTTTCCCCGCTCTTGCCGCTAGTGCAGGTCAGGGTAGCGTGTCCCTAACAACATATGTCGCAACATATGGATTCGGCTAGAAGGAACTGGCACGCTGCTGGCCTCTTCTCGCTTTTGTAACGCGGCACGAATCGTCGTTGATGCTTTCTATCGTTGATCCACTTTATCCGACCGCTCTTCTCGCGACGAATCGCGCGTACGAGATTTCGAATTTGCTGGTCGCGGGGACCGATCGTCGGCCTGTGCCGCTTCTGGTATGCCGTACGATCGTTTCGCCAGCGAACCGCAGCCGATTTCCTCGATTCTCACGCCACCAATCCGCCGTGTATCTAATTTCTCTGCCGGGTCGATCGCACTCGCGCCGTTTACTCGGATCCCAACGCGATGAAAGTCTTGGGCGGCAACCGACCGACCGCCGCGGTGCCCCGCGTTCCGTCTTTTTTCCCTTTCGGCGCACGGCAATCCTTATCTGCCGGTTATCTTCTTTACACGTGAATTTCCTCTATCTCCGGTCGCGGGGTCCGCGGGGAAAAGGTCGCAGCAGCGGCGGCGTTCCACCGGGGAAATGCCTCTATCGCGTTACAATTTCGGGCGCGCTCGTAAAGCTGGAAGGATGGAAGGAAAACGGAGCTGGTCCGAGCGTGAGACTCTGCCGAATGGAAAAGAAACGATCGGAAGCCTAAGCCTCTGCTGTTCCCTTCAGCGCTCCGCGAGATATATTCGCCGTGTACCAGATTCGATAAATTACGAAACTGTCCTCGCGTCGAAGATATACGAGCAGCGTATACATCGTTTTCGCGTGTAGCGTTAAATACTTTTTTGCAACATTTTAATGCCATGCATCATCCACCTCGAACTCGATTGCACATCGTATCAAATCGGCGGGGAAAAAAAGGGGAAAAAAGGGGAACGGATTTCTTGCACGCATTCCCGAGATGGATATTTCATAAATAACGAACGTAACGCGCGCGCATAGAGGTGTACGCGTATCGAGGCAGGCCGAGCGTTTATTAAAAGTCAAATGACACGCGATGCATAAGATTGGCTCACGCGTATCTACTCGCGAACTTTGTTGCGCGTCGGAATGTACCTCGCCATGCTTAGCCAGAGATTTATAAAAAAAAAAAAAAGAGAAGCATTACGCAAAAGCTGGCGTTTATCGCGGAACGAGTCTCGCGTAAGTACGTTTCGTCTTGCGTCACGACCGCGAAGGTTTACGAAACGCTCGTCCTATGAGAGGTCCGCCTTCTTCGATTCCTTGCCTACCGTTTCCGTTCGTGGAACGTCGAAATTTGGTGGACGAGCTACGGCAAAAAGCGCGCCGATCACGCGCGTTCATCGACGATCGTCGTGAACGGATTACAAATCTTGGCTGCGGCGCCCGTCGACCGGAAGACCGCGGATATCTCGAGAGAACAATAGGCCACGGGCTCGATAAGGATTCCTTCGACGAACAAGCCGACCAACGACGATCGATCGATCGACGCGCATCGACGATGCATCGTGTGGCGGCCATGCCCTCGAAATGCTCGAGCATTCCGACAAATGCTGCACGAGACAAACGCACGCACGCCGAGGCAGGGTGACGGCCCTTGCCCTTGAGTCTACGCCCTAATATTGATCTGCCGTCCTTCCTGCCCCTCCATGGTGGCCCATGGTGTGCGTACAATGAAACGCAGGCTTCTTCCCCTAGCCCCTCCATCAGCCCGCAGACCCATCCTCTGCTCCCGTAAGTCCGGCGTATGGGCCGATGTTGCTCTTCAGTGCAAATCTAGCTGTCAAACCGCCAGCATTTTTCGACGCGCCGATCGAACCGGTGCAACCCGCGTGTTTCATCCGCCTTTCTTTATCCCTTCGCCTTTCCCTTCCCGTTTCTCTTCCCGTTTCTCGTCCCGTTTCTCTTTCCGCTTCTCTTCCCGTTCCGGCCTCCGCCTTCCTCCTTCCTTCGCCAGCCGTGTGGTGCCCCGCGATTTCCAGCCGCGCCACCGCTGCTCCACCACCGCCGATGCTCCTCTAACCGAGTGCTACTCCTTTATTTTGTCACGCGCGTCCACCCGTTCCGTTCGGCCGGCGTGGTGTCGCGTTCTCCGTCGGTGGATACCACACGCGCGTCCCTCCAACGAAGCCGGTTACACGTTATCGAACTTGGTCGATACGCGCACGCCGTTCCTCGTCGTCTTCCTCTTCGTCCCGTTCCGGCCTGTCGTCGACGTGCCGACCAGCGTCCTCCGGGCGTGCCGAGTTCCTCAGTGCAGACGCGATCACGCGGTCGGATGCACACGCGAGCCTCTTCCCTCTGGAGATGGTGCTCTGCGACGTCTGCGACAACAAAGGTGAGAGATCTGTTCTTGGATAAGCATGGTACAGCCGCGTCACTCGGTCCACCGCTTCGGTTCGGCCGACGGCGCTACACGCCGCGCGGACGCCCAACCTTTCGCTTCGTCGTCGCCTCCTTCGAATAATTTGACGAGCTTACGTAAGATATCGTGGCCTCGCGATCGATCCGATAAGCGTTTGCATCGGCCAACCACGCGAGTCTCTCTCGCTCGAGCTTCTTTTTTCCTTCCTTCCTTCCTTGCTTCCTTCCTTCCTCCACCGACCCATCGCTCGCGCAGCCTTCTCGTTCTTTCCGATTCCTGCCTCGATGACGTGCCGATATTCCTATCGATGATGTCGCAACGCTCGCCGGTCGTCCTCCAACGGGGACGAACGAGCATTATCGCCGGCATTCGGAACACCGTCGCGAATCCCCGCGAACCAACCTCGCTCGATAACCATCGCGGCAAGCTTTCCCGTGTTTTCGCCAATGCAACCGTGTCCTGTCGCGAATCGATATTTATTGCGCGATCGTTCCCCGCCGAGACGCGGGCATCCCATGCCGAAAGGTGAGAGAAATCCGCCTGACGACCTCTCCCCGTGGTAAATGCCTGACATTTTCACCCTGACAACTCCGACCGCGCTTACCCGCTCCTCCAGACGCGTAACGGCCCGCCGACACTTTTGTCTGCCAAATTTTTTTCCCCTCGGCCCGTTCCTACTGCTTAGAACGAACGCTAAAACGGTACGCCGATTGGAATAACCCAGGCTTAAAATGTCAAATCGCTCGCAAGGCGCGCCGCTCCTTCTAACCGCGTCTTATCTACCCGATTCCCCTTTTTCCGCTCCTTCACCGCCCTTTTCTCTCCGATCTCTTCGATTCTACTCCCTTTTCCTCCATTTTCCCCCGTTTCCGCTCCACTCGCGTTCGATTAACCGCAGCTACCTTCGGAGATTATAATAGACTTGGAAGATTCCAGCGAGACGTTCGCGCGAATGTGCATCGTCTCGCTATTGTACACCATTGGGCGTGCCATAAATTCCGTTCCGAGAAGAGTCCGATTAAAACGGCAGACTAAGCGGCTCTGGAGATTACGAGGACCCGACTCGGTGTAAACAAGCCTCGTTATGCACTTAATTACGAGCACTCAAACTGTACGAGGGCGAACGCGGTCGCGCTCGCGCGCGCCTTTACCAATACGCTCGCGCGTGTGCGAGCTTTCGCCGGACGAGCGCGCAGCATTATTCGGGGAAGTTTTCTCACGCTCAGCCTCCTGTGCCTGGCCATGACTTATTGCGGCTCTGGAAACACGGGATATTGCTGTTCGAACGCGTTCGAGGAACGTTCGCCCGACGTTTCTGGCTTCCCGTTCGGGCAATCTGCTTCGAATTTAGGCGCCCCGACTGACCCGGGATCGCCGCGATTTCCCTGAAATCGCTGACTTTTGTTCGCCCATTCGGGAGATAGTGGCCCCCCGTTCACCGCTATTTATACTAGCGTCCGATAATGCCGGGTTAATCGATCGAATGCTCGCTTTGTGCGAGCGCGTTCTGCTTTAACGAACCGGCGATCGGTAAAAAGTTCCCAATACCGAGAATCTTCCTCGTCGCTGCTGGATTCCGATTTCCGTCCAAAGAATACGAGGCATTCTCCACTGGAAGCGATCCGATCTAGGCGGATCGGCGCAAACGCGACGGTATTTCGCGTTCTCGAGAAAGATGGAAGAATTGTTCGCGAAGGAATTAAATATCGCGTTGCTCGTTGCGATGAAGACTGACATGAAATCGTAGAGAGAAAAGCGCGATGGAGTTAGAGCAACGGGCGCCTGCTTATCGGCCCTCGTCCCGTAGGAAAGAGACGTTATCGCGGAAAAATGTATCGGACGCGTTATCCCTGCGAGAGCGTCGAGGCGCATGTCCGACGCGGCAAAAATTGTCGCTGCGATTCCGTTTGAACCGCGCGCCTGGCACGCCTATGAATCGCGTCGATTTTTTCCGTTCTATTTAGAACGGGGCTGATACTCTTCGCTATGCAACGCGTACGCGAGATAACGGTCACGCCACGGTTGTTTTATCTATCGCGATTGGGCGAGATGTATGGCGACTGGCGGAAAGGGAGGAATTTCGGATCACGGGAAGGTCCACGCTGGAACGAGGAAGCGTCTATCGGAAATATCGTCGAAATCGTCCGGTAATTCGCTCGAGATCGGGATAAGCGTGGATTTTACGGTTTTATCGGCCGGATTAATTCCCGAGCGGGGCTTTTATCGTATTACGGAATCAGCCCGATCGGATCTCGCGACCCGCGGTATTCCGGCGTGGCTCTCATAAGGCTTGAAAAGTTGAAAAGATCGTATCGGCGAGATTTCCGAGTGGCCGATACAGGAAACGTTATTGTACGTGAGAATCTGCAGAGCTCGCGTTCGTTCCTTGATCTCGTCGGCCCGCCCCCTCCGGGCCCTCATTGTTATCGCGTACAAAGTTCCATCGATCGATTTCCGAGTTTTAAAGAAACATCAACGGGTTCTTTGTTCGAGCGTACGCGCGGTTCACGTCCCGCATGACACGTTGCCCGCGACTGACGTCACAAGCCGAATTACACCATAGGCTAACAAATTGACATGGTAATGGAGTAATTTAATTCCCGGCGACCGTCAGCCCCGAAATTATTACTTATAGCGTATTCCCGCGGCGACGTAATCGTCGAAATTCCGAGAAGCCGGCCGATAAAATCCCCATAGGGAAGAAGCCGGCGACTGCGTCTCGCGTGACAGCTCTCCTGTCGCAATTGACAACAGGCAGAAGGACGATTTCGCTAAAAAATGTCGAATCTTCCCGAGTCACGCGACCCGTAATAACGCTCCTCCCGGTGTGCCAAAAGGGAAGCGTATAATTGCTTAATCGCGTGCTCCGTTTGCGGGAATATCCGCGCAAACGTGGAATCGGGGACCTTTTGTTCGTTAGGAACAAAAGGGCGAATTTGCCATCGTCGACCGGTCCGAAGGGAGCACTTTCGAGCGTCGTGCCCGGTGGTGGACCCCGAATCACGATGATCGCTTTCTTTCTTCTTCAAAAAAAAATGAAAGGGAACCCGCTCGAGAAATTCGCTCGTACGAATTTCTACCCGCGTCCCTCGGAGAGTTCGCGCGACTTTGTTCAACGACGCTTCGTGCGGTTAATCGAGTTTACTCCGCGTTGACTCCGATTCGAAATTCCCACGAAAGGTCCCAACCTTTTACGCGGTAATAATAGAAATCCACGACGAGATCTCTCGTCCTGCCGCCTCCTCCGAGGAACAGATCTCGCGATCGATCGTCGTTTAAATCCCGTGTAAATTTCGCAGGTTCACCGTTATCAGTTTGCCAAGTGGAACGTAATCGCTTAGTAAGCAGCGACGCGTTTCCATCGAAAAGCCGTCGGGCCGATCGGTCGTTCGTTGACCGGATGCGAGGCTCGAACGGTCGGGTTCCGACTGATTGAAATTCGGTGTATAAAGATAGTACTTCCTGTCGAATGATCCTGTTCTTTAGTTAGCGAACGTTGACACCAGGCGCTTTACAGGCTTGCTCGTGATCGCAGCGGCCACTTAAAAAGCATTGTGCTCACGCACAACGCGCGCCACACTTCTTGAGCCTCGTACATACATCGTTCCGTTCCGTTCCGTTCCGTTCCATCCCGTTCCGTTCCGTTCCCTCTGCTCCCCTTCCTTTCCCCGTCCCCTGACCATCGCTCTTTCGCCTTTTTCTCTCCTCCGTTTAGTTCATTTCGCGCGACATTCTCGATACGAGAGCGGTTCATAAATATTTAAGCGATATTTTACTGCGCGGATCGTAACGGTGCCGCGTGAAAGCACGCGGCTGCAAAGGCCACGATAATTCGTCCGGAAACAGGGAACAAGGTATTCGCAGACATTTGCGTCACGCATCGTGCACCCGCGCATGATTTGTGCATTCTTCGAGAGAGTCGCGGTCTAGCCGCACAAGCCGGGATACCGGAGGTTAATTTCGCATGGAAAACAATTCGCGAGCTGGTCGATTCTCGCGGCGGGATCGGAAAATGGCCACTTTCGATTTTTCTCGGTCACCGTGTTCCCGACGCGGATTGGCGTCGATTCGTACGGCGCGTCGAGCCGCTTCGCGTGACGTTAACTCTTACGTTGCCTTCTCCTCGGACCCCGATTAATATTTCGTCACACGATGACCCAGCGACCGGGTCGCGAAGGACGTAAAACGTGAAACGTTACGCGACGGTTTTAGAACGCGTCGTTCGGCGCGTGACGTTTCGTGGAAACATCGGGAACGACGCGAGACTTTCGACGCCGATCGCGGACGTGGAAACGATCGGAGGTCCGCGTACAATCGGTCTCTCGCGAGTAGAAGGTATTTTTGTCGCGGCCGCGACCGTATCGCGCAGAGGATGTAGCGGCAAATGGCGATTTCCCATAAAAGTCCACCTTCCGCGGCGGCTGTTCCGATGCGTTGCGACACGCACACGCGAGCCTCGAATAATGGATATTTTATTACCCTGCTTTTAAGGTTCGCGATCGTCGTTACTTTCTCATTAGCGTCCGCCGCGATCGCCCGTTGCAAACGATACCTCTTTCCACCGATGCTGATACCGCGAATGAACCCCGCGTAGCGTCGCGTCACCTCGTCACGACGTCAGGGTGTACCCCGACGATGATCGAACTGCGTCGTGTTCTTTTCGAACTACGCAACGACTTAACCTCGCGTTTCGCCGAATTCTTCTTCGTCTCGAGTCGAAGATCACGGAGAAAGGCTGGCACGAACGGCGGAAGAACGTATTCTCGCGATACGCTTTTTCCCCGCCTATCCTCGCCGATCCCGATCTATCGTCGCTGAATGAAAGAACCTCGAGGAGAATTACGTATCGATTTAAACGATAAAACGTTCGAGCAAGGCTTTGATAATGCACAAACAAGACCGTGCAGTAATCGCGGTAACGGCGCCAAGTTGAGAACTCCTTGCATAATTGGAGTCAACGATGCGTGCCGAGTGGCCTCAGCCATTGTCTGCATACAGTTAGCCGATTATTCCGCGGACACGTTCCGAACTATTCACGCCGTCGACAAAACTGGTTGCACGAGTGACATGGAAGCGGAGACAGTACGTCGCTCGTACGATATCCGCGTAAATCGACTTTTATTCCGGCCGACATTGTCTCCGCGTTCACGTGCGACATTTTCTCCGAATGTTCGTACATAGACGAAGAAGAGCAACGGCGAGATCGGTGTTCTACCGATCGTTCGATATTTCGGAGCAGCTTTTGTCTTAGAAATTAAGCCGTTCACTTGCCTAACAGCGTAATTAGTTTCCACGGGTTACATAGCGTTCTATTTCTAACGATGATCGGTCTTACTGTTAAGGTCTTAGGAACTTTCTAGCCAAGTTATTTCCTACCGTGTTCGATCGATCTTCTTCGCGGGACGATCGACGAGCAGAAATTACGCGGCGGCCGGGCACTATCGGGGTCGTGTAATCGGAATTAATATAGATAACGTGCATTGGAAAACACGGCTAGATTAGGAGCGCGAAATAATCGGGTTGCAGAAACGTTCTCGAGTATCGCTATGCAATGGCGTGCATCAAACCGTCGACGCGTTTCATACGTTACAAGAACGGCGAACGTGCGACACGCGATATCTATTATCAGTGACGGGCGTCGAGCAACGCTCCTACGACGCGTCATTGGCCTTGCGCGATGCAAAAATACGCGAGAATACGCGGGAATAGGCGAACTGTCGCGGCCTGGCGAGACCCGTGGCCCGTACCATGACCGGAAGCCGCCGAAACGCCCCTCGCGCCCGTCGTTCCAACGCCCGGCGTCGCGTCGCGCTTGGCAAGCCAAGAATCGCGGAAAAGTTACGAAACCGTCGCTCCGCGATTCCACAGAGAAATTTCCACCGGCGAATAATTAACAACGAATCGAGCGAAAGGTCGAGCCGGAGGAAGCGGCGACCAAGCATTATCGAAGCATTATCGAAGCATTATCGAAAACCGTTTAACCGGTAGCGGAACGCATGATATTTTTTATCAGCCTCTCTCGAGCGCAGCTCGACTCCGAGTGCATTCTCCTTCTCTGTTCGTTCACAAAACGGTTCTACCGTTTACGCATTCCTCGCCAGGCACTAGGCTACGCGTTCCCAACTGCCACTGTGTACCTATCAGCCCCTTTTCTCTCTTTCCTGCCGCCTCGCTCCGTCTTCTCTCCTTCTCTCTCTCTTCCCCTGTTCCTCTCCTCTGTCCTTCCCTCTTTCCCCTTTCATCGCGCGTCCATTTCTTTGAATAAACTTCTTCGAGCTACTCCGCACCGCGTTGGCGCGCGTCGCAAGAATGTTTGCGCTCTCGCCGGTCATTCCGCCGGCTGTTTTGCGGAATCTAATCCCCGTCGCGCGATACCAAGCGAGAAAATCTCGCCACAGAGGTTATGAACCCGCTTGATTCGTATCGGCCACGAGATCGGTCCCGATCGATGCTTATAGATCGCGTCAGCTTCGATCGAGACAGATCCAAGGTGCGTAGCCACGACGGAATTCGTGATTGCAACCATGGTGGTCTAATCGCCGGGTAAATGCAGCGAATGGAAATATGGAACGTCGAATACGGGGAAATTCGCGACAAGCGGGCTTACGTACGCGAAAGTTCAATGCAACGGTGCAAAATGCTAATGGCATTTACATTTTGCCGATTCACTTCGGAACACTGAGAACGCATAATCTCTCGAGGCTGCATCGCGCCTTTTATGTAAATACGCGGACGCGTCGGACTAAACAGTCGGAACGAAAAACCACTGCATGCGCCTATTGAAAAGTAACGACAGCGAGAGTCGTGCGAGGCATCGAAACGCTGTGAGCAACGGAAGAAATATTCACTCAACTTCACCTCACGCGCAACATATCGATCCCTCTACGTGCGACTTGGAACAAGTAGCGACGTGCATTCGAGTTACACCGCTATAAAATAATAATTATCGCCCACGTTCGAGGGGATCGCTCGAGTAGACACGATTGCTGCCAAGAGTGATCGAAATAAAGTACGAATATCTGGAATTTATCCCGGAAGATTTTCCAATTTCGAGTAAATGCGCGATTCAAAGACACATGCGTTCATAGAATCATGGATCAAAATTGAAACCAAATCGAAAACATTCGAGTTACACCGCTATAAAATAATAATTATCGTCCATGTTCGAGAGGATCGCTCGAGCAGACACGATTGCTGCCGAGAGCGATCGAAATAAAGTACGAATATCTGGAATTTATCCCGGAAGATTCTCCAATTTCGAGTAAATACGCGATTCAAAGACACATGCGTTTATAAAATCATGAATCAAAATTGAAATGAAATCGAAATAAATCGAGAACGAACCCCGTCGAAGCGATTATGTTTCCGGAAACGAGTGATGGTACAGCGAGTCTCGTCGCACCCCTATTTCGAGGGATAGAAACCGATAATGGGCCATCCCTTGAAGGCTAACCGCAGGTAAGTTTCCGCGCCTCGACTACAACTGAACTACAACTAAACTATAACCGAACTACAGGACCATTATCCTGGTCACCCAGGACCGTACACCCCTCGTACACCCCACCTGGCATGGAGAGCAAACTCGGCCGGATTGCGTTTCAAGGAACTCCTCGTGTGTCTCAGGTAGACGGTAATTCGACGAGGTTTGAAGTCGAACGGAGAGAGTGACTTACGAAAATGCGATTCGATAGCCAGTTAGATAAACGAAACTCAGAAGCAACGGAAAAGAAAAGAAAGTATTTTAGTACAATCTTTGTAAACGATTCGATCCCACCATCCCGAAGTGTAATTGGCAAATGATCTCTAGTAACGATGTCACGGCCTTTATATAGCCAGCTGACTGGCGAAGGTCGAGCGAAGAGGCGAGATCATTATCTTTCCTTCATGATCTCCGATCGTTTATTCTTTCCACTACGATGCTCGATTTATTCGTTCCTTTACTTTCATTACAAATTCGCGAGCTCGACTATTTATTTTCGACATACGAATTTATTCATTCGAAATGGAGTATTGCGATTCCGTATCGAGTAATGATTCGACGAATTTTTTAGTCGTATTTTAAGCGCATATCTCCTTCGAATAGTTACCGTGTTATAACACGCGAAGAAAATAATTTCGATTACTATTTATTACCACGATATCGAGGGTTCCCCTTTAAAGCGCATATTTTCTCTATCGAATGCCGCATTCTGTGCACCGCGCGACACATATTTTTACGCTTTTATCGCATTTTACCTACGTATTTTACCCTCTTCATGGGTCGAAAGGTCTGAATGGAATGTAGGTCGATACGAAGCGACGAATGCTATACCGTTCATCGTCGTTTTAACGTAGTTTCTTTCCCATGCTTGCGAACCCGCGAGCACTGGAAGCCTTGAGACCGGCACGTTCACCGATTCGCCGTCTCGCGCGATATTTTTCCATCTCTCGAAGACGAGCAGCGAGCGTGGTGATCGGTAGCTGTTTCTGGCCAGGGAAAATTCAATTGTACGGGCGTACCGTTACGAAAACAATTTGCGAGGCTCGGGAAGGATCGGTCTGTAGGCGGATTATCGAGCTCGGTACTCGCTTGGAGCCGCTGCGAGCCGCTCCGGCCACGCGCGTGTCCACCTTTCTGCGGACCCTCGCAAAGAACGCACATTCGCATTATCGTAGAAAATAATGCAACCCGCCCTGACCATGAGGCGCACGAGTAGAATTGTATGTAGGGTGTGCACGCAGCCGTGATGCACATTAATAGGTACACACACGCTCTACCCTGGCGCTGTCGTGTGTGCGCGTGCAACGGAGAGACCGTTCGCTAACACTCGGCGAAGGGTTCCCACAATCGGTACACAATTGGACTACGAACCAGTGGCATACACGGTGAACGGAAAAGTCCACGGAACGTTCGTTATCCTGCGGACGCTTAATTAAATGGCGCGTGGTTCTCGGAGGAAACGAGCGGGATACGCGTTTAAAGTGGAACGAGAATGCGTGAAATATGAAATAAGATGAAACGGTTGCCGGAGTTTCGGTCGTTGCGCGTTAACGTTGCAACATTCCGGTTATCGTATACACCGCGTGCTCTCCTCGAAAAATACGCGCCGGATTTTTCTCGTGTCCCCGAGTTCAAACGAAGCTGCAAATACTCCTGCGAAATTTCCCCCGTTTCGGGGGTGACACTCGTAATTCTTCCGTCTCGACGAACAGCGAACGTTTTCACGAGAAGAAGTATACGCGATCGCGGCGGTGGTTGGTCGTAAAATGGTATCCAGGGATGAAGGAATTTCTCGCGGGTCATCGCGAAGCTATGCCGAGAATTCGTAACACGAAAAGCCGAAGGGATGGGGAAGCGCGTTCGATACTTTCTTCCGCGTCACCCTGTATGCACAGGTACCAAGCTGCACACGTGTATACAGTCTGTTACGCACACGCACGTAATGCCTTACGCACACGGCTAACCGTAAACCTCCAGTCTTTCAGTTCATGTCGAGACCGCGTACAGTGTGGACTCCTGTGGTTTCCGAAATCCTGGTTCAAGCGTCGCTGGAACCTCGGTCGCGCTCGAGTTTTCCCAGTTCCTGCTCGTTCCTCGCCGACTTCCTATCTCCACGCCTGATCTTCCGCGCCGACATCTTGATAGCATGTTGGCGTACATCCTTGGGTTCTTTTATTTCCACGCCGAGCTGCTTCGATTAGAGTTGCAAATGCTCGTACATCCGGAGGACTTTAAGCTGTCGAAGTTCGTGCTGTTGTGAAGGTGAAAACGGGGAAGGAAAAACGCGACGAGGTGTGCATGCTGAAAAGCAGGATGGATTTATCATCGGCGATGGATCGGACGAGATCATCGGACGAATGATCGCGCAGCGGCCACTGCCGCGTGTCCTTCGTGCCTTTTCGCTCGACCTGCTCAAGGTGGAATCCCGGTTTTCAGTGCAATCGATACTAATTTGCATGAAGCTCGCCAATGCTGGCAAATTTTAATTAACGTCGCACGCGGACCGAAGCGTTTCCGCGTGAAAATATCGATCTACCTCTCGCGGATGGCGGGTGTCATTCCGCAACGTGGAAACCGATAACCGATACCGATTTCCGTTCACTCCGTCGGCGGAAGCCTGAAAATGAACGAGAAACTCGGATCCCGATAACGCGCGTCGTTCACGCGCGTTTCACCGCGGCGAATCGAGCGATGCGAATTAGCCGGAGACGAAACAACGAGGGAAACTTGATCGATTCGCGCGTTCGATCTCGTCTAGCGCTGTCCTCGCGTTTCGCGCGCGTGTCGCGGAAAAGCGAGACGCGGAAGAGGAGAAGGAAAGCGTGGAGCAACGATTTCGCTGGCCGATTGTTTCGTTTGCCACGCGGACGGAAGGTTCGGCGATACTTCGTAATCTATGGAAAAGACAGCGACGCAGAGCGCAACGTCCGGCGTTAGCTGCGGAACGAAAAAGGCCTCGCGAAACCGGGCGCATCCGCAGATACGTCGACAAGTGAAAGTGCATTTTGTAAGATGACTGTAACTCCGGATAATGGCGAGTGCAGCCGCCACCGACGCCCCAGTGTGTCAGCAACGATCGTCGAGGGCAACGGCGCGCTCGTCTCTCCTTTCCTCTCGTCCTTCTCCCCGTTGTCATCCTCAGCATCGGCGTTGCCGGCGTTGTCCTCGTGACACGTCGCGGCTCGACATGGCTCCTCTCGAAGCGAAAAAACGACGCGCAGTTGCAAACGTAATTAGACGGATCAGTGTAACGCGTAAGCACAGTGACCTCGCGACCATGCTCCTCATCGATCTCCATTAATTATTCATGACGCTGACTTTCTTCCGCCGCTGAAGAAAACGACGAGCTTGTTATGCGCCTGCCTTGCCCAAGGTCATCCAAGTTGCCGCCCTACGAGGAGGAAGAGGAAGTCGAAGGGGCACGACCCTTGGGGAGGATCGGTGAAAGGAACAGGACTCGAGCGTCGATCTTTTACACTCGCACCGATCAATCAGCATCGATATGGAAACTATATTGAATTGTAATTGAAGACGCCGCTAGTTTTCTACGCGCGCGTGTACGCTCGTCGAAGGTCGTGTCGATCTCTTATACCTCGGGATCGTATCTGATCATTTTTTCACGCCGATAACATTATCGACGCGGACGCTATTTTTTCCCCGGTCGCCGCTTTTTTTAATAGCCTTTCGATCGAGATCTAATTTTATCTTTGGTAAATAACAACACGTTGTTACACCTCGCGAGGGCACAGCAGATAAGCGTTTCCCGTCGTCAACTCGGACGATTAAGAAGCAGCCACTTCTGTCTTTTCCACGGCCAACACTTGGTCATCCGGTTCCTTTAACGACGTGGCTGCTCGTCGCGAGATAACGCGGTCTGCGACCGGTAGTCATACGCAACTTTTCCCCTCGTCTATTCCAGACTTGAATTTATGGAACAAGAGCATCAGTCAACGATGGAGGAAGCTGAGGCGGAGATGCTCCGTGCAGGAGACCTCGGAACCTCAGGAGGCTCTGATTCAAGGTGGAACGACCCAGGGGGTTATTCAACCCGTAAGGTCCAGCCCGGCTAGCAGGGAGTCCTCGCCTGCAGCCAAAAGCCTCCAGGACGGCAGTTCGCCGAAGAAGCTGTTGCAGACCAGCTCCCTCAGATTGCCAGGTAATTAATTTTTATCCACCATTACCAGACACGTTCGGGACACGATCAAAAGGCTAACAATCGGCCGTTGTTTAGGCACCACCAAGGGTATCGCAGACATCCAGCACGTGCTACGAAGCAAATTCAGCAAGATAAACGCTGGCATCCGAAAACGAAAGGCCCTGAGCGTGACGGAGGTGTTCTCGCAAAAGGATAACGCGTCGAACTTCTACGTGCCCAGCCCCCTATCCTCCTCGAGCAGCCAGAATTTCGACGGCGAGTGCTACGATTCCAGCGAACCGACTTCCCTTCCGCCCTATCCTTTCCACGACAACCTCGAGACTCTCGCTGAGGGCAGCGTACCGAACTCTCCGAACTGCAGCAGCCCGTTGACCAACAGCAACAAGACGTTCACGTACTCTCAGACCAGCAGCGCGTACGATTCTCCGGTGCTGAGTCACGAGCAAAGCCAGAAGGACGTGTACGAGAACGTATTGTACAACAATTCCCCTCCCGGATGTTGCCCGAGGTCCAGGGGCATGCTGCAACGCAGCAACTCCGAGAATCGTGACGCCGGCAGACACCAGGATCATTCGTACGAGAACGTACGCTTCCAGCGGGGTCACAGGTCGGATCTAACATCCTCCGTCACGCCACATTCCGACAGGCATCTCGCGAGGAGCAACTCCGAGACGAGAGACCACCATTCCTACGAGAACGTGCATTTCCAGAAGAACGCTAAATCCAGGAATCAGTCGGACTCGTCGTTCGAGGAGATCCACATACCGAGGGTGACGCCCAGGAAGAGGGTGACCGACTTCAAAGTCGGTGGCCAGGTGAACAATTACTCGAACGGGCCTGGGTCGCCGTGCGTGAACAAAGAGGATGGACCGTCTAGTCTGGGTGCTGAAAGGAGTCCTGGCAAGAAGACCACCAGACGGATGAACAGCAGAAGCGTGGCGAATATTCCCAGTTCCTCCGGGCCCGGCTTGAAGACTTGGCAAGTGAGTGAAGAAGAACAAGTCGCTTGTTTTCCACCTTTTCTTTATATTTATTCCATTATTTACTGGTTAATTTTATTTTATTCAGGGCACACAAGACACAGACGAAGGCCTGAATACCGACTCGGAACTCGAAGACATCGACGAAGCCGGCGAGGGTGAAGAGTCGAGATTCTGCACCCTACCGAGGCCAGGCAAGGGTGGCGCGTCATTCACGATACTGACGGCCAGATTTCTAAAGGGTCCTGGACACAAAGGACTCGGTTTCAGTATCGTCGGTGGTACGGACAGTCCTCGTGGTAACATGGGAATTTACGTGAAGACGGTCTTCCCTAATGGCCAGGCTGCCGATCTTGGAACTGTCAAAGAAGGTGCGATCGTGGTCGGCTATTCAAGTAGCTCGGAACGATCACGATTAATCGTAGACTGACGTTCAATGTCGTTTTTCAGGGGACGAAATTTTGTCGATAAATTCGAAACCTCTTCACGGTATGACGCACGCCGAGGCGATTGCCGAGTTCAAGTCCGTGAAAGCTGGAGACGTGGTGCTGCACGTTGGACGTCGCGTGAATAGGAAGAAAAGGGACTCCCTGACGTTACCGCCCGCTGCTCCGACGCCACGCCAGCAAGTCAAGTGAACCGTTGATCTCCTCCTATCGCATTCCGCGTGAGAACGTTGCGTTTCCGCTTTGTATCCAAGCGCCCCGGATGCGCGCGAAAATCGAAACTCAGAAGGACCATAGCCTATATCCGCGCAGATGCTCCATTCCCGTAAGCAATACCGTTCGTTATTGCTGGCAAGAAGGCAAGCGGAACTGCGTCGATCCCGCGCGACAACGAACCAACTTCGTTTCTACCGTTTCCGGTAAAATATTCTCGGTTGTGCACGTGCGTTTCGAAATACGTTCGGTATATTATCGCTTCCTAAGAAGATGCCGCGACGAAGGTTACGTTTTGCGTCGTAAGGATTTTTCCGCTCGTCGTTCGAGCTCCTCGTTTCGACAGCTTTACGCCGAAAAAACTCGCGAACGGCAAACAAACTTCGCTGCCAATACCGCGGCGAGTTCGAATTTATTCGAGGCGAATCGAGAAAGCGAAGGACGCATCGATGCTGTCGAAACGAGGAACTCGAACGCGCGTTTTTATTTCCGCGAAAGCGTTTGCGAAATTCTCGCGGTTACATTGCCGAGAGAAATTTGTAGAGGTTCCGCGGGAACGGGGAACGTAAACGTGGCTCGAATTCGTAGGGGTGGATCAAAGATGTCTCGAAGCAGCATAGCCAAAGAGCTATGGGACAAATCAAAACGGTGTAATCCTATGGTATCGTACTATCTACTCGTATTCGATGTACCAATGTATCTGTCGGTAACCTTTAATCGTTCTCTCAGTAATCACCGAAGTCACTATTAGCGTTAGTAGCTGTTTAAGGCTCTAGCTTTCATACTCTTTTCTCGTATCGAACTTTTTACAAACAGAGAGTGTATTTTTGTCGAAATTTACTCGCGTTTTACCCACGGACGAAGTCTATTTTTTAAAATGATCTCGACGTTGAATCGAACCTGCGCGAACGTAAGGAAGGATCCGAGTCCTCCGGTTCGCTGGCTGGCAGACTGCGAATTATTTTTCTAATAACGCTAGAGTCCTCGCGCGAGAAAAGGAACGCGTCGCGAAACACGGAGGGTAACGTTTGACTCGGTCGACGAATCGGGGAATCAACGACGCTTTCGGGTCGTCGGGACGCCGCGATCTCGGATCGATGGAACGCGCGTAACAGGACGGCCAGGTTTCCGCGTTGTCGCGAGCAAGGATCGAATTATTTTTTAACTACCTTTGCATAGAGTAACGATGATCGCCCAAAGATGAAGCCCAAAAAATATTTTTACTACGAGGAGAAGGAGACGTATAAAACGGAGAAACGCATATCTATAGAATTATATATATATATACATATATAGAAATATATATTTTGACGGATCGAACGAGACGCGTTATTATTTTAAGGCGAAGAAATTGTTATTAGTATCTAGTCCATCTGTAATATTTCGTTTCAGCAACTCTTCGATTCTTTTCTCTTCTCTCTTTCTTCTTTTTATTTCCTTTCTTTTTTTTATTCTCGCCTCTCTTCTTTTACCTTATATAGTTATCGATATCGGGAAGATAAACGAGAAAAAATATATATACGCATACATATATATCTATACGGTGATATACGCTATATTTCTTATATCGATTTTTCGAGGTGTAACGAAGGAAACGCGAGCGATCGGTAAATCGGGCTTGAAAGTATCGCCTCTCGACGACGGGCATGTACTCCATGATCGACCGACCGAGGAAGCTTCATTTTCAACACCCGCGACTCTCTTTCCGAATTTCTCGGACCGTCAGAGAATTCTGAACAGCGCGAGACATTACGAACGAATAATATTCGGCGTTGGCCGCAAATTTTCTTCCTCGTCTTCCTAAACGAAACCACGCGTGTGTCCGCGCCTCGCGAATCTCGCGGGTTCCTCATCATCAGGGGGAACGTGGACAGGATGAACGAGAATGCATTGGACCGTTTCTTTTTGGCTTTATTAACCATATCCGTGTCAACGATGTTACAAAGTACGATTATAAAAATTTCTCTGTTCGTAGTTTCTACCCTGTTACGTGTCAACGATTGGATTCGCTGAATTCATGCGTGTGAGCTACTAGCCTTCCGGTGTATCCGATCGGAGAACGGTGGTGTGTATCGATCGTTCCGATTCATTCTGTTCGATGCTCCGCGAACGACTTTCCGCGATCGATCAATGATCCATAGACCCGCGCGTGCAACGTGCCCGCGTAATCTGTACACGCGTGCCACGCGGCACGGTTATTTTTTTATTAAACGCAAAAGGAAATGAAAAAGAAACTCTATCGCTCGACGTGTATACGTGTTTTACCATAAGTGTGTAAGTACAACTCGATGTTGTCGCATGGATACGAACTACTCGAAGAATGTTACTGTATTTTCTACTTGCTATGCGGGGTCGAAAAGAAATAAATAGTTCGCATAATGGAAACGGTGTGTGTTGCCACGATCATTAATCCGCGTTCTCTCAACTCCGCCTCCTCCCGTTAATCGTCGGGATAAGATAGAGGTTGTCTTCTTAAAGAACCTTAAAGTGCGACGGGTGGAGTCATGGATCGCGCGACGATTGCTAAATGCCTCGCGAGCGAGAAGGAGTTTGGCGAAAGGGGTAAAAGGCGATCACAATTGCGAGAGATCATTCCGGCGTACATGGCTGATCAGCGTGCTCGGCCTCCTCGAAACGAACGAACGACGCCCGACACCGATTGATACGGCAGAGTGTGGTCGTTCGTCGGTGTCCCTTGGTTAGTTCGAATTCCGTCGTGAATTAATAACAAAAGCGAGAGGAGTAAAAGAAATACGAGAGGAGAGGACAACGATAATAACTCTGCCCTAACTCGTCATGAGAATACGTGTCTACGTGTGAGATACCCTAAACTCTACATTTTTAATTATCATCCTCAGTCGATCGAGTCGAACGGAAGCGACTTCAGATCTCGTTCACGTGCTGATGAATGTTGTACGCCCTGCCGCCCCTCCTGGACTCTTTCGGCACCACGGCCAGGTGTTGCGGCTGGATTTTCATCTCGCCGATCCTTCTCTCCTCCATACTCTTCTCCGACGAGAACAGCTCGGAGGGTTTCGAATAAACGAACGTGGTCTCGGCCCCGTTCGATTGGCCGATCGTCGCGGAGCCCTTCAGCACGTTGTCCTGAGCGCTGAGCAGCTGCTTGAACCGCTCGTCGTTCTTCTCCTCCTGCTCCCAGTGAGCTCGAGCGGATCTAGAGGTCGTAGATGGGACCGCTCGTTGACCGCTGGTCTCGTGGTTGGTCAGGTTCAATTTCGGGTTCAAATTCAGGCCGAGCCATTGCGAGAACAGGGCTATTCCTTGCTCCGCGCTAGCCGACACCGCGGCTATAAACTCCTCCGTGTTCAAAGGATCGTCCTCGTCCTCGGAGTTGTCCGTGGCCTCGGTCGTCTCGGTGACGCTGCGAGGAAATTCGAGTAACGGGGAATTAACGGTGAAAACGTTGGTAATCGAGGTGCGATGGAAATCGAAGAGGAATTTCAGGATGCCGAGGCGTCGGTGCGTGTAACAGGACGCGCGTCGCGTGTACCGATCTTGGAACGGTTTTTTTTTTTTTAGGGTCGTACTCACGCAATGGCTTCGATCTGCCGCACCACCTGATTGAAATTGAAGCATCCCATGTGGTAAGTGGCTTGCGGTGTGCCCAGCAACGCGGGTTCGATCACCAGGCAGCCGTCGTACCCGGCCTCCGCCTGCCTGATCGACGTGAATTTCGCGCATATCTGCGCCAGGTCCGACAGAAGGTTCATGCAGGTCGGTTTGTTGGCCGCGTCCACTGTGAGAAAGTCGACAGCGTGAAAAATTCGAGTCGCCAGTTGCTAAAGTCACGAGAATAACTTTGTTATTCCTCACCGATCTTGATGGTGGCATTGTGCACGGGATTGTCACCGTAGCTAAGGTTCAACGAGATGTTCTGCTCCTTCTGCTTGACGTTGATGCACGCGGGCCCACCCAGGTCGATGGTCGCCGTCAGGTTCAGATCGATGCAACACAAGCAGTTGGAGGTCTGACAGAGACATTGCGACTGTGGCGCAGTTGATCTGCCCATGGCATCCGGTAGATCCCAGGAGAGCAGCGTCTCTGTCGCGGGAAACAAAAAAGAGAGAAAAAAATACAAAGGGGCGGACCGGAGAAATTGGAGAAGAGAAATTGGAGCGAAACGAAAGTCGTGGATCGAGAGAAATATGCGATTTCCATCCCTTCGACCTGGCCGTTGTTCCAGGCTTTTCTCTCGACCGGCTGACTGACACCGTTTCGACATTGCTCGCTTCCGCCACCGAAAAGCTCGTCCGTTCTTCTCTCGAAACGGTAAACAAAGTGCGTGCACGGCTAAGTGTGCCGCGTCGATGAGTCAGAAAGACGTCTATCCGCGAACTTTCTCGCGTTACTGGGACAAGCTACTGACCGATGTCTCGCGATGCGCGGTTTCTTCGTTGGACGAGAAAAGAAAGAAAGAAAAAGAAAGAAGAGAAAGAAACGAACGTATAGAAATGGAGGATTAGGAGCAGTCACCGTGGAAAACGACGCAAAGGAAACCCGGAGGAAGAGAAATCGCGAAGGAAGCACGTACGCGTGGTCGCGTGGAAAATCGACGCGATCGTTACCCCCGTGGAAGAGGGTAGCGATCTACGGACGTCGAACCTTTTGTTTATTCGCGCGTTACGAATGAAACGCGGAACGGCGAACGGATCGTCGGTCTCGAGAACGTGGAACTTGCGGCGTTCGTTGGCTAGCATGTCCGAGGGATGCTGCAAAAACCGCGAGAAACGTTTGCACGAGAGCGTAACTGATCCGTTGCTCACCGAGCAATCCAGCGGCAGACACGACGACGACGGTGGTGGTCAGCAGCACCAGGATCGTGAACCTGACGGCCATCACGGTGCTCCGAAGATTCTCGTGCAGGGACGAAAGGATCCACGCGATGAACGGTTGCCGGGAACTCGCGGATGAAACCACCAAGTAGAAACTGTCAAAAGGATTCACACGTCGAAGAGGCTTGGAGATCCTGCCCAGCAAGGAAGAAGCTTAAATCTGGGCACAAAGCCGGGCGCGGGTCTCGGATCGGTGATCGGCTGGCGGTCGGCACGAAAACTGGCGACAGGATTGGCCACGGCGACGATGAGGTGCCACGCCATTGGCCGAGGTGCGGAGGTAACAACGGGCAAAGAACCTCATCTGGGTGACCGGGTGACCTCCTTCGGCAACCTGGTACCAGGAGAACTTATGCGACTGTCCTATCTACCGATGCTCAGTCTGGCCATTCGGGGCCCCGACAAAAAGCCGGTGCTCTTCTTTTCGAATGGCCACGATACCGTTTACAGCCAGCCAGTAAAAGCAATCTCTTTTTTCCGTCGTTTCTTTCTTTCGCCATTTTCCTTCGCCCCAGAGACCCGCGGCCGTTTCGTTCCCTCGTCGCGACGCCTCGTCGCGGGATCCTTCTTCGCGGATAAAAGTGAAAATCCACGGTTATCGCCGTCGGCCAGTCCGATTTTTGGAAGCTCTCGGACTCTCCGCGTCGGACTTTTCAAACTAGGAGTCCGATAAACTCTGTTTCCATCTCCCCGTGCTCCTGTAACCTGGATCGGTACGAGCGTAACGACAGCGATACGAGATTAACGAGAGCTCCTTTTTCCCCGATTTTTCCTTTTTCCCCTGGCAATTATATTTTCATCGGTCATGCCTGCTGGTATCGCCGGCTTTCTCCGATCGGTCGTCGCACGCGTTTATCAAGGAATAAAAAGACGTTAAACGAAAGGGGAAGGAAAAGAGTGCGGTCGGTTAGGCACGAGCAAACAGGAACATCGCCGTTCCGCTTGGACACCCGTCCAGCGTGCCACTTTGCTGCCGTTCCTATCATCGTCCTTAATATTACCTCCGGACGTTATATAATTTATTTCCATCTCGCGGTTTTCCTTCGATTTCGGTCAGCAACACGCGGAATGCCTGATTTATTCGATCGCAGATCGATTTCTTTTCCTGTTTACAAACTCCGCCGGGCTACTCCCGATTGTATTACGGTTTCGAAACGGGGCCCCGGCATCCGAGCAGATTATCCCGTGACGTTACGTAAAAACTCGTTTCCCTTGATGACCCACATATCCCCGCGTCGTTCACCTCGCCATACCGTTTAGAAGCCCGGAAGAGCAGGCGTTATCTTAAAATACACCGGGCCGAGAGTCGGTCGTGTGCATCCTCGACAATAATTATCCAGCCTTCGGCAACCCCCGGTCGCCTGGATTCCATTGTCGAGCCTTCGCTCCGTCGGGCAAGTATTAACCAAGGTAAACCACTCCTGACCACTACTTTCTTCGACCTACTAACCGGAGAAAGGACCCACCTCGACCACCGAAACACGCTTCTCCCTGGTTGCTGCTGCTCGAAACATCTTATCCGACGTTCGTCATCCTCGTGCTCCTGTTAATATATCACCGGAGAACATGGAACGGGGTTCAAGGTTCGCGAGGCTAGCCCCGGTTCCTCGTGGGACCAACGACCAGTTTGAAGGTCGACGAAAAGGCTTCGGGCCGATCGCGAAAGGCCAGCTGCACGCCGGGCAGAATAAAGAATGCCCGGCATGCTCATTGTCGATGCACCGCGATCGCCTGGCGACCATGTAACTTTATGGCGATAGAAATTGCCACGAAGTGGCACTGGCTATTAGATCCTCGTGATCGAGGTTTGTATTATACGCACCAAACGCGCGGAAGCCTACATAAACGTCTGCAGCGTGGCTCGAGCGGTGTGCCGCTGAAAAAGGAGACGGGGAAATAATCGGGCCGGTCTAAATCGTTCGATTAACACTTTCTAGGTGTAACCCATAAGCGTGATCGTTACGTGGATGCAAATTGGGAACCAGTTACGAACGGAGGCTTCCCGATTTCGATCGTCCGCGATCCCCCTTCAGGATGAATCATCTCGATACCGTTTCGAGAGTAAATCTTCCGATCGGGCACGCGAGGTCGACACCGGTTGGTCACGACGTACTTGACCCCAGCGTCGGTTCAAGGTGAGTCGAGAAGCCGACTTCCGTTTCGATTGTCAACGTCGAAACGACGAAGACCCTGCCGGGGAGCTCGGACGAGCGACGCACTATCCCCCAGTTGGTGGGGAATCGTCTTATTTACCTAGAGCGTATTAGAATACTTAATAATCGTAGCCTCGGCCGAGGCAGGTGGTGGTGGGTTGACCGACTTTTAAAGAAACCTTGGGGGGAGTTGGGAGGCATCTTCAGTTAAACATTGGCCTCCGTAAGACGAAGAGTCGGAAAAAAGAGCTGAAGGGTGCGACGAGGAGAGACGTCCGTTTCGAACGATCCGCTTTGCATCCGACACGAAATTTTCGTCTGCCATCCCGTCTCTATCGCAGTCAGGTCAGTGTAAACTGGTTTCCTAAGTTTCGCCAATTCCTCGTTCTCCTCGCGGCTCCTCGGAGGCGGCCATGTGCTCGCGGAACAGCGTCGGCGCCTCGATTCTTAACCTCCGGCCACGAGTGGCCCGCGTTTCATCGCTTTGATTTTCAATTTCTACGATACAGTTAAATCTCCTGTTACGTTATTAAGCGTAATCGGATGTTCGCATCGATCGGACGCATACCTACGCATACCGGTCACCGTTCCGTCAAACGTGACCGCATGACGTGCCGCGTAAACGCGATTGACGCATGTGCGTGCTTCCTGGAGCGGGTTCTCCGTGTACCATTCGAGCGGTAAACTCCTCGAGGGAGACGTCTTTGACCGTGACCGTGATTTAGGTCAACCGGTCGCAGACGAGAGGTTAGCGCGCGTCGCGACCGGTCCGAAACAGGAGAAAATCTCGTTCCTCCTATGAGCTCGCTGCTCGAAATGATTGCTCCCATCGGGGATCAGCCGCGCGTTTCATCCTTTACCGAGTTATCGCTAACGAGCGTGAACACACGTGGTGGTATTCGCTCGCGGTGTTCTAGCACTCTCCGGCACGTTCCGTTAGCTTTCCTCCGATCCGGCACGATTTCCGTCCACGGTTCCAGTCGTTTCGCGCGTGATCCTTGACACTCGATGGCTTTCGAAACGGACCGGAGTTTCGTCGATCCTCGACCGGGACGTACAGTGTGCCATCCTCGTTGAGACTTCGCGGAATCGCGAGGAACGAACGACGAAAGTGACGTGTCTATTACCCATTGAGACCTTCCTTTTTGTGCGAATCGGGGAAATGCGGTAGAATATCAATCGCAACGTTTGGAAGTTGAACGTTCGCCGAAAGCACACGCGTGATCGTGGTACTCTGCGTTACAGGACCATCGGCAGGATGAAGGTGACCACGGTGGTGGAGCTGTTGCTGATTCTTCTTCTGGTCGCGTTCGCAGCGTACGGCCGAGTGATCGGTAACGATTTTCCACGGTTTTCGACATTGTTAACGCCAATTCTTCTAATGGCCTGGTGTAATTCCGCGCGAATGTTGGCTTCCTTGCGAGAAGGAAACGTTTATTGAAGGATTGCAGTTAATAAGAGATATAATTTCGAAGGATGAAGTCACTTGCTTCGCAGATCTCATGCGTACCGTAAAAACTGGGTCAGAAGATTGGACGTGTTAAGCTTTGCTTTGAAACAGACGATTGCTTAATTTTAGCTTTAGAGATTTATTCCATTTCGTTCTCTACTTTCTCGTTTTTCAACGCGCGTAAACGAAATTATTGACTCGCAGAGCACGATGGGAAAGCGGAAGAAAGAGCGGTCAGAGACACGGGAAGAAGCTCCGAGGAAAGTAACGCTGAAATGTCAACGCTATCGTTGAAGCAGGCAACCGACACCGTTAACAGATACTGCACTTGTAACGAGAACATATGCAATTGCTGCAGAGACTTCCACATACCGCTGGTGCAATTGCAAGGTCCAGGTAAGGGTCGCGCGATTTAATTGCACGTAACAGAACGGAGCCATTAGAAAGCATAACTGTCGAGGAAACGAGAGGACGAACGAGTGTCTCGTTACACTTGTTCCTCCGTGTTCACCAAACTCTTCAACACGAGCATTGTTCGTTCCAGGATGCGCATCCTTGCAGTACCTGCAAGGCGACGAACTGGCCGTGCAACTCAGCTTCGGGAATAACATTCTGACCAGCACCATAGTAAATGGTAAGTTTACTCCTGTATATATTACGCAGAGTATTACCCGATTAAATTACCGGATATTACCCGCTAGAAATCTCGAGATACGAGTATTCGTCTGTTTGGAGAGCTCGGTCGTGTCCAGAAAAGTTTTCCTCGCGAAAAGTGTGTTAATCGTTTAGCGACTCGGTGCTCGAGAGCCTCTCGAAATTCCGGAAACGCGTTCTGACTTTCACCTAACGTTTGCGCGGTGCAGTTTTAGAACATATCGCGTACGCTTTATCGGTTCAAGACGAACGTCCGATACGTGGACGGATTTCTCCTCGTCGGAACGGGCCGCTGTGAACTGAATTCTACGCCGCAAATCAAATATTCATAACGCATATAAACACCGATCGATTTGCGCGTGGTGACTGTCCGTAGCGAAAGTCCCGTCTACGTCAAGCGAATAAGCGTGACCTGTTTTCAGGAAAGACTCCCAGGCCGGTCTGTGTCCCGTTACCAGGAGGATTCACCAAATTCTGCGGCAGAATATACTCGATTAAACGAGAGGCCAGGAACAACTTCAAAGCCTGCCTAGGGCTGGAGTTACAGTCGGCGACCGAAATCGAAGCTAGCTTGCGCGTCGGTTGCTTCAGGTGATTAACTTATTGACGCGGTTTCAGCGCCGATCGCGAAAGATTAAATATTTACACGATCGATTAAATATTTACAGGTTCGGTCCGGACGGCGTGAACTTGCGACCAGCGGAGCCGCTTCCGCTGATCGAAGCCGAGGTTCCGGAGGAAGAGGAGGACGACGATGATCTGTTCGGCCTGGGCTCGGACGACGACGAAGAGGACGAGGACGCCGACTACGACGCACCGTTGGCCAATTCCGCGACGAACTCTTCGGCAGAGGAGGAAGAAGACGAAGACGACGACGACGTCCTCGGATTCGGCGCCCTGTTGGACATCATAACCGGCGACGACGAGACGGCGACGAAGAAACCGAAGGTAACCACGGCCGCGCCTCTTCTCCAATTCACCATTCCCATTCTACCCAAGCCGACACCCTCGCCTGTGAATTCCGTCAGCGTGGAGGATAACATCGCCGCGAACGATCCGGAGGAAGTCGAGTTCAATCAAGAATCGTCGAACGCCGAGGAGGAGGAAAGCGACGCCGAAGAAGAGGAGTCCGTGGTCGCGGATACGACGAGCAACGAAGCCGAAGAAGTCGTCACGGTTCTCTCCAATAAGATAGCTTCCTCCGCGAAGCCGGACAAATTACCGACGAAAAAATTCACCCCGTTGGACGCGAATAAGAAGAAGCCGAGCATTACGAGTAGCAGCGTGAACGCGATCGAGAACGAAGTAAATAAGAAGAAGAAACCGCTGAAGAAGCCAGTGAAGGGTGACGACGACGATGTGGACGATATCCTGGAAGAAGATCTGGACGACGATGATGACGATGACGAGGACGAAGAGCTTTTAGACAGTGACGACGATGACGAGAAGATCAGCGAAGAAGACGACGGAGACGAGAAAGTGGACGAAGACGAGCAGGAAAATCACGAGGACGAAGACGAGAAGACGGAAGTGGAAAGTTTGGTCGACGACGACGACGACGACGATGACGAAGAAGAGGATGCGGTGATCAGTGCTCTGGTTTACGACGAGAAAACCGAAGGGAAAAAGAAAGGCAAGGTGAAAAAGCACTATCAGACGATGGAAGCGGACGACGATGACTCTGATTACGGATTAGGTCTCACAGGGCTTTTAGCGAGAAGCAGGCATTCGAGAAATAGCCACCAAAGCAAAGATGTGAGACTCTGAGACACGAATTGAACCGCATGCCGAAACCGTAAATAGGATAATTAAAACAGGTGATTCTACAAGTCTGTGAATGATCGAACTATCGAGAAAAACTTAAGATAAATTAATTAAAGCTTTATCGTTACGTTATTAACGTTAATTATAAGTAAACGGAAGATAAGAATCCATGTTATTGCATCTTATCGTTATTTATGATACTATTTATGCTACAATTATAATATTTCTAATAAATAGTTAGGAATTATTGTTGTTATAACCATGAAGTCAGCCATATGAATTCGTGTCAAGTCAGGTGTGTATTTGCGTGTACTTATTTAATTAATTTATTGAAGCTGTAATTAAACGTGTTAAATAAACCAAAATACATTATCAACTATTCAATCTGCACGCACGGTGACCTTCCAACGAGCACATTAGCACGAGTTCCTCGAGTGTGCTCATTCGGTCCCACCAATCATCCATCGAAAGTTTATCATCGGTTAGCACGAAAGTGTCGTCGTGTCTTTCCATGCCAGCCTAATTTTAGTTCCCGGTCAGAACCGATTGGCAACGGACCTTTCTTTTTTTCTTTTCCTTCGGAAGAATCATGTTGGCCAAAGTGTTCAACGTTCTCCTGGTCTTCCTAGCGATGCAGGCTATCTGCAGCGCAAAGTCAGAGGGCAAGGACACGGCGATAGGTAACGAATAATATTTTCAAGCATAAAGGGGAACGGGATCTAATTTAAACGTAGAAATTAACTTGGTAAAGCCACCTCGTTTCGAGAGACCTGCGCTAAACTCGATAAACTTGTTTAGCTTTGTCGGATTATCCGATATCGGTGCACGATCCGATGACCGGGATCGAATACAAGGCAATGGTTGCAAGTATAATGGAAGTCGACTCGTCTCCTGTATTAATGTACGGTGGTTTACCGTGCTACTGTCAAGACAACGAGTGTTGGTGTTGCTCAAATATTCAGGTGTTGAACTGGAGTAGGAAGATATGTTTAATTGCGATGCTTCGCCTGCGAGTACCTCCGCTCACGTTGATCTTAACTGTAAACGATAGAGTGGTCAGACAGGTAGACATAGGCCGTAAGTATCCAACCTTTTCGGAAATATTTCATTCGGCATCGAGCTCGAAACATTATTTTTCTATATAGCCGTTCAGTTACTTTTTAACCGATGTACTACGATTGTTACAGCGAACACACAACTCTGCGTTGACCTTCCATTTTTCACGAAAATTTGCGCCGATTTGAAGAATATGCATATCGACAGAAGAAGCGTCCATTTTTGTACCAACGTGCATATGAGCGTTTTTGCGCTCAGGTTCTCGCTGTTTTATAGATGCCTCAACATTACTAGCAACGGAGTCGTTATAGAAAATTTCTTGCTATCGTACAATCAGACCACCCCGCAGATCGAGCAACCTGTCGAGCCGGAAGTGTACGACATGGTAGATTTCGAAGAGCAGGAGTTCGAAATTTTTGAAAATAACACGTCCCTGCTCTCGGTCGACGAAGAGGCACAAATCGGGCAATTAAAAGTCTGGAGACAATGAACGCACAGCTATTAGTGTAAAATGTTATCGTTAGTTAATATTTAAGAATAGCGTTAAGTTTGTTTTTGTAATTGAGACTCGTAAAAGAATACAATTTTTTATAGAATTACATACTGCACGTAGTATCGTTTTAGCGAAATCCATATGAGCATATTTATCATAGCTATTTATCATTTGTTTCAAGCATATTTTCATTTCATCTCTCGAATGAAATAGTTCGATAAACCAATGTTACCTCAGAGAAGTGGAGCTGCAAAGTTTATTATAGAACAAAATGACTTATTCTTCCTCGTTAAATAGTCAATATATAATTATAACGATATTTCGTCTGGATAATTTATGCAAAATCCCTATTGCTGACTACCTTTCTCCATTACGCGCATCCTCGATCTGTTGCGAGCGGATGTCAATGGATAACCGATTCTTTTTCTTAATCCGATTATCACAGAGATCCTCTAGAAAATAACACGCGGATAGGCTAACACGTAGCCCAACATCATCGATACTAGTGAAAACATGATGAAAAATGAAATAAATAGCAAGAGGAAACTCTCGAAGAAGTTGATGAAGAGCGAGGATGACGAGGACGAAGAGACAACGACGACGATGACGACAAGAACGGCGAAGAAGAAAACGGAAAGGAGAAAGTCGATGAAAGTAAACAGAGGAATCACGAGGTAGAAGAAAAGGCTGAATTTGAAAATTTGCTCGACGAGGTCAATGACGATGAAGGGAGTGCAGTAATCAGTGCTTTGATTTTAACGAGAAAGCGAATGAAAAGATAATAAATAGATAATAACACTCTGAAACACGAGTTAAACTACATTCAGAAACTATCAGCAGAGTAATTAAAGAAAGTGTTCCTATAATGTTCGTAAAAACTCGAACTATCGAGAAAAACTAAAGGTAAGTTAATTATCGACATACTCGTTAACGCTGATTATAAGTATACAAAGGATAAAAATCGACGTTATCGCATCGTATCGTTACTTATCATACATACATTGTATCTTATCGTTGTTTATCATTACTTATAAAGCTATTGCATTTGTTATATTTCCAATAAATAGTTGCGGATTATTGTTCTCAGCGAGGCTGAGAACATTCATACTAAACCCGGTATGTATCTATATATACTTATTTAATTCGCTTATTGTCACGATTAATTCGATTAAGCGTGTCAAATAAACTAGATACTTTCTCAACTGTTCAATCTGCTTACATGTAATCTGCCGTCGAACGTTGTAAACACAAGTGTAACCAGTGTACTACTTCGGTCTTACCGATCATCCACGGAGAATTCGTAATCGATTATCACGAAAGTGTACGATCGAATTTTCGATTGAAATCGATTGACAACGGATCTTTCTTCTCCTTCTTCTTCATCGGAAACATGTCGCCCAAATTTCTCGGGATTCTTCTCGCGTTCCTCGCGATGCAGGCGGTCTGTAACGCTAGCACAAACAACGACGATACGATAGGTAACGAATAATATTTTTAATCATAAACGGGAAAGGAACGTAATTTGAACGTGGATCTTAATTTCGAAAGATTACTTCGTTTCGCGGAACACCTTTCTACTAAAATTTGTCGATAAATTTGTACAGATTTGACGCGTTATCCACCATCGGTCTCTGACCCGAAGACCGGAGTCGAATACGATGCAATGTACGTCAGTTTGAATAAAACTGGTACATCTGTATTAGTGTACGGTGGTTTGCCGTGCCACTGTAACGGCCTCGATTGTTCGTGTTGCGCACGTATTCACATATTTCGCTGGCATTGGAACATATGTTTCGATGCGAAACTTCATCTGGGAACACCTCCACTCACGGTGATGTTAGTTGTAAACGACAAGCAACTCGTAAGGAAAGAAATAGGCAGTAAGTATCCCGCGTTTTCCGAAATATTTCATTCTGCATCGGATTTGATGCATTGCTCGTTCTATTCTGTACAGGTGAGATAAGTTTCTGTGGGGGAGTACCACACGGGGACATTTGCATTGGTGTGAGCAATGTAAATATTAGCAAAGGAAATTTCCATTTCTGCACCAAAGTGTACGCGAAATTGTTTTCGGCCAAGATAACCGTATTTTACAAATGCTTGGACATCAACAAGTACGACATTTCATACATCATGCTGATGAATAATCAAGCCATCCCACAAATAGAGTATGAACCTCACAAACCGGAAGTGTACGACATGAAATATATCGAAAATAATATATAGTATAACCGGTCTGCCGTTGAAGAGACACAGATTGGGCAATTAAAGAAGTCACGATAAGGAACACGTTAATAACTATGTAAAATGTTATCCTTAGATAATACTTAGTAGCATTAAGTTTGTTTCTGTAATCGAGGAATGTAAAAGAATACAATTATTTACGGAATTAAATACGTAGTACCGCTTTAGTGAAATCCATATTTATCGTCGATACTTACCGTTTGCCTCAAGCATATTTTATTCTCTCGAATAAAATAAGCCGATAAACCAATGATGCATAAGAGAAGAGGAGCTGCAAAGTTAATTATAGAACAAAATCGCTTATATTATTCTGTTCAAGAACGATAGCAATTACTTCTTCGACGAAGCGGATGACACGATGTGCGTGGAACGCGCTGATTATTATTCTCTTCTACCTGCCATCGTGTTATAACTTGATTAGCAGATTGGACAACCAACTGTAATTACTTAGTCAATTGGCCAAAAATATGTCTAGTCGGATGTAACGATTGTGACATTTCGTCTGGCATTTATCAAAAATCAAAAACTAAAAAACACTGGTCTATCCAGGTCAATATCTCCTACGGTCTCCATTGTTGAATACCGTTTTCTGTTATGGATATCGATAAACAGTGGCTTCTTTTCCTCAATTCGATTACCACAGAGGTCCATTAGAAAATGACACGTGGGCTAGTATCCCGAAGCACACCTAAATTTCTCCATAAAACGAGGTCAGTGTGAGATATCCGTTAACTGATTAGTCAAGTGTCGAACGTATAACATGGAATACTATCGCTACTATATAGTACTAATACTATCGAAGAGATGTCCTCTCGACGCGACAGAGATCTCGTCGTTAAGAACAAGAGACCTAAGAGACCTCCTCTATCGTTTACTTTTGCTTTTGTTTGTTTTCATTGCGTGCAAAGCGAGAGACACCCGTTAATTCGAAGACGAAGTCGGAAATATTCGTGAATAATGGCATTTTAGATTCCAGAGAAAGAAAAGATTCTAGAGAAGACGACGATGATCTGTTCTATCGGGGTTTAGACGATAACAACAAAGAAGAGTAATCAGTGTTGTGGTTTACGACGAAGAAGAAGACAAAGCATTATCAGACGTTTGAAGCAGATGACGGTGATACGGATTATGGATTATGGATTAGGCATCGCTGAGCTTTCAGCGATAAACGGACATGCTAAAAACAGCGATCGAAATAACGATGCAAGACTGCGAGACAAATCGACCGCGTTTCGAAAGCACTGGTAGAATAATTAAGCCAGGTGCTTCCATAAAGTCCGTAAAGGATCAAACTATCGGAGAAACACGTGATGAATTAATTAACAATCTATGAATGCATTGTTAGCGGTGATTATAAGCGAATAAAAGATAAGAACAGAAATTATCATATCTTATCGATATTTATCGCCCATTTATTGCTCCTTATCGTTGCCGATCATTAGTTATAAAGGTATTGTATTTATATTTCGAATACAAATCGTCGTGTCCTTCCGTCGCAATCTAATTCGAGTCTTCTTCGATCGGAACCGATCGACAACGGATCTTTCTTCCTCTTTTTCATCGTTTCATCGACATGTTACCCAAATTGTTCGGCATTCTTCTGGTGTTCCTCGCGGTGCAGGCGATCTCTAACGCTAAGTCAGACAACGAAGGCACCGAAATAGGTAACGAATAACATTTTCACGCGCGCAAGGAAGAGAAGACAGAAAGGAACGCAACTTTGTACTAAACTTGATAAACTTGCACAGATTTGTCGCAATATCCAGTATCGGTGCGCGATCCAGACACCGGAATCGAGTACAACGGAACGTTTGTTCACAAGAAACAACATGGTTCATCCGGTGCATTGGTGTACAACGATTTGCCGTGCCGATGTGAAAATACCAGGTGCTCGTGTTGCTCGAACATTCGGATACTTCATCTGAATTGGAACGTGTGTTTAAACGCAGCACTTCGCTCTGAAGATCCTCCGTTGACGTTCTCGTTGACCGTGAACGACAGGGTGGTCATGGAGCACAACACACCTTGTGAGTATTTCATCTTCTCGAAGATATTTCCTCCCGTGCCTTACGCGACGTTTCACCGTTATTACAGTGGACATTCAGTTTACCTGCATCCGAATATTCGACTGGGATTTCTTGCAAATTTGCGTCGGTATCAAGGATATCCGTTTCGACGGGAAAAACCTGCATTTCTGCCCCGAAGTGCGCCTGAAAATTTACGTCCTACCTGAAATATCGGTGTTCCACAAATGCGTCAACATCAACGCCGACGGGATTTCCGTGGAAAAATTCTTGCTGGAATACAATCGGACCATCTCTCGGATAGAATACGAAACGAACGAATTAAAAATGTACGAAGAAATGGACATCGAACAGCAAGACTTCGAGGTTCGAGCAAATCGCACATCTGCGCACTCTCCAGACGAAGAGGTGCAAATTGGAGAATTAAAACCATGATTATTAAGCATACATTAGCAAGTATCGTAGTTAATTAATAGTTGTCAACATCGATAGATTTATTTGCGTAACTCAGCAGTCGAAGGAAACGCAATTATTCGATGTATATATGTTTTATCTTCGCTACTTTATCCATTTATCTACGGCTTATTTTCAATTTATCTATAGAACGAAATAGCTAGATAAACCAATGTTTCGTAATAAGATGGAAGCTGAGAAATTTATGACAAGACAAAATAGCTTATACTATGTTACTCGAGGAAGATTCTTATCGATTAATCAGATATCAATTAACTATTCGATTCACGGATTTGTATACCTTTCTGTGCGTAGAAATGTATTATTAGAACTCGATTAGCAAATTGTACACGCGTTAAGGGAACCATAAACATATCTCACTGGTTATAAAATTAGGTCGACTTTAATTACGCGATCAAACGAAAAAAATATTATACGTGTCTCAGATGTAACACTTGTAACGACATTTCGCCCATAGAATTTATTAAAAATCAGAAACTAGAACACTGACCTGTTACCTCCAGTCTCCCTTGAACTACCCAGTTTTAGGCTTCGGTTTTCTACGCCGTTAATCTGTTGCGCGTGGATGTCGACGGGATAGCCGTTTCTTTTCCTTAATCGGACTACCACGGCGATCCGCTAGAGAATAAAACTCGGGTAAGCAGAACGAAGCGCACCTAAATTTCTCCGTAAAACGAGGTCAGCGTGAGATATCCGTTAACTGATCAGTCGAGTGTCGAACGTTCAGTAAGGAATACCATCGCGCGAGGAGATGTCCTCTTGCGTCGGCTGAGGTCGATGCCGCGTCGTCAAGGACACGAAATGAGGACCCTCTGTTGGTTGTTTTTCCTCGTCTTTCTTTGCGTACAAGCCTCGTTGCAACGAATCGACGAGAGGCTCGACGATCCGGAAGAGAAGTCGGAAATATCAGCGAATAATGGCACCTCGAGTATCGCGAAGAAAGAAAACGCGAAAAAGGACAAAGAGGCCTGGAACATGAAGAAGCTGCAGGAATTACTGAGACAAGCCACGAAATCTAGTTCGAACACGACCAGCCAGGTCACTGTCACGAGGCAAGGCCCCTGCCAATGCGGAGGAGGTGCCTGCGGCTGTTGCTCCAGGATTTTATTCGACACCTGGAAGCAGAAGGCCTGCGTGAACGTCACCTATGACCCGGACGAGTTCAGCTTCACCGCCAAGATTCTCATGAACGACAGAATTCTCTACACAAGGACCGTTTCCGGTACGTTCGTCCGGAAATCGTGTGATGTATGGAATATCGAAAGCATTAACCCTTTGCATCTCGAGAGACGGCTGTCAGTCGCTATGAAATTTCCTAGACCCATATTGATTAACGTATCAAATTTAAGATAATAACAATACGCGAGATATCGAAATCCAATAATTTCACGTGTCGATTATTATACGATTCTTTATTTACCACTGGAAAAAATGACGTCAGTTTTATGGCAGAAAATCTGGAAATTTCTGTTCTTTCATAGCGAAAAAATTGTCGAGTGGAAAGGGTTAATTCGTGACTTTACGAACGATCCTATTCCAAATCCGATTCGAACTCAAATCTGATCCATTTTTCTTTCGTTAACCAACCCGTGGAATATCTTCGAAATATTCCACACTCCATGTGGTGAAGACGTGGTTACGTGAAATTTATAGTCGCTAAATCCTCCAGGCACCATCGCCGTATAAAATATAGAAAACGAAGCGTTTACTAGGGATTAAATGGTGACCGTACGAACGATCCACGTTTCAGGGAAGAATCCACGGCCGATATGCGTGCCGGTACCCCAAATACCGATCGTCAAGGCGTGCGTGCGATTTTATAACATCTATTTCCAAGGCCGGAACATTCATACGTGCGTGAACATGGAGGGGAAGTTCCGAGAGACGACGATATTTAAGGTAAGTCGCGGGAATTCGGTGGACGGAAAGGAAGAGGCGTCACTTTTCTCCGACGTTTTATGAATAATGCATATATTTCCAGGTCGGGTTAGATTGCATTAGATTCGGTGCGAACGGCCTGGCTCTGGTAAAGCCGGAGGACGGAGGTGGATTAGGTCAAATAGAATTCTTGCCAGGTGACGAGGATGATGAGGATGAGGACGATTATGATTACGACGACAACGACGACGACGACGATGACGACTTGCTTGATTTCTGAGGAAACCTAAGATTCTGTTCGTGACAAGTGCGAAGGACTTAATAGTACAATTACGCATTCTTACTGCCATTGCGTGCGGTCAATTACTGTTTATCGTATTTTCGTTCCATACGCGAAAATCTAATGCGACGATTTGATCGTACAATAATACTCTTCGACGAATTTTGTCATTTGACCGATCGATTTCTGATATTTATAGGTGATTCTCGTAAAGTTTACTTTGCCAAAAACGAATCCGAATTTCGTAATCGAAATTGCTGTGTCGTTCTCAGTCTCCCAAAATTGAGAGTTTCTTTTAAAAACNCTGTGTCGTTCTTAGTTTTCCAAAATTGCGAGTTTCTTTTAAAAACACCCGATTGTTCTTTTATCGATCGATTTCTGATATCTACGATTGATTCTCGTAGAATTTATTTTCCTAAACACGAATACGTAATCGAAATTGCTGTGTCGTTCTGTGTTTTCGAAAATTGCGAGTTTCTTTAAAGTCGCGCGATTTTTGGCTAAAGCGAATCGTTGCGTGAAATGTGACACGAATTCGCGACACTTGTAACGTATTCTATACGCATTTCCGAAGAAGAAATTCCCCGAATAGAAGCCAAAAACACAGAGGAAACAATAATGACGTGCACATTCATGCGAACGCGATTTCGCGCTCTCCGCGGTGAAAGTAATTTAACGTTCAATGAGAAAGATGAAATTACAATTGCGGTTAATTATATAGGTAAGCCGCAACGATCCTTCCTCTTTGCCGGTGTTAAACACAGACTGGGATGAAGATAACGGATTCGAATTACTATACAGTAGATCGCTAACTGCCAATCGGAATAATACTTATCGTTGCGTGCTAATTACCGCTATCGATGATATTAGGTCGTTCGGAAAGTCATTTCGTTTTTTCCTAGTAGAGGACCTAATTGTGTTTTTTCACAGTTAGCTTCACACTTAAGCTGCATAAAAAAAAAGAAAAAGAAACGAAATGGCTTTTCGAACGACCTGATATATTGCGACTGGAAGAGTGGATAGGAAATGATGCGAGTACCATCGACCAACGACTATGGTCGTTCCCGAAAGAAAAAGAAAATGGAAGAACAACGAAGAAAATGATACGGGTTAACGACGCTTTGTTACCTGGACAAACGATTTGCATTCGACTCAGGCAGAGGTAATGAAAACGTTACCGAGAACGTGGTCGCACCTTGGCTCGTGTCGAAGAGAAAGCAAGTTACAAGAAGGATAGTGATTGCGGAAAGTCGAAACGAACGTGGACAGATGCATGCAGCGAAGAATGTAGAGCATAAATTAGGCGCAGTCGCCTGTGAGTCGTATGCAACGACTATTTTCGAAATCGAGAAGTTCGACATTTACTTTCTCTACGGCCATCGCCAAGGATTCGACCGAAATGACGAGTATTAATATGTGTTCCAATTCGAATCTCAATTTGAATTAGCAATTATGAGTCGCACGCGAACATTTGGATTTCACTCGTGTTTAAATTTGAAACTTTTATTCGAAATTAAAAAAGAACTATAACTTGAGAGATTCAAATTGCATTCGAGTGAGATGTAAGCTTGTGATTTTGATATAAATTTGGACGTAAGATACGAAGGAATTGTGTAAATTAGAATTAGAATTAGAAATGACAAGTGCGCAATACGCCATCCACCCTCCTGACCTATTAGAGCCTATATTAAGAAAATTCAACTTCAGATCCACAAAAAATCACTTATCCTAACAGCACACACTCGGTACTACACAGTGATAAGAAAAAATCGTGATAAGAATCCGAATTGCGCAAAAGATAAGCCAGAAACCACATGTGCGCAACACGCTCTCGACCCTCCTGACATATCAGAGCTTATAGTAGGAAAATTCAACTTCAGATCCACAAAAAAATCACTTATCCTAACAGCACACACTCGGTACTACACAGTGATGAGAAAAAATCGTGATAAGAATCCGAATTGCGCAAAAGATAAGCCAGAAACCACAAGTGCGCAGCATGCTCTCGACCCTTCCGACCTGTCACAGCCTATATTAAGAAAACCCGACTTCAGATCCACAAAAAAATCACTTATCCTAACAACACACACTCGGTACTACACAGTGATAAGAAAAAATCGTGATAAGAATTCGAATTGTGCGAAAGATAAGCCAGAAACCACAAGTGCGCAGCACGCCCTTTGCCCTATCGACCTGTCAGAGCCTATATTAAGAAAATTCGACTTCAGATTCACAAAAAAATCACTTATCCTAACAGAACACACTCGCCACTATTCAGTGATAAGAAAAAGTCGTGATAAGAATTCGAATTGAGCGAAAGATAAGCCAGAAACCACAAGTGCGCAGCACGCTTTCTACTCTCCCGACCTGTCAGAGCCTATATTACGAAAACCCGACTTTCGATCCACAAAAAAATCACTTATCCTAACAGCACACACTCGGCACTATAGAGTGATAAGAAAAAATCGTGATAAGAATTCGAATTACGCGAAAGATAAGCCAGAAACCACGAGTGCACAGCACGCTCTCTACCCTCCCGACCTGTCAGAGCCTATATTAAGAAAACGCAACCTGAGATCCACAAAAAAATCAGTAATCCCATTAGCACACACTCGGCACTACACAGTGATCAGAAAAAATCGTGATAAAAACCCGAATTATACGAAAAATAAACCTTACAGTCAATTAGGCGGTACGTTACACGACCTCTCCACCTGTCAGTATTTATATTTCGAATAATCGAGACTCGATTAAAAAAAAAGCTAGTGATTCTATTAGAATACTGTCTTCCCGATACTGTAATAATCAAATATCTTACTCGAGAATCAAAATCTAGGACCCAGAATCACTTGCACTCAGCCCACCTTATTTCTCACATCACACTCACACCACTTTATTTCCCTCGTCGCACTTTGCACCCTTCGTTAGAGCATCATATATCCTCATTTCGATTCACACATAATAAAGTAATATTAAACAAATGTTAACAGTTAGACGTTTTAATCTTGATAAAGTTCTATCCATTTATCAAGGTCGTTAATTTATTCTGTGTCTCATTCGTTTATATTACGACAATGTTTCAAAGTAACCTGTACTTCTCACGATACGAATTAATACCGAATGCTGCTTATTATTATCCTTGAATATATACATTGTCATTTGCAGCAATTCAAATATCAATCATAGATAATACCGTTTCACGAAATGTCTCAAGGAGACAATGATATTTTCCCTTTAACATACAAAAATATACCGCTTCGTGTTACCGGTTTTTTCGATTCGGTATCGACTGGAAGTTGGCTGCTGGTGGACATTTTATAAGCGACCAACCCGCGAAGATATTTGATATTTGAATAGTCATTGTCTCAAGTATCGATGTAGAATATCATACTATGTCTGTTATATTTATTATTGATAGAAAAACAATTTGAAATATGTTTCTGTTAGAAAAGTAACAAATTAAAAAGTGTTTAATTTCCCGTAGAAAAACATTACAAATTATTGAAGTTAATTGTAAAACTAATAATAAGATATGTATATACATATATAATTGTTATATTGTTATAAAATTTAAAACGTTAAAATTCTGATCTCCATCATAAAACATAATTTTAAGAAATTCTATAAATACAGCAAGATATATTGGACGTATAATACATATATATAAGTTTATAAATTCGAAGAATTTATTAAAAACGTATATTTTAGATTGTTGTAAGATGAATAATGGGTGGGGGTATATGGTCCCTTTGGTTCATAACAATTTTTACTGTTATTCGTTCTTTTTTTTAGTTTAGAATGTTGTTTTAAATACTTATATGTTAAAAACTGTTGTTACGAGAAAGTACAAGGCTTTTTTTATATGAAAAAATACATATGCACACATGTACATATGCAAAATAATATAAACATTGTTATTGAAAATAATACGAAGCATATATTTGCAATAAACTATGTAATAACTATTGTATTATAAAAGATTCGGGAATCTTTGAAAATCGGTTGAGTTCGCGAACCTTCGTTTGACCTCGGTCGCTATAGGCACCGGCAGGTATAGGTGACCCTCAGTTGCTTCTCGGTCGTCGCGACGCGTACTTCGGTACTCGAACCGTCTAAACTAACTTACTTATTTTTCACTTTTAATTATTTATTTAATTTATTCATCTATCTTTAACTTTTAATTATTTATTTAAT